>CM076570.1:130590049-130909951 GCA_034641835.2 Pinus albicaulis | reverse complement strand
CATGACCACAACCAAGTTAGACCTATCCTCAAACGAATCCAAGTTATCCTAATTTGGGTTATAACATTTGTGGATAGACCCCTTGGCAGCCTCAAGTGAAAATGCATCAACCTTCATTTGAACAAGTATCAAACACAGGTTTTAGTCAACAGAGTTCTCAAGCGTTTGCTTATCAAAACAACCCCTATCTGGGTTACCAACAATAGATTCCTTATGCTGGTGCTCAAAGGCCTGTTTCCCAAGCAATTCCATCATAGCCTGGGTATGCTCAACCTGATCTTAATTGAAAGTTTCCCTTTGTTTCAACTTTAGAGTTACTGGATTTAAATCATCTCACCAATGATCCAATCAACTATGCTCCTTGGTGGCCAGTGATACCCCATAAATTACCCTTGGATATTCCTAAGTTCAATGGAAACCCCGGGGAATAATATTCGACTCATGTTATGACTTATCATTTGTGGTGTTCATCAAACTCCTTGAATGTTGACTCTATTTGGCTACGTCTTTTCCAACGTATGCTCACTGGTCCGGCTGCAAAATGGTACATTGAGTTACCTAGAACTTATTTTGATAATTTAACTACCCTATCTAATGTCTTTTTTACTCACTTCTAGTTACCCATACGATTTGAAACTGGAATGAAACTCTTGACTAATTTTAAACAGACTAATTCTACTCACATTTCTGATCATATTCATGAGTGGCGTCATCGTCATAGAATGGTTAAGACATTTTTTCCTGATCAAATTCTTGCTGAATGGTTCATTAAGTCCCTGTTACCATATATAATTGAAGATGTGGCTAAGGGTGTAGTCGTCACTGAAGAGAAAGTCATTGCTTGTGCCCAATATTGAGACTCGATTTATACTTAGTCTGGCACGCTCTACAAAAATATTCCTAACGCACCGTGATCTAATTTTATTGTTCCTCCTCCATCAAAGGACTCTCATGCCGGAGACGGTATGATTGGTACTGCAAGCACACATCATACTAATACATCTGATCCTGCACCTTCTTTTGAAATCAATTCCATGTCATTTGACAAAGGAAAAAGTGACAAGCAACTTGGAAGTAAGAAAAAATGGAAATCAAAGAAAAAGCAAACTTCTAACTTGCAGGAAAGATCATCTAATCAATCATCTGGAAATAAGAAATGTTGTTATCCATGCATAATCTGTAATAAGGAACACTTTGTTTGGGATTTTCCTCATTGTGCTGAAGTCTCAAAAATGGTTAAGACTTCACATGCATCAGCTGTGTTGATAGATCTATTTCCGAATCCAGACACAAATTTTGTTGCGACGGATCCAACTTTTAGTTCCCAAGTTCTTATGATCTCTGTCACAAAAACTTCAACATATATTTTGGTTTCAACGTGTAATAAATATTACGGTAGTCAGGCCACTGATCAACCTACTACCTCGACCATGAATCCGTCTATAGAATTGGTACCACTTACTGCTATTCCGGAATTGAAAATCAAGCCACCGAAGGGAGTTTTTCATAAATCGACATATAATCCTCGAGCAAGAGTTGCTCAAAATTATAATATATTTGAAGATTTGGCTCAATCCCCTTCAGCAATGTCAACTCTTTAGGTGTTACAAAATTTTCCCTCCCAAAAGCAGGCTTTATTGTCAGCTATTGGTGGAATTGTTCCGACTGATTCAAATCTTGTAGTCTTTAATCATACGGGCTATGTGCCACAATTACCAGCAGAATTAGCATTCTCCATACAAGTAAATGTTCTCAATCACCTTGTTCATCATACATTATTGATGAGGGAGAATCTACGTGCATTATGTCTCTAAACTTTTGGAAGTCACTTGGCTCGCCGCACCTATCTCAATCATCAATGACATTGAAGGCTTTCGACGGACGTACATATAAGCCTTGCGATATTATCAATAACCTGCATGTAGAACTAGGGGGGGAAAATGAATGTTGATGTTGAGGTTGTTGACGTACCCCTTGACTGTAATATTATACTTGGAAGGCCATGGGTATATGCTATGACTGCAATTGTTTCTACATATTTTAGAAATGATCGCCTTTCCATATAAAGGTTCCATCACAATAATTGATCAACTATCCTTCTTTGCCTCCACTTCGCATGTAACTGGAATTTTTCCGTTCATTCACGCACCCCAACTTGCACTTCGTAACTTTGGTGTAGGACTCCTAAAATATTCCACTCTTATGGGAACCTTTGCATTACCGTTGCCTGCGACGTCGACGGAAATTGAATGTATAGAGACCTGCTACATGATCTCTTCCACTCCATCTAGCTTAAGGAAGATTACCGGGTGATTCTGAAATTGTTACATTGGATGAGTTTCTTCCACCTAACCCTATTGAGCTGGCATAGCAATCAATCTATCTAGCTTGGGTGTCGAATCAGAAATCATCGTCACTGGTTGTTTGGGTTGATCGTTCCTTAGATTTTGGTACTCCATCTGATCCTTTTTCCTCAACTTTCTTGACAGATGATAATATTTTGGAAACTATGATGTCGGAAGGAGAACCATGGGAATATTATCATCATCATTCGAATCTTCCTGATTATGAAGAAAATAATCTTAGTTAACTATATCAGCCATCGATCAAAAATTTCTTTTCGAATTCTTTACCTATTAATGCAATATATTCCGAACGAAATTTGTCAAATATTGAAGAAACCATTTTTATCAATATTTCAACCAAACCTGGAATTGTAGAAAATATTCATGTCGACATATCTTGTTCTCCATTAGAACTCGAAACATATCGCTCTCTCTTTCATGAATTTCGTGATGTATTTGCTTGGTCTTATGAGGAAATGCCATGCATATATACTAGTGTCATTGAACACACTATTAATATGTATCCTGATGTCAAGCCGGTGCGTCAACACCTTCGTCCTATTCATCCGAAGAAGGCCACTGCCATTAAATCAGAAGTTAAGAAAATTTTGCATGTTGGTTTCAACTACCCTGTCTAGCTAACTGAGTGGGTTTCCAACATTACTCCTGTCATGAAAAAACAAGGAACCATCAGAGTGTGTGTCGATTATCACAATGTCAATCTTGCTTGTCCAAAAGAAAAATATCCTACTCCCTTTATCGACCAAATTATTGACGATTGTGATGGATGAAAAATGTTTTTGTTCATGGATGGATTTTCCGGCTGCAATCAAATCAATATCAGCCCAGAGGATCGATACAAGACAAAATTCATATGTCCCTGGGGCACATTTTATTATAGGAAACTACCGTTTGGTTTAAAGAACGTTGGGGCCACCTTTCAGAGAGCAATGGATTATGCTTTCAATGACATCAAGCACATTGTTCAACCCTATCTAGATGATTTACCTGCGCATTCACTAAATCATACTGATCACCCGATGCATTTGAGAGCCACCTTCTTACACTGCCGACACTACAAAATACACCTCAATCCACATAAATGTGTTTTTTGTGTTGGTTCTGGTCGTTTTCTTGGATTCATCATCTCAAAAGAAGGAATTCAAATCGACCCATTGAAGGTTCAAGCCATTATTTATTTTCCTGTGCCATCAAATTTACTTCAGATACAAAAACTTCAAGGAAATGCTAACTTCCTAAGGAGGTTCATACCTAATTATGCCTAAATGGCTAAAGGATTTACTCAGCTCTTGAAAAAGGGCGTTCCCTTCCATTGGGACCAAGTTGCACAAGCTTCTTTTGATGTTGTCAAGGATGCTCTTGTCTGGGCGTCATTAATGTATCCCCCCAATTATCAGAGTGATTATTTCTTATATATCGTTGCGGTTGATACGGCCATTTCTATGGTATAGGTCCAAGTAGAAAATGGGATAAAACATCTGATCTATTATTTGAGTCCTAATCTTAATGATACAAAAGTGAAGTATTTGTACGTAGAAAATCTTGCCTTGGCAGTTGTTCAAGCAGTCTAAATATTTCACTACTATATCCTGTTTCGGAAGACCTTTTTCATTTTGGATTGCAACCCCATGACTTATATCTTATTACGTCAATTGCTAGGGGGCCATTATTCAAAATGGATTTTCATTTTGCAGGAATTTGATTTGGAATTCATCAAATCCAAGTCAAAGAACTCTTTAGTTTTGGCTGATCTTCTTTGTGACCTTCACTTTGATAGTAATGCTACTACGTCGGAACCATATATTCCTAACGAGTCTCTGTTTCTAATCGGATCATCTGATCCTTGGTATGGTGATTTTATCATTTATCTCCAAACCCAGACTTTTCAGCCTAATACGTCTCACTCTGACCAGCGACGTATTCGATACCAAGTCAAAGATTATCTGATCATTGGCGATACACGTTATTGTCATGGTGTCGATACAATTTTAAGAAGGTGCCTCACTCATGAGGAGGCCAATTTTTTTTTTAAATGATTGTCATGTTGGGCTTGTGGTGGACACTTATCCGGATACGCTACCACGTAGAAGATACTTTGCACTGGTTACTTTTGGCCCACCATATTTCGCGATTGCATCCTCACAGTCAGAAGTTGTCATGTGCACTAAATATTTGATCATAAAATACACAAAATACCAGTGCCAATGCATCCTGTTGTCTCTATGGGACCATTTTTGAAATTGGGTATTGACTTCATGACCTGTAACTCTCATTCATCTGGGGGGCATGGTTATATGGTTTTCACAGTAGACTAATTTACCAAGTGGGCCGAAGTGATACCTACATTAAAAAACACAGGACAAACATCTACATTGTTTTTATTTAATCATGTTATTGCATGGTTTGGGGTCCCACAGGCTGTAGTTACAGATCATGGGAAGAATTTTCGCAACCACATGATTAATAAATTGACTGCCAAGTTAGGATTGTCACATGATAATACTACTCCTTATTATCCACAATCAAATAGACAAGTTGAGGCTATCAAAAAAATTATTAAACATATGCTTCAACGAATGATAGGAGTTCGTAAAAGAAATTTGCATTTGATCCTGTACTCGGCCTTGTGGGTGTACCGAACTTCCCCAATTTACTCCCTTTCAATTGGTGTATAGTCTGGAATCTATCTTTCCAATCCAATGTGAAATACCGTCATTAAAACTCACAATCGACTTGTTACCTCATACCTCAGAAGAAGAAGTGTGTCTTTTTAACCTCATCCATCTTGATGGAATGCGTCGTGAAGCCCAATTGGCCAACAAAGCACATAAGAGATGTATAAAGGCGCAATATGACAAAAATGTCTAGCCTCATATTTTCTTAGCAGGCGACTTGGTCCTTCCTTATGATCAAGAAGCTGATGTAATAGGTACAAGGAAATTTGAGCCATTATGGCATGGCCCCTATACTGTCAAAAGATTTCTTGCTAAGGGTGCATATGAGTTGGTGGATTATGATGGAATTTCGTTGGCACAACCCCGAAATGGGTTGTATCTGAAATGTTACTATGCTTAATCATGAGCGTAGTAATTTTTTGTATTATATTGTATATATATGTTGTTGATTTACATTCACTATCTTAGTTTGTTTTTTAGATTTTTCTTGACGTTAGTAATATGCTTTACATTTCATCGTAAATGTATGAATATTTGGAACCATTTTTTGGATATGCTGATGGTGCTAGTCATAGTACGCAGAATCTATCCTTTTCAGCGTGGGTCATTTTTGCTCTGAGTGGCGAGTTAGTGAGTTTTCAAGGGGTTTGTATTAGTAGATTGACAAACAATATCGCTAAGTATAGCATGTTGATCAAAATTCTCTCTCATGCCATTTCATTTTGTATTAACCGCATCATCATAAGGTTAGACTTACAACTTGTGGTACTACAACTTACTAGTGTTTATACTGTTATAAATCCAACACTGCATCGTTTGTTCCGAAGAGTTTTATTTTTGGAAAGACACTTTGATTTTATTCAATATCAACACATTTCCAGAAATTTGAACACATTGACTGATTCTTTGGCTAATCAAGTTTTAGACTGACATTTGCAACACATGTAAAGATACATTCACATAATTGAATAGGATTACGCAATAAACATAGGAAAACACTGAAGTCAAATAGATAGATAGTTATAGGTTTTTAAAAAACTTTGTGCCCAAGACACATTGTTCATATGACCTTAAAATGTATGCAACATGTCAAAAGTAAACAAGAAATGCTCATGGTAACATGCTATAGGTCTAGCTATCCTACACAGTAACCACATCTAGCGGTTAGGAATGCCTATAGTGTGGCGCTGCAGTCGCATGGGTAACTATTCAATCTGAAAATCATGATCCCCGAAGGTCAACCCCTTTATGTGCTGCCGAAGCTGAGACGGAGTCTCAGCCATGTCTAAATCTTGAAGTACTTCTCTCCCAACAACCCTCTTTGCTAGCTCATTCGCTCCATGCTCTGGTTCCTCCACTGGTTGAACTCAACAAACATCTGCATTACATTAAAAATTTAGTTTAGTCTTGGGAAAACATCAAAATACAAAAACATTTTATAAACCTTAGAAAAATAAAAAAACATGGTCAAAACATTCTTACCTATTGCACCCCACTGAGCGCCTTCTGGTAAAGCTAAGTCTGGATCTCCTTGGAAATCGAGGCATGCATATGCATACTCATCGATGGTGATAACCTACCACATTAACCAGGTGAAGAATGCAGTCGAGAACACAATGGACGATTTGCCTACATGCCTAGCCATTTGTTCTACCCATCTCTGCATCTCTAGATCTCTAGGGTTAGACACACCGAGTGTCACATGCTGAGGTTGGATCAGTGGAATCTGCTCTAAGGAGAATGAAATGATGATCGAACCGTAACTCAAGTTTTTCTTCCTTCCTCCCTTTGCCTTGTTCAGTTGTTCCTTTATTTGGAAAAGTATAGCTTCAGACCAGTTGAAGACTGTTGGCTCCATGCACTCTAGCACATACTTTATATATGATCTATTCGCTACATGTAGTGTAACGGTGTTGGAAATTTCTGTGATCGTGAAAATAATTGTTCTCAAATGAAAATATCGAATGTCATGGATGTTTATTTTCCCATCCTTTCTTGGCTCTGCCCATGGATAGAAATATTGCAAAACATAATCTTTCACAGTTTCTCCTCCAAGAGCAGACCCTGAGAGGGAAATAGGCAAGCCTGTAAGAAACTATACATCCTCCACTGTAATAGGAACCACTTTTTTCCTAATGTGAAATGCTTCAATAGCTGGATCCCATGTTGGAACTAAGAACTCCAAGATTTCTATTTGTTTCCTCATCCCTGACAAGCGGGATTAGTTTAACAACCCACAATCTCTTAGGGCTCTTACTGTACCCGGGTCATTGAGGGAGACCATATTTTGTTCTTCATGCTCTCTTTCTCTCCAATTAATCTTCATTCTAGTCCGATGGAATCCTGAAACATAACCATAAGACCCATTAGACTCCTTTTCATGCAAAAATTAGGCAAATTTTGGGTACATTGCAAGAATAAAAAATGTGAATTTCGCCCAACGGAGTCTTGAAAAAGGGGCAGTGCATTGCATATACAGCTAGGCTTCAATTAACGTGCTCCAAAATGTATTTTTCGATGCTCAAGGGTGCATTTCCCTCTTTGGAAAAATAATTTACCCTAAGGGGCCCAAATCCCTAAAAATTTGCAATGAAAGGAAAATAAATGACTATTGAAAGGAAGAGAGGGTTCATGGCACCAACCTAGATCAAACAACGATGAAAACCGTCCATAGAATCAATTCGAAATCAACGATGGAATTTCGGGGAAAAAACAAGTTTAGAGCTCCAAAATGCAAATGGTAACTTTCAAATGGTAAAAATGAATAGTAAAACTCTTTTTAATAGTCATTTGATTATTTGAAAATCATATTTATTGCTGTGACTATGGTTTTATTCTATTTTTATCTTGAAATAGGTATTTTTAATCAATTTGATGTTGTTCTGAACAGGTTTTACAACTGCTGAACAAATTAGTCATGCAGATTTATTTCAAGAATGATTTGACCACAAAGCATACTTTTATCCTTATTTTTCGAGCTTTGTTAAAAATGAAAAAGGACTTGAAGAACACTTTTATCTCTTTTTCGAGCTTCAATAAAAACAAAAAAGGAACCCTTGGAGTCTTCTTTTAGCTCTTTTCAGACTCCGATAATGTGAAAAGATTGTCGAGCACTTGTATTTTCAAGCTCGTAAAAGTAAATGGATTGATATCTAGTCAGTATAAGTTTAACCCTTTTCCAGACTAAGATAGATTATTTATGAAAAAGGAATGCCTTAGTCGAACATGGCTAAAAGGTTCTCTCAGATATTATTTTAAACTTTTTCAGATCTGACCGACAACTTTACGAAAAAATACTTATGGATTTTTCTTTTTTCCTCTTTTTCAAACTCTCTAAATATGAAAAAGGACTGGGTTGTCACTATCGTTAGGCTCGTTAAAACATAAAATAGTGACATGTTTGTCGATCATGGTAAGAATCAAGTTTCATTCATCGCTAGACTCGTTAAATTATTAAATAGCGATGCGTTATTCACTAGAAGGGTTGAGTTATAGATCAAGCATATGTTATCCTCCTCAAGCTTGTTAAAAAATAAGAGGTACTAGTCGACAAATGACCGGGGAACTTTTGGGAAAGTGAACAAAATTTTTATGGTAGTAGGTCACTCTTGAACTTGACACTTCACTCCGTCACTGTGACTGTTTGGGTTGGGTAATATTTTTGATGGTTCATTCATACATATGGTTCATCATACCTTCACTTCAATTTTGGGTCAATGTTTCCAAATCATCTCAATGTCACCGATATGTTCAAGAGAAGTCATCCAGTGAATACTCATCCTTCTGCAATACTCATAAACCTTCATTCTCATGACAGTCATCCCTGAAAATTGCTATATCAAGTCATAATTTGTCTCCGAAATCAGTAACTCCTGTTTCACCATAAAGTGACTCCCTGTTGACGTCAAATCATTATCCAAGAAGTTTACTTAGAAACATCATATTCCAGTACCATGAGGCTTGTTACAGCATCGAAAAGATCCTTTCTTCAGAACTTTTGACTGAAATATTTTGTTTGGCGTTCGACATCAAATCATCTATTTATGCCTTACGAAATGTACTGCAGTACCTTGAGAGCCATTGACCTTAATGGTGGTTCTCTCGCATTTGTTAACAACTCACATCATTGGCTAGTAATCAAACGATGTCTTACCATGTTCGACTACAAATCATATATTCGCATGGCTAGACTTGTACCTGAACGATTGAGTGAATGAGATAAAAAGACCCTGGATCTAGTTTAAGCCATCTGAGTTGCGATATTAGGATTATTGTACACATCATCTATACGGTGACCTTACATACAGATCAGCATCCGAACATGGGCCTATATCTATATGCATGTCCGTATTGGGCAACATTCCAATATAGACGACTTTATACACTATGTACATGTTATTAGATAGTTTATGTGATGAGCATGGTAATGCCTTCCTTCAAAAATTTGTGATCAAGAGGATATATAATGATGTAATGTACTGTAAGATTGATGCAGGTCACCACCCCACTTCAGTTCCAGTCCATCACAGTGTAAAGCATCTCATTCAAAAAATATTGTTATTATTATTCTGACTTCATGATTTAGGGGGAAATTTGTTATAGGTCAATTTGGGCATCATTCCCAATGACCTAGTTAAAATGTACATCATCCCCAGAACCAATGAATAGGGTCTATCATCCCCTATCATTTGTAAATGCAGAAGTTTCATCAGACACATAACTTTATTGATCATGCAAAAAGATAACATAGCAAGTTACAAGAGTTTACACACGTAAACTCACACTCACATTCTCTCATTACACACTCAACAATGAAAATAGGAAACTAACCTATTTATAAGCTCTATGTTCTAACTTAATCTAGTTATGGATCACTTGGAAAATAAAAAAGTGTCCATTTACAATAAATGAGCTTCTAACCATTCTACTAACTTCACTCCTAACTTAGAGCCTAGGAAACGACTCTTTTCTAGAGTCCTAATTTTTAATAAAAATTTTCTATTTCTAAATATCTCAAAGATTTATTAAATATTCTAGAATAATAATTATTAATTTAATATCTTAAATTAATAATTATTTTATTCAAACATTATAACCTATGATAAAATTTATTTTGGATCATCTAACATCATTTCAGTTTCCACATGCCCTAAGACAAAGAACAAGAAAAAATCATCCATGACTTCCATTGCAAGGTTTCTAAGATTTGAAGTACATGTTATATCACCTATGAGCTCACCAACACAATCTCTCAAGGGACTAACTACTTTTCATATGAAGCTACCTCCATTTAAGGGTGCTTTGAAAAGCACTTCCCGACACTCAAGGGTGCATCGGTCAATTGGGAGCAAAATTCTCATTGTTCCGGAATATCCACGTGGCTAGTGCCTTCTAGAAGAGTGCATATGTGTCAAAATTTGAATCCATGTGTCCATTCAACACCTCTGAGCTTGGGAACATGTCTTGCCTATTATTAGAAAGTCATTGATTGTGAAACTACCTTCAGGTGTTCTATAAATTGAGCACAAATCCTAGTGCTTGGGAAGGAAGAAATTTGGTAGAGAAATGTTGTTGGAATCTCAATTGAGTGTTTTATTTGAGTGATATGCTATGGGAGAGATGTTCATTGTGATGAGGCAAGGATGATGCTGGAGTTGGTGACATCAAATCAATCGTTGGTTGTAACCTCCCCTTCTATCCATTAATAAAGATTGATGCTTACTTTCCCACATATGTATCTATATAAGCTTCTATATTTCATATTATGGACTCTTATCTGATGTATATGTTTCATGTTTCATTGATTTAACTGATTAAAGTTAATATCCATATGTATATCGCAATCTCTTTTCTCTTTAGTGTTTATACTTGCAGGAACTAGTCTGGCGATTAAGCTTGGATTAGAAGCTATAGCAAGAGAAACAAAAGGAGAATAGGAAGCGCTTGGACTCCAAGTAAGTTTCTCCATCTTTATGTATGTCTATTTACTATTAGGAAAAGTATCTGCAAAGTCTTTGATATGTTGTTCTAAATGCATAGCACCACATTTAGGGAATGTTTTTTATCCGTAATCCATGATTTCGCATGACACAGCTTATGAGCCTGTCCCTCACTAGGTCTTTCAGGTTTCCTTCATTGATCACTTATTTATTCTTGTATCAAAATGTAGAAGAATTTTTACATTTGGGGCTAAATATTATGGATGAAAATAAGAAAAGATGGTCAGTAATATTTTGGACAGATATAATAAGAAATGAACTAGATGAGGGAGGGGTATTTGATTTTGCTGCTTATTTCATGCCAATTTCCTGTAAGGTCTTGAATAGAGTTCCTCCTCCATTTTTTCTGCCAAAATCCCAGGAGTTTCTTCAGTTAAGTGCTAATTGTAAATTTGGGGATTGGATTTTGTATGATTATCATTTATAAATTAGATTATATGGAGTTGGGATTGACCGTTATAGATTAGCAATATTTGTCCCCATGAGATTGTTTGCCATGGAGTTTATTAGATAGAGTCTGAATGTAGATCAAGTACATTTTGTTCCAATGAAGAAAGGCCATTTATTTAAGTTGCCTATGTCTGTGGGAACATTCATAGTGAATATGAGGAAAGAAGAAAATGAAGCTAACAAGATGTTATAAAACATGCATTTGTTACTAGCTGAGATATGGGCTTATGATCCACACAAGGTAATCTCTAATTGAAGGGTTGAGAATGTTTATTCTTCTTTTGTTCATGACAGTAGGCCCGAAGTAGAGAATTTAGCTAAAACATGTTTTTCGGACTCTAATAGTACCGACATTTAGACTCTAATCATTTCTAAAAGGTTAAGCAAAAGAAGCAAAGAGAAAGCTCTTGATTCTGAAGATGAAGAAAAAAGAGTTGAGAAAAGAGATAGGTTGACTGAATAAATACCAAGCATTCAGCCTGGTTTCCTTATTCAATTAGGAGATGCTCATAATGCACCACCTTCATCATCAAGACATGGAGTTGTTCAGGTTCAAGTTCCTTTGATCAAGCAAGTTTTTGGTCAAATTGCAGAAAAAAATCAGAATATTAAAGCCAGTATGGAGGCTCAAGCTAAGTATTCGATTAATCCTAACCAAACTAGATTGTTGACTTTTGTGGACTTAGAAAGGGACGAATTGAAGATTTATTTCTCTCACCCTTCTAAAATGACAGTAGGGTCGTCAAACAGTTTTAAAATTGTTAATTTAACTGTTGATGTTAAGAATGTCCTTTACCTGAAAAATTCAATTTTCATATGCAGACAGGTAAATTGATTGTTAATGACCTAACTAAAACAAGTGTAGTTGCTCATAAGGAAAAGAATATGTTAGGAAAAGTGATTAAACAACAAAAATTGGAGAAGTCTAATTCCAGGGCTCTTTCAACTCAAATTGAAGAGTTGAAGAAGATAATTGTAAAATTTGGAGTGGACCCCAATGATAAATCAGTTGTACATAAGTTATTACAAAGTGCTAAGTCAGGAATACATGTATTGAAGAAGAAGTTAAATTTACCTACTGGATAGCATCCAATGGAAGCAGAGGTACCAATGGTACAGAATGTAAAGGAAAGTATTTTACAACAATCTGGAATTGATGATCCAACAACAAGATTTTGTAGTTGAGCATAGAGTTAAAGATGGCAAAGATTGATCTTAAGAAAACTCAGAGTGACCTTGACACAACGATGAAGATAATGCATGCCAAAGAAGGAGAAGTCAATAAGTATAAATCATATTTCCAGACAACTTATGATGAAATCAAGAATCTTAAAGAAAAAATTAAAGGAAAAATGTCTTTGATTCAAGCAAAGGATATTGTGTGGAATGAAATCATTGAAGTCATGAAAATAGTTTTGGAATCCTTGATTATAGTGTGAGAGGAAAAAATCATAGTCAAAGATTTACAAGAACTTGTTCTGGCTGACAAATAGAAGATTCTTAATAGAACTTTATGGAAAAATAAATTCATTCATTTGATCAATTCCAAGTCAGATCAAGAGTTGGAGGAACATGAAATAAAATATAGAACATTATGTGTTATGGAGATAAATTAGTTGATTGTGAAAAATTCTTGCAGGAAGTCGACGGAGAAGAAATTGACAAAAATCAAACAGGCTATAAACATATTTGATAATATATTCGACCAAAGGACTAGATCAAGGCTGCCATCATGCTGGGATCTAAAAGGCAGTCTTCTATCATGGGATTCATATGAGACTTTATTAGTGATAACAAAGAGCAATATTGATAATACCCATGAAAAAACTGCAACCTTAAAAGGAGCTACAATTGTCAATTTATTACACAAGCATTTTCAATTATTATGGATGGTAAATACTTTGTTCACAGAAAGGCCTACTTTCAATGGGATCACTGCTTTCAGATTAGAATATCACAAGTTGGTCAATTGTCCTAAAGCCAACATTGAAATCTGGAAAAAGTGCAGAGCATGAATGATTGATTCACCAGGTGACACCTCAGCATCTCAGAAGGACACATCAGCAAATCATGGAAATGCGGTGACAACCAATCAAACCCAGATCCAACAAATAGATTTATACTTTTATTTTTATTTTTATTTTTGTTAAGAGATCGGTATTGTAATGAAGTCTTTAATCACAGTGTAATAGGTAGTTTACACATTTTTAGGTAGTTTGAGTAGTTACAAGAAGTTCTAGCAGTTACAAGTTGATTTTGGATGTATTTAAACAAATGAGAAAGAAAGAGGAAGGCTCTGAGTTTTGGACCTTTGGATGAATACAAATTTTGTACTTAATTTTATGAAAAATTAATGAAATAAGATCAAGTTTCCTGCATTTGTTGATGGTGATTTGTCTTTCCAGTTTCATTCTGTGTTTATTCTTCTTTGAATGAAGTGAAGTAAAGTAGCTACTGGTCTATTTATTACACATGTAAGTAAGAGTTAAATAACCTTAATATGCGCTCCTTCACTCCAACTATTATTTCTACATAAAGTTCTTCTGAGATTTAAAGTGATAGATTCTATTTTTCAACATATCATTTTGAGTTTCCCTTCAGTTCTTCCTTTCACTCAGATATCAAAATTTAATGGCATTGTGAAGTCTTTCATTTTATCAGATTATTGAGGGTATTAAAGAATTAATTTCCAAAGGAATTAAACAAAGACCACCTGATATCATAAGTTTTGTGACATATATTTATAAAATGTCTTGAGAACTGATTCCTTACCACAGCCAAGGGATTTTCTCTTAAGATACAACAAGTCACCTGTGTTTGTCATCAAGGAAATGATAGTCTTTTATTTAGAATAATTTTTCAACCATTTCAAACACCCTTTGCCCCATTGCTTCTGACTTGGTTTAAAGTTGTTTTTCACATGCACTGGTCATCACTGCATTTTGATCTCACCTTCAATTTAGCGTCAAACATAAGAAATTTGTTTGATTTACGAGTTTAGAATAGTGTGTATTTTTCCAAATTCAAAATAAAACTGAAATTGATTTTCGTTTTAGTTCTTTGATTTGGATTTTCTTTATCGTTTTGAAAAAGAGTGAAAGTATTTCATTCATGCATTTTTGAAGCGATTTTGATTTCTGTTCAATTGAAAGAAAAGTGTAAAGTGTAATTTTTTTACATTTCTTCATTCGTTTCGTTCATTTCACTTTCGATTGCATTTCAAAGTAAAAAGTAAAAAAAAAAAAAAAAAAAAAAAAATCATTCTTTGCATCTTAGTGAAAAGAGAAATGTTTTTTCAATAAGTTGCATTACGGGGAAAGTGAATTCAATTTGAAAAAAATTATTTCATAGTTTTGAACTAGTTTGGGGGGGCATCGTTGTTTGTTGCACTTATTTCACTTTTGTTTGCATCTCTTCCCTCAATAGTTTAGACTTCACTAAAATCAAAATATTTTCTTTTTGCATTTAGCCTACATTGTAGGATTTAGGTGACATCGATTTTGAGGAAAAAACTAAAACTTAACTCACGACCAACTTTAAAATTTACCCAATTTACCTTAAGGAGCATTTAGAACTAATGAGAACATTTATAGGTCTAGGATAGAGATGTGTTTCGACGTCGTTAAACATAGGATTTTCGCTAACGGTCTGCGTTACAATCTAGGATGATACCTTGTCCCACATATGGAAGTATATTGATGTATGATAAGTATATTTGGGGCGCTCTCATTGAACAGTTACGCATTAGAAATCACTACTATGGATTGGAATCCCACGTACAATCGCATATATTTTGGGAGACACCATTAGGTTGTAAGCCTGCCATAGGTAACCGAGTCGGCCACCTTGTAAAAGTGATATTCTGAACATAACATTCAAGGAGATTAGTTGTAGTACGTTAAGTCCTTGGTAATTTTTTCTATCATTTATCACCATGGTGTATATCACAGTTCATGGATACTTGGTAAAGCTTTATGCCTAGTACACCCCATTTTGATTTATTTTCTGTTTAATTCTAAAAATATCTGCCCATGAAAAAATCCTACCTGTGTAGTTCTCTAGCCTCATCCTCGCTTGGTAAATTGTGAATTTTAATATTCTCACCTCTTCCTTCCTTGATCTTATCTTGAAAGGTAATCATGGTTGAATCATCGGATTCACCTTGTCTATCCTTCGAAGGATCACAAGAGCCTCTTCTTTAGGTCCCCTAGTTTCCAGCTGGATCCCATGAAGCTCAAGGTGTTGAACTCGGGATTGTTATAAGTGGACAACCCATTTGATCTCAACCACCACCTGACAATTATCCTTGGATGACATTGGAAGATTTCAAGCCAAAAATCCCTTAACTGTCTGCATAGTTTATAGTCTTTCCTGAGAATCTAATCTTCAATCCGGTTGTGGTCTCGTCTCAACAACCTTATAGTCCTTTTGATCAACTTGACATTCCCCTTTTCGCTTCTCCAGTAGCATCTCACTCTACTGTCCGTCAGTTATATCCCAACGAAATGGAATCCAATGTTGATGATGTCCCATTCACGAGTTATCCTCAAATTACTCTACAACAAACCACTGGCACCTACTTTCTGGAAGTAAATTCATCTTTGTTTCCTCCTGAAGGTGAAATTTTTGGCCCCATGCCTCAAGATTCAGGAAGTGGAACCGAAATACCCTTTAGTCAAGTTGCATCTTCACTTCCACATGTGTATACCTCTTTGGGAAGCCTCGTTTCAGGAGCTTCAGGAGCCACATATCTATTTCTGGATCTCGTTTGGTCAATGAGAATCCCCATATCTTCTGGCCCATTCATCTCGAATGTGATTGCCATGTCTCAACATGTTTTTTGAGCTATAGTCACTATTGGTCAGATCACTATTTTGATACGATCCTCTACCCCCTTCTCACCATCTATGATTACTGCGGTTCCACCATTGAATGGAAAATCCATGGTTTCATCTGTGTCTAGGGTGTAGTCTAATCCTCTTTACGTACCTCCCCTCTCGAGTGGGGCAACACTGAACTCTGGACCCGTTCCAGGGGCGAGACAACCTAATGCTAGTCTAAGTGGAACATTGCTTTCACAACCAACGGAAACTGTCATAGGAATTTATCCTTTGAGTGGTCAACATAATTTAGCCACATTTTTCTATTAGCATATCCACGTTTAATATTCTCAGGTTCAGCAACCTCTCCAACAACCGAACGTACCATATTTTTATGTTCAACAACCCAACATCCCTCATCAATATACTCAACAGTTGAATGTACAGTATCAATATGTTCCTTGACCAAACGTCTGTCAAATGTATGTCCGACAATCCCATTTTCCTGCAGGTGTCGTTGCCACTAACCCTTAGTTCGGTCCTTACATCCAAACTAGTCTGAATCTCCCTCCGAGTCAATCTGGTCAGTACCAGTAACTTCAGCCTTGGCCTCAACCTGGTGCTCAATATCAACAGATTCCTCAGTACCAGTAGGTCCAACTAGGACCTTAGGCTGGACCCTACATTCATCACGAACCACAGGAAAGACCCCATGTTCAGCAGGGACCACAGGCTTGATCTCATGTTTAGAAAGGACCTCAACCTAGACCTTATATTAAACAAGGTATGCAATTCCAAACCCAGCATGGGCCTTATCAACAACCCCAACAAGGTCCTTACCTTCAGTAGCACTTGAAACAAGGTCTTTACCAGAAATGGGGGCATTATACGTATCCAGGTAGAAATACGCCCTATTGGGGGCAGAATCCGTATAAACAAGTTTTTGAACTCCCAACCATTTTCTCTTCATCATCCTCCCTTGCCATTTTTGGTTATGTTGGTACTGCCAGATGTGTCAAAGCTCAAAAAGGACCCCATCCAACATAAGTTTCTTTGGCCGCCATTTCTGACCAAAATACCGGGAGATTGTCCTAAATTTGAAGGCAAGTCTGGGGAAGACCCCCAAACCCATGTCATGACTTATTAATTATGGTGCTCTTCTAACCCTTGGTCCAGCGCATTTTGACCGGCTGCGGTGAAATGGTATATTGAACTCCCTCAAGGTGTTTTATTTGATTTTAACTCCTTGGCTATGGCTCTCCTTACTCACTTCCAGTTACCTTTCTGGTATGAAACTGGAACCCACCTTCTCACCTCATTGCAATAGTCAACTGCTACACCCATTTTGGATCACATTCACGAATGGTGGCGTCAACGTCACCTCATTAAATTTGAGATCCCCAATCAATTTTTGACTGAATGGTTTACGAAATCATTCATTACAAATATTGCTAAAGACCTTACCATGGGTTGATGTGTCCCAAAAGAGGAAGTCATTTCCAGAGCTCAATACATAGATTTGGTTTATTCCAAATTGGGAACTATATACGAGCTCCTGCTTGACATGTCACAGCCTTCAGCTGACCTCACATCATCTTAGTCTCCTACTACACCTGTGGTTGATGGTGTTATTGGGGTAGTGGCCCATGCTGTTAGTAGTGCACCAAAAGCTTCTTCGAAGTCTAATTCCACTATTTTTTCTGCACCCTACACTCCTTCTAGTAACTAGAATAATCCTACTAAAAACTCCGAGGTAAATGTTGTCCAATCTACCACAGCAGAAAAATCCTCGAAAGGTAAGAAAAAGGGTAAAGAAAAATCCAAATATTATAACCCTAAACAGGATTCGAAAAAGTCATCTGCTGATGATTCTTCACTGCATAAGCCAAAATATCATTTTTTAATATGTGATGATTATCATTACACCAAGGATTTTCCTCACCGTGTCAAAGTTTCTAGTCTTTTCAAGGGCGTATCTAAGACTTTGGCTATCATGAAAGAGCCTTTCCCTTCTCAAGAGACACAAATGGTAGATCAACCACAATCATCTGGAAGCTCTTAGGTTTTCATGGATGGTACAAAAATTATCTCTATCCCTATGAGATCGAAAGACTACACCAATCCATTCAAAGCTTCTATGGAACCAGAAGTCATAGATCAACCTTCCTCTTCCACACCTCCTATTTTTGGTTCTCTCCAAATTGAGAGACTTAGTAGTGAGTCCATCACACGAACACCCCCTAAAGAAGTTCTTTGGAAATCGTCTTACAATCTGAATGCGAGGGCCGCACACCACTACAATATTGTAGAGGATCTAGCTCAAGCGCATTCGACGATGTGAGCTTTTGAAGTCCTTAAGTCATGTCCATCACAATGGAAGGCACTATTGTCTGCTATTGGAGGGATTGATATGGTAGATTCCAATCTCATTACTTTCGATCTTGAGAACTTCGTTCCTCATCTCCCATCTCAGGTAGCTTTTTTGATTCAAGTTATTATGATGGGGAAAACCATTCATAGGACTGTTATTGATGAAGGCACTTCGACTTGCATCATGTCTATCACTTGTTGGAAATCCATCTGCTCTCCTCCATTAAGCCAGTCCCTAAACACTTTGCAAGATTTTGAAAGTAGAGGTTCTCAGTCATATGGTATTCTGAAATATTTTCCCATCCTATTAGAAGGAAAGACGATGAATTTAGAAGTTGAGGTGGTAGACACCAACTTGAATTATCATTAGGGGAATTTTGAGGTCTAAAATGGGCCTCCTAAGAAAAATGTACAACCAAAATAAAATTTATAAGAACCAATATGATTCAAGATGATGATGTCAACCATGGGGGATGATTCACCATTTTTTAAGTAAAAGGGTAAAAAGATTAAAAAATAATAAAATAATAAAACTACTTTTTCAACTCGTATTTTCAACTTATCTCCCAAATTTTTTACTCAAATTTCGAGTAGGAGTACTCTTTGGATGAAAAATTTAATTCCTCATCCAAAGAGTACCCATGTTGCATACTTTCGATGGACCATGTTATGCAAAAAATGAGAAATACATGAAAAAATGTGATTGCAATCACGTTTTTCATGTATTTTTTATTTTTCGTGTAGCAGGGTCCATCAAAAGTATACAACATGGGTACTCCTTGGATGGGAAATAAATTTTTTCATCCAATGAGTACTCCTGCTCGAAATTTGAGTAAAAAATTTGGGAGATAAGTTGAAAATACGAGTTGAAAAAGTAGTTTTTTTCTTTTTTTCCTTCTTAAATTTGATGATGTCATCAAATTTTATTTTGTTATTTCCACTATTATTTTATAATTTCCTTAGGAGGCTCATTTTAGACCTCCAAAATCTCCTAATGAACCTCTTTCTTGGACACAGTTGGACTCATGCCATGGTTTGCATAGTCTCCACCCTTTTTTGTGTCCTTCGCTTTCCTCATCAAGGAAAAATCATGACTATTGATCAATTAGTTATATTTTCCTCTGATTCTTCAACAGGAAACATTCCATATGTTTGGAATACCACTACCCCTTATGAGAACATTGGGCTGGGTCTATTCAAAGACTCGTCTCTTATGGGAATTTTTCCAATCCTGTCTCCAAATGTCGCCACTATCAATATGATATCATCTAGTCACGATCCATGCATTTTTTTGAGTCCAAAACGGCTTGAAAGATTTGTGAAATTATGCATTTGAGCCCTGTTTAAAAAATGTATCAGAGTATTCTTATGGCTTCTGAGGCTTCATCCGAAACCAACAACTGATTGGTTTCTTCTCTAGGAACTTATGCATAGTCTCCCTGGTTTAGTTCTTGGGACTTCAATGATCCTTTGAATGATACTTTCCCCACCGAAGGAAGTATCATGGAGGTAATGTATCTTGAAGAAACCCCTTGGGATGATGGACATCATTGTTCCTCGTTTCTCCTAAACCTAGGTGACATCTCCACCTGTTTGGAACCCCATGATTTTCTTGTACCGATTGGCCCATTTCACAATCCCATATTGATTCATGCAGTGTTGTTTGAAGGGAACATTGGAAATATTTCTCCAACCATTCTGATCGAAATCTCTGTCAAACTAAGGATCATCAAGAATGTTCAGATTGGTGCATCTATTTTTCTTGATGAGATCAATATATACACTGATCTTTTCTAATAATTCTATGATGTCTTCGCGAGATCATATGAAGATATGTTTGGAATTGATCCGAGTATTGGTGTGCATGAAATCCCTACATATCCAGACTCGAAGCCCGTTCAACAATGACTTCATCCTGTGCACCCATGAAATGCTAGAGATCCTCTACTGCATCCTCCAAATTATTACCACAACTACTTCCTGTATTTGGCCACTGCAGAAAGCACTATTGGTATGGTGCTGGTTCAGGACGATGACGATGGTCAAGAGAATCTAATTTAGTACTTCATCTACAATCTCTTTGATGTTGAGACCCGCTATGCTCATGTATAGAAACTTGCATTGGCTGTTGTCCATGTTGTTCATTGTTTTAGTCATTAGATTCTCCTGCGGAAAAATTTGGTGATTTCAGATTGTAACCCCATGAATTACATTCTCATGTGTTAGTTGCTTGGGGGAAAGTACTCGAAATGGATTTTCATCCCTCAAGAGTTCGACTTAGAGTTCACTGCTACTAAATCTAAGAAATCCCTTGTCTTTGCCGAGTTGATTTGTGATCTTTCGACCACAATCGATCCCACTCCTTTTAAAGAGTATATTCTAGATGAATCACACTTTATCATCCATAATCTTGATCCATGGTATGGAGACATCATCATTTATCTCCAGACCCAAAATTTTCATCTAGAGCTATCGTAATTTGAACGACGACAGATTCGTTACCAATAACAACCCTACCGTATTGTTGTAGACACTTTATATCACACTGATGTTGACTCTGTCCTTCGTCGATGTTTGAATCTCGAGGAAGATGAGAAAGCTCTCAATGACTGCACTCCGGGGCCTGTTGTGTTTATATGTCCAGTTATGCTACCAGCCAAAAAAACCTTCGTGTAGGATATTTTTGGCCGTCTATCTTATATTTCATTATTTAAGTTCGAAAATGACATGACTTCCAAATCTACTCTCGGAAGGAGCATGCCCCACCCTCACCCCTGCACCCAGATGTGACTGTCGGACCATTTACGAAAAGGGGCATAGCCTTCATGACTTGTAACCCTTGCTCGGCTGGGGGGCATGGTTATATTATCATTGTCATCAATTATTTCAGTAAATGGGCCGAAGTGATGCCTACATATGATAATGAAGTTCTAATTGCGACAGAATTCCTATTCATTCATGTCATAGCTCGGTTCAGTGTCTTGAAAGCGATTGTCAATGATCATGGCTCTCATTTTTGAAATAATATCATGACAGAGCTCGCTGCTCAGTTGGGGTTACATCAGGATAGCTCCGCTCCTTATTATCCACAGGCCAATGGACAGGTTTAAGATGTTAACAAAGTCTTGGTAACCATGCTTCAACGAACCATTGGGAAACACAAATGAGATTGGCATCTCATGCTCTTCTCAGCTCTGTGGGCTTACCTAACTTCTTCTAATACTACCACTAGATTCACACCATTTCAATTGGTGTATGGTCTAGAGGCCACACTCTCGAACGAGTGTGAAATTCCTTCTCTATAGCTAGCCATCAAACTACTTCTTGGTACTTCTCCAGACGAGGAAAATTTTCTGTACCTTGAGCATCTCGATGAGACCCAAAGACTTTCTACTTTAGTTATTGAAGCAGAAAAAGGATGAGTTAAGGCTCAATATGAAAAATCTATCAATCCTTGTGTTTTCTCTTAAGGTGACTTGGTCCTGCTCTACAACCAAGCCCACAATAAATTGGGTGTCAGGAAGCTTGAGCCAATGTGGCACGAGCCCTATATCATTAAACGTGTATTGGAAAGAGGTGCCTATGAGCTGGCAGATTTCATTGAGTCTTTACGTTGGTTTTGATGATGGTGCTTGCCATAGCACACAGAACCTATCTTCCGTAGCATGGGAACTCTTTGCCCCTCATGACTAGTGATTAATTTGCAAGGTATTTTTTTGGGTCGAACAACTAACAATATTTATGAATATAGTGTAGTTATCGAGCTACTATTAGATGCAATTGATCTTGGGATTACATATTTGGTTGTTCAATTAGACTCACAACTCGTTGTGTTACAGTTAAATGGCCATTATTCTGTGCGAAATCATCAAATTTTGCGTATGTATTTGCGTGTTCAATTATTGGAAAGTATTTTTGATTTTATTACATATAAACATATTCCAAGATGTTCCTTGGATGCAAGTGATAGATGATGTGCTTCTGACACGGGTCATTCACATGTCAATGCAGCTGGAAATCAGCACGGAGGGCACCCATCACTGTAACCTCACATTAATGGCATGACAGATGATGGAGAAAGCCATTAAATGGCACATGGTTGGCTTCCTGGGGAAGTCATATCCCCTCCGCCGTTGTTCGAGGTCATTACTTTGAACTTTAATGACTGCTCTGCTTGCCCAAGGTCATTACCACTTGATATATTTTCTTCGTGCTTGGTCCGCCATTTGCACTTGCTCACCTTTTCTCGCCTGCTCTGTATGCTTTGTCAACCTACATGCAGCTACGCTCTCTCGAGGCCATATTGTTCTCCTTGGTACTCTGAATCTTCCTCTTGGTATTCTCTTGGCCTGCTCTGCAATGCCTCCTCGCCAGTGTATGCGACCCATTTGAGGCATAGGGAGAGGCATTCTTCTAGGTCGCACTCACAGTGGCTCCCTATGCATTCACACCATGGAAGACATAATGGAGGCCTCTATTGGATCCAAACTCTATGCCTCTGTTCCTCACAATAGCATGCCAGTTATCGAGGTTGAATCGGGCCCTCTCCCAGACACTAACCCTCATAGCTCCCACCGCAACCATCAGACGGGAAGGAAACAATGACAAAACTCAACCATTATGGTTTCTCTAACTCCCCTACAATGGAGATTGAACAGTATACTTATCAAACTCCCTTCAGCAGAGGATATATGGGTCTGGCACGTTTCACCGGTTGGAACAAGGCAACCAGTTCTAATTGTTGAAGATGAAGCCATCCTTCAAGAGTATGGATGCTTAGTACTGGAAAAAATTCTTGAGGAAGAAGATGACAGAAAAGGAACTTGGTAGCTCCTTTTCTAGGTTCCCATTTTTAGTATGTTCATGAATGTATGCTACAACTTATTTTACCTACTTTAGTGTTCTAGATAAATAGGAGGATAATGATATACTCAAGACCTATAAGAGTTGGTTTCCCTGATAGGGGAAGCTCCCTTTTTTATATTTTTGAGCCATACTCGGATGGGGATAGGCTAATCAACACAATCTATCCCCGGTCCATAATTTTTTTGTATATTATTTTGTATTATCAATAGAATTTAACCTATCTTACAAAAAAAAATATATTCCAAGATGCTTAAACACATTAACAAATATAGTAGCAAATCATGTATTATATAAACATCTATGCAAAATGTAAAAACCAATACATCATTATGATACACAAGTAGCTGTATAAATGTGCATATGTGTGTGTGTGTGTTTGTGTGTATCGAGTATGTCAAGTGTGTTACATCAAAACCTAAAAAACATGTGTTCTATGACAAAAATGGCTCTCTAAGACTACATCAATACAAAAATATAAACATAGGGCTGCTATCCACCCACATGGTGCTCATGATAGTAGGTGACCACTCGAATCACTTGACAGAGTAAGCGACACAGTCTGCCTGGGACCTCGACCGTATGCTTCTGAAACCGAAGAGGAATATTGTCAAATGTAGCATACTCTGGGATGACTCTTATGAGGCCTAACAAGTTTCACTCTATCTCGGCTAATGGATCTTCTCCCTCCTCATAGGGAACGTTCCCCAATGGGCGAGCTACCATCCTCACGATCGGTGACATTCTGGGTGGTCTCTAAGGACCCACATCTATAAAAACATCAAAAGTTTAGATCTTAGAATACATGACAAAAACATTCAAAAAGAAAAAAATGTTAAACAATTTTTACCTGTATTATTCCATTGTGTGCTTGAAGAAATGGGAAAATATGGATCTCCCCTAAAGTCAATGCCTACATAAGCATAGTCCTCTACCACGATGAGTTGAAGGTGAAACCAGCGGAAAAATGTTGTCGGAAAATGCATTTGCTGGCCCCCTCCCTGACGGGGCATGATTTCACACCACCTCATCAACCTCGGCTTCCTCGGGTTTGGATCATGGATCTCCAACCATTGATACTAAAACAAAGGTACCCTCTCTAGGAAGAAGGTAACTAAGATGGACCCGTACCCAAACTGTTTCAACCGACATGTTTTTCACTTGGTCAATTGGATCTTCATGTTAGGAAATAATCCCTCACACTAGTTAAACATAGTAGGGGCCAGATAGTCCACTACGTATTGGAATTGGGATTTCATTGCGTCATGCATCTCCTGGGCTCTAGCCACTTGAGTCATGTAATGTAATATCCTGCACAAGGGAAGAGATCTGATAAAGATATCTCTATCTTCCCACTCTTAGTCTTCTTAGCCCCGGGATAGTGTTTCTAAATGAGTATACTGGTACTCCCACCTCCAGCATGAGCTCCAAAGAGTTGGATCCTCTCTCCTCTCCTAGATAAGCCTATAATGAAGTAGATGTCCATGACATCTAATTCTAGTTAGGTGCTCTCCAATTATGAATATTTGACGATCTACATCCCATAGTCTGATCAAATATTGAAGCAGCTCTAGTTGAGTTCTCAGCCATAATGTTTGGAATAACTTCAGCAATCCGCAATTACGAAATTCATTTACAAAATTTTGGTCTTGGAGGACTTGGTGGTATTCCACCTTGTGGCCTCTTTCTTTCCATTCGATGACCATTTTCACTGAAATCACCTGCAAAACATGTTTAATTTACGTTTCATGAGCTTTCCTTGGAGTAGTTTTTGGAATAATCCATTAGAAATGGGTGGATTTATCATTTCAAATTCTTCCCCGCGGGTAGTGCGACTGTCTAAATTAATTCAGCATTGGTGGTGCATTGCCCTAATGGGCTAAATGTGGCTAGCGCGGGTTTGATAGCTCAAACCTATGCTAAGCGCAAGCGATTTTGAAATTTGAAATCCTCCCCCCACCCCCCTTATATCTAAATTTATATGATAAGCACCTAAATAATGGAATTAAAATGAAGAGGAGAGTTTGAGCTCTTACCTATAGTTGGCAGATTGCTGAATGGTGTTCTGGATCGACTACACCACTAATATGAAGTTCGAAGGAAAAAGGGGTAAAATGCACTTCTACAATTTACTCAAAATAGAAAGGTGAAATGAATTTACTTTTTGTCTATTTATATATTTTTGAAGATATTTTCTCCATTATTTTATTATTTTTCCTCAATATCAGTGATTTTTTCCATTTTTTGTGCAGTAACATGACCTTTACACTATTGGTGATTATTTCTGATGCAGATTAATTTTATTTTCTCTTTTTCGGACTCAGTAAAAATAAACGAAAAAGGAACCCTGTTAGAGTCAACTTTAAACTCTTTTCTGACTCTCAAAAAATGAAAAGATTGTTGAGTACTTGTCATTTCAAACTTGTTAAAGTAAATGAATTGACGTAGTCTCATTATACATTTACCCATTTATCGGGCTAAAATTCATTATTTACGAAAAAGGAATACCTTGATTGAACATGGTCAAGAGGTTATTTCGGGTATTTTTTTCTACCTTTTCCGATTCGAGAGATGATTAATGAAAAAGGGACATGATGCCGTTTTCTTCCCTCCTCTTTTCAAACTCCTTAAATGTGAAAAATTATTGAGTTACCATTTCACTGGACTTGTTAAAATATTAAATGACACAAGACTTGTCACCACGATGAGACCTCCTTCCTCCTTCCTAGGGCTCGTTAAAATTACTAGGATGGATTCATTCAAAGAATGAAATTACATGCTCAGCATTTGATATCCTCTTGATGCTGGCTATCAAAAATAAAGAGGTAAATGTTAGGAATAACCGGGGGGGGGGCGGGAATTGAAAGTGAACATCCTATGTGCATCTCAGGTAGCTTGTCGCTCTTGAACATGACACTTTTCTGCAATTTGTGTTAGGTTGGGGATATCCTTCACTCGTCATTTTTCTGCCACAAGTTTGGGAAATCCATTTGCCTCCTATCCAATCACCATTTTTGTCATCATGACCTCTTATCCCATTTGAGTCAAATGTTTCCACACTCTGTAGTTGTGTTGCCAATATGTTCAAGAGAAGTCCTTTTTTTGTTATATTCAAACATCATTTTCTTATCTAGCCTCCTCTGTTACAATATCAAATCACTCATATCATCTTGATGGGGATACAAATGTGAAGTCCTAAATAGAGCATGGAAATTTTCAATGGGATTTATATTATGGGGCATCTGGAAAGAAATAAATCACCGTATATTCCAGGGAGATGTCCAAGATTTAACCCAAATATGGCAGGGAATCATTGAAAATATCCGAGAGACTATATTTGTAGAGAAATGGAAAGAATAATACTAGAAGATTATAGGAACAGAAGCCCACATACTAGCCAATCTAAATTTACAACCACAAATGCTGGCAAACACACTTTGGAAATTTAAACCCCCTCGGTAAAACTCAGGAGATACGTTCCAACTGCCACAATCTGGATTTATCAAACTTAATTATGATGGGGCATCAAAAGGTAATTCAGGCCAAGAAGGAGTAGGAGGAATGGACATTGGGCTTGCCACAAATAATGAAGCTGAGCTAACAGCAGTCAAATAGGGGCTTATAGTAGCAAACTGAGAGAATTACCATCGACTCATTGTTGAAGGGGATTCGGCAATGGTCACAGGGGTGATAAGTAAACTACAGCAAGGGACGCCTTGGGAAAAAATAAGCAAAAGTTGGAGGACAACACATCTTATCCAAGAGATAGGCTTACTCATACAAAAAATTGATTATATCATACCTACGCATGTCCGCAGAACAGGAAATGAGGTTGCATATTATTTAGTGAACTAGGGATGTAGTAACGAGGGGCAATAACTGGATGTGAATCAAAGAGACATGATATGGGACATAGATTTACAATCCCTACAGATCGTAATAGAGCGAGATATAGCTAGAAGCCAAGACCCCCAATTGGGATACCCAACGTCAAATGCTGTGAGGCAGGTGGAGGGACGACAAAGAAGCGGTGGCATGTGATGACAGCGTGGGAATATCTGCCTTCATTAATTAGCCTGCAGAGAGAAGGACGGTACTCAGCGTACCGGTTAATAATGGTAGAAATGAAATGCCAACCAACCATGTCAGAGCGACATAGGAAAAAGTGGAGGAGGGGTTTAAGGAAAGAAACAAAAGGCCGAAGGCAAAAAATTATTCCTGTCAGGAGCAGTTGCGGAGGCTTGGAATGAATTGTTGCAGAACACGCTTCACCAACACGGTTTTGTGCTCGGGTTCAGTGGTATGTACTGGTTCTCATACCCATCCTTGTTAAATTACCCAACAGTTTCTATATAGGTCTGAGTAGTGGCGGAATGGATAGGAATCGCAATCGCTCTACTCTCAAGATTTTTCATGAAATATCTGGCACTGATTTCACTTGTAGCATGATTAGAAACCTGGATTTGCTCATCCCTCCGAAGGCTATTCAACCCTGTTTTATAAATCCTTGTAGAAATTCTCTTTTGCGGCTCATTCAAAGTTTCTTGGCTTATATTCTTCATGGTCTGGTGACAAATCATGGTTGGGCGTCTCAATTTTTTGAAATCTCATGTATGCAATGCCAAGACAATCTGAAAGGCCTCTGTCAAGGTTTTAGAACTTGTTATTCTCATAATTGGGTGAGTCAATATTTTAGTTTTGTTTTAATCCACACCAACTAGGTAATTTCTGTCGGTGGTAAGATAGATAAACAATTTTATACTAGTAATGATATATTGGGTTAGTTATGTTTGTCAACTCGTCCCTATCTTTGTAAAGGGACATGCATTCATATCTCCTTGGTTTACTCCACTGTGGTGAAAGACCCCTTACAATTCTTAGGTTCTCAGTAACTAATTTTCCACCTTCTACAGGCTCTTTGTCAATAAATACAGGTTTAACTCAGCAGCTATTTGAACCCAGCCTTATTAGAGCAATGGTGAAAAGGCAATCCACAAAGCTTCAGCCCAAAGATAAAGGAAAGCAGCAGCTTTCAAAAAACATGGCTAAGCCAAGCAAGCGAGGCAGAAAGATGAAGAAAGAGATAATGGAGAATCTCTTGGAAGCTTACTCTGTTGGTAATCCTCCACATATTCGAGATGTTATTTAGGGATGGGAGAGAGAAAGCAATAGTAATGAAGAATACATAGAGGACCAGGAGGATAAAAATGGATTTTGTATTCGATCTTGGAAATACCAGAGGACATCTTTCTCTCTTTCATCAAACCATCCATACATACTGGACTCTGAAATGTGTGTTTGCTAAAGCACTGCAAATATTACAACCAATAGATGGAAATCCTAAAGTGATTTCAATCCTTCAGGAAATAAAAACAGAAATCCAAGACATCAAGGTGTCATAGTACCATGCAACAGCCCGAATTGGCAGAATCGAAAGACAACTTCAACATTTGCAGCAAGTGGACATGCCCGGCTCTACAGCAAAAGATCTGACACCGATTGACTCTTCAAATGGCTAACATATCATGCTTTAAGTTTTTATGGTTTTTGTGGAGAGCTTTTATGTTTTATGTTGTCAAATAGACTTCATTTTAAACAGTAAAATGGCCATATCGGCTAGTAGAAGAAAGAAACAATTTCAATTTTGGATGCCATTTAATGCTTTAATGTGGCCAACAGACCTAGTTTCCTCCAAACATGTTGAGGTCACTAAATCTATATATGTTGCATCCTATCCCTATTTTGATAAATAGAAAAAAATAGAAATAAAAAAAAATAAAAATAAAAAATAAAAATAAATACATAATTTTTGTTGTGAAAATTCAATCTAAAATAAGTTGTTAACATTAGCATTTTACACTACCAATACAAATTGCACACTTGACTAAGTAAAGTATTCAACACTCGAAATTCCTCCCAAAAATCAGCTACTAAATTTAAAGGCGGATATGTATTACATTATTTAATGGCTTGGAATCCGATATCATGATGAACTTGTTTTTAATGAGAAATGGATACAATGGTATCAAATAGTCAATAAATTGATATCATGGTGGTACTTGTTTTAATGCAAAAATAGTAAACTTGTTTTTAATGAAAAATGGATTTAATGGTATCAAATAGTTAGTAAATTGATATTGTAATAATATTTACAATTTTTTTTATTTTTTTATTTTTATTTGACTAAATAAAAAAAATTGCTTTCATTTTTTATTTGCAAAATGGCAATTTAATTCCATAAAATTTCTTTTATTTGAAGGAAGAATATTTAGATTTATCAGGCATTGAAATTTGGATGAATGAAATTTATAAAGGAAATTGTGATAAATGAAATGGGCACTACATTGTTTATACATTGTGGGTGCTTAATAGCTCCCTATATAAGTTTAAGTCTTAAGTTATGGTTAATGAATAATTATGGAGCAAGATTAGAAAAATGAATTTTGTTATATAGAGTTAGTGGAAGGTCCTTGATTGATAATCACAATTATATTAGAGCCTTGAATTCTGCCAAAGTTAGTAGGAGCTATAAATAACCTCACTGTATTAGCGAATGCAAGTGGAAAGTCCTTCATTGATAATCACAGTTAGATTAGAGCCATGAAATCGGCTAAAGTTAGTAGGAGCTATAAATAGCCTCAATGTATTAGGGGATGCAACACTCAAAATTGGAGTAAGGTTGTAAGGTTGTGTGCAACCATTTACTATAAGTGAGAGTTTAGTTGTCAATTACATTATAATATTAGTTATGAATGTTTTCAATCTTTTGAAGTCACAGAAACAATAAGCTTTTGGATAGAAATTTCATATCACATTAAACATCATAAATGGTTTCAATTTTGAAGTCACATATTTGATAAATTTGATATGATAAGGTCAGGATGCATGAATGATTTAACACTCAATTCAACTTTTAAATCCAGAAATTATGATTTTTATATTTTTAATTTCCAAAAAAAAAACCAAAATATATTTATAAATTCTAGTTAAGAAATTTGTATCATTTCTTGGTTTATTTATAACATTAAATTGATGTATGAATTTAAAAATACCCTAAAAACTAAACTATGATTTTTTCAAGAATAAAACAATTATTAGAAATTAATGGAGATTAGGTAGTATTTGGTTACGTAGTTGTGATTTTGCATTTTATTAGACATTCAATTCCTATTATTTAGGAATCTGTTCTACCTAATGTATCTATTTAATTATTGGTTCTTAATGAGAAACCTCAAGCGGGTGCATTTGCTTGTGGGAGCTCCTAGTGATCTGCACCTGTGAGCTCCTGTATTGTTTTCCAAACTTCATGTCTTCTGCAATTGTTGACATGGTATCAGAGCTCAGATGAGCTGAGAGAGGTTGTGCGTGAGGCAGGCCGTGAAGGAGAATTTCGTGGCTCGCTAGACTGGAGTAGCGTTCTCTGTTGACTGTACTGCGTGAGGCAGATTGTGAGGCTATGTGGAGGCCGTGAAGGCATTTTACCAAGGCCGTGAAGGCAGTTTTATATGGTGTGGATCGCCTGGTGAGAGAGCAGGTCGGACGAGGTCGTTTCTCTGTTGAAAAGAGCACGACCTTCCCGTATCAGTCCGCCCATGCACTCGTTAAACTCTATGGGAGCAATCTGAAATATGGTGTGGTTTCTTTAGCCTTTCTATCTGTCCTATAAGGCTGTGAGCCTGTTTAATTTGTGAGTCTGTCTATCATTTCAATTTTCCTGTATAGGTTAAGGATTCCAATATTATGGAACATCGTTTGGTCTTTTCGACGATATGGATTCTCCTTCAGCAGTAATTTAACTTCTAGACTATCAGAGTTTTTTTTGAGCTGCGTTTGATTGCTGGTAGGAAAGCCACTGTAGCAGATCTTCCTGTTCTCCGTGAGTGGCTGATGCGTGAGGCAGGCCACTGTATGGTTTATTGCAGCGTTTTTTATGTTTGATGCAGTGGTAAAACTTGAAATTTGTTGGACGTTGGCTGGGACACAGTTGATTCAATCCCCAACGCTTTCATTGAATCGTTTGACGGGCTTGATGAACGTGGCAGGGATTTGCAGTGAATCGAGTGCAGTTCTGCGTTGCTACAAGAACGTGTAGAAATTAAGCTGCGTTGTACAAGCTTGAGAATGTGAATCCTTGTCTCACCAGGTTCTCTAGTATTCTGTGCCGAATCTGGGCCTTGCGGTTGGCTAGCGTTATTTACTAAATCTGGGCCTTGTGGTTGTTTGGTGTTCTGTGGCGAACCTAGGCTTTGAGGAACGTAGCACAGGAAAGGCTTGCTGGAATCAAAAACATTGTATCCACAGATTCCTCCGCTTGACATACAGTTGCTGCACATTTTGAATGCTTCATCAGTTTTATTTCATTTGACTTCAAAACCCCCACGCAGTATGTTCCAAAAAGGTACAAGCAGAGCATTGACATGTGTAGGCTTACGCTTCTTGCTTCTTATGAAGGTTTCTTTTTTGTGGTTCATCGTTCTTAATATTTCCAATAATCCTCCCAATAAGAAGGTCCATCATTTCATATTGTGAAACAATTGCGTCTCAATGAAAATAGCAACTTTGATCGTAAACTTGAAGGCCCTCATTAAGCAAATCCTGTTTTAAATTTTTTTATCCAATTTTTTTTTCCAAGATGAATGCTCAGATGGCAGATTACTTAAATGAAAGCAGCAAATTGGATGGTTCCAATTACACAAATTGGAAATTTAAGCTTAAGACTTTTCTTGAGGGACAAAATACCTATAACATTGTCATCGACGATGAAGTTAAGCCGACTGTTGCAAATGGTGGAACGAATGCAACAATTCAAGAGTGGGAGAAAAGGGACCTGAAGGCAAAAGTGCTACTCAAAATTTCAGTTAAATATTGCATCATCCCTCATATTTGGGATTGTAAGACAACAAATGACATCTGGACAACTCTCAAAGACATGTATGAAATCAAGAACACCAGTCGAACCTTGTTTCTCAGGAAGAAGATCCTCTCAATCAAGATGGAGGAGAATGAGTTTGTTTCGTCATTCTTATCTCGGATAAAGGAAGTTAAAGATAAAATATCTGATATCGATCAAACCGTGGCAAATGATGATCTGGTGACAATCACCATGAACGGCATGACAGATGACTATCATATGCTTATAACCAGATTGAATGCAAGAGAAAAGCCTCCATGTTTTGAAGAGCTTACTGGGATTTTTCTATAAGAAGAGGAAAGGAGGTTGTCTCTCAAACCTCAAGATCCATATTTTGCATTGATAACAAAGTTCAAGCCAAAAGGGAGAGCAATGGTTGATCAGAGGAGGGGAAACACATCAAAAAGGATACCACAAGGTATGATCTCGCATAAAAATGACTCTTCTCTTAAATGCTTTTATTTTGGTAAGATAGGCCATATTGCTAAATTTTGTCGTAAGAAGAAGGCAAATCAAGAGAGGTAAAAGCATAGAAAACATGCAGGTCATTTGGCGGATGCAGATTCAGATGCAGACACAGATCAGAATCTGGATGTTAGATTGTTTATGGCTGAGGCTGACACTGCTACTAAGGAGGATGAATCAGATATTTGGTTCGTGGATTCTAGAGCCTCCTCGCATATGTCATGTAAAAAGCAATGGTTCAGAAATTTTAAAGAATCCAACTCTGGAGTAAAATTCTACCTTGGAGATAATAGAGGGTATGAGATCAAGGGACATGGAGATTTCCTTGTTACTCTACCTGATGGTAAGATCAGGAATATATCTGATGTGTGGTATGTTCCTGGCATTAAGAAGAACCTAATTTATGTGTCAAATATTACAGATCAGGACCTCAAAGTAGAATTTTTTAAATCTCATTGCATTATTAAAGATTGGTTGGATCAGATGAAGCCCATTGCTACAGGTATTTGCATAGGGGGACTCTACAAACTAGATGTGAAGAGTACGCCTTAGCAAACCTTGATGTTGTTGGATAAGTTTTCTGAAAATTTGTGGCATCAGCGACTTGGGCATATCAATTTCAGTGATCTCCTTCTGTTGCAGAACAAAGGTATGGTAGATGGTCTCCCTGTTTTGAAAAAGTTGCATATTGATTGTGAAGCATGTGCGTTCGGTAAACAACATAGAGATGAATTTCCTGCCATTAAAGATAGAAAATAGAGGGATATACTCGAACTTGTACACACTGACTTATGTGGCCCAATGCAGAACAAGTCATTAGGTGGGGCCTATTATTTTTTAATCTTTGTTGATGAATGTGCAAGATTCACATGGGTGTATTTTCTTAAATAGAAAAGTCATGCTTTTGAATATTTCAAGCAATTCAGAAACATGATTGAGAAGCAAACAGGAAATTTCATCAGGATTCTTCGATCAGATCAAGGGGGAGAATTCAAGAAAGGAGTCTTCATCAAATATTGCAACGAGCATGGGATACAGCAGCAATTTACAACACCTTACACTCCTCAGCAGAATGGAGTTACTGAGAGGAAAAACAAAACACTGGTGGAGTGTGCTTGCAGTATGTTGAAAGGTAAGAATCTAACCAATGGTTTTTGGGCAGAAGCTGTTAATACTGCAGTGTATTTAAAGAATAGGAGTCTTACTAAAAGTATTTAGTATAAAACTCCTTTTGAAGCATTGTTTGGCTTGAAGCCTGCAGTAAGTCACCTTAGAGTATTTGGTTGTAAAGCTTTTGCAAATGTTCCCAAAGAAAACAGGAAGAAGTTAGATTCAAAGGCCATTAAATGCACTTTCATTGGATACTGCAGTGAGTATAAGGCTTATAAATTGTTTGACCCTGCTACTCACAAGGTGTTTGTCAGTAGAGATGTATTATTCCATGAACAGATTGATGATGGAAATCCTGTCCAAAACAATGAAGAATGGCATGTACCCTTACTTTCAGAAGAGAATAGTGAAACAGGAGTCAGCCAGTAGCAGCAACAGAAGCAGGAACAAAAACAAGAACAACATTAGGAACAACAGCAGCAGGATAATGTGGAGTTCAGTCCACAAAGGCAAGAAAAAAGCAGAATAATTGAATCCCCAACACTCAGAAGATTAAGCAAGCCAAAACAGTTACCAGCTCGATATAGGGATTGTGCGCTTATGATTGGTATGTTAAACATTGCAGAACCTTCTAACTTTTAGTAAACTAGTGAAAGTCTTGAATGGAAGAAAGCAATGAATGAGGAATATGAATCTATCATTAAGAACAATACTTGGGATCTAGTAAAACTTCCTGATGATAAACAACCCATAGGTTGCAAATGGTTATTTAAGTTGAAATTTAGAGCAGATGGGTTTATTGATAAACATAAAGCAAGGTTGGTGGCAAAGGGATATTCCCAGATAGAAGGTATTGATTTTGAGGAGACATTTGCCCCTGTTGCAAAATTAAATACCATCAGAATGATTATTGCTTTAGCCACTAAACATCATTGGAAAATACATCAATTAGATTTTAAATCTGCTTTCTTAAATGGTGAACTAAAAGAAGAAGTATACTTAGTATAGCCTGAAGGGTTTGTTAAGAAGGGAGAAGAACATCTAGTATGTAGATTAAAGAAAGATTTATATGGTTTAAAGCAGACACCTAGATCCTGGTATGAAAAAATTGATTCTTTCTTCCTCATGAATGGTTATGAAAGGAGCAAAAATGATCCCAATTTATATGCCATGTTTAATAATGAAGGATAGATAGTGGTGATTTCTTTATATGTAGATGATCTGATAATAACATGAACTGTAGACAATCTCATTGAAGAAATCAAGCAGCAATTATCACAGAAATTTGAGATGAAGGACCTTGGAGAAATGCAATACTGTTTGGGTCTAGAAGTTTGTAGAGATTGAAGCCAAACTTTCTTGTCCCAGGGTAAGTATGCAAAGAGTCTATTATCCAGGTTTAAGATGGATGAGTGTAAGCCTTCATGTGTACCTTTACAGTAGAATAGCAAACTTCAGATGAATGATGGTTCGAAATATGCAGATGCAACATTATACAGACAATTGGTTGGTAGTATTATTTATTTGACTACAACAAGACCAGATTTAGCTTATGCAGTGAGTGTTTTGAGTTAGTTTATGAATCAACCTCGTGATAGTCATTGGAGTGCAACAAGAGGAGTATTAAGGTATCTGCAAGGAACATCAGACTTTGGTATTTTGTATTCTGACTCATTTGATGTTAAGTTGACAGGTTATACAGACTCAGATTGGGCAAGAAATCTAGATGACAGAAGATCGATTACAGGTTATGCCTTCAACATTGGTTCCGAGGTCATCTCTTGGTGCAGCAAGAAGCAACATACTGTTGCTTTATCCTCAGCAGAAGCAGAATATCAAACCATGTGTGCAGCGACATGTGAGGCAATTTGGTTGGGTAGACTTCTGCAAGATGCAGGGGAAGAACAGACAAAAGCTACGATCATCAATTGCGACAATCAGAGTTCCATCAAACTGGCTTACAATCCTGTGTTTCATAAAAACACTAAGCACATCGACACTCAATTTCATTTTGTTAGAGAGAAAGTGCAGTCCAAAGAGATTTCTGTAGAGTATTGTAATTATTGTGATAACATGGCTGATATATTCACTAAGCCACTAGGAAGACTGAAGTTTGATTTGTTCAGGGATACATTATGTGTGTTTAAAAATCATTTTCTCCATTAAGGGGGAGTGTTAAAAATTAATGGAGATTAGGTAGTATTTGGTTACATAGTTGTGATTTTGCATTTTATTAGGCATTCAGTTCCTATTATTTAAGAATCTGTTCTACCTAATGTATCTATTTAATTATTGGTGCTTAATTAGAAACCTCAAGCGAGTGCATTTGCTTGTGGGAGCTCCTAGTGATCTGCACCTGTGAGCTCTTGTGTTGTTTGCCAAACTTCATGTCTTGTGCAATTGTTGACAACAATTTAGTGTAAACTTCATGTGAAAACACCAAAAACATAAAAAAAAAATTGTTCAACCAAAAAAAATTGCACCATGAAATAACTATTAGCTTTTTTTTTCAGAAGGAAAAAAACACTGTATATATTAAAAGAAATATATGACAGTACATGATCATCAATACATTCTCAAACTGTTATTTAAAACAGCGAGAATACCCCATATACCAAATACATCCAGAATACACTTCTGAAGAGAAGTAATTCGATGTTCATGGCCAACAACATAACAGATAGTATAAAAACATATCCACGAGATCATCCCTGTATACAATGAAAAGAGCCAGCAGAGCAATATGCAGCATCGTATTCATGATAGTAAGGAAAAAAGATATCTGAAATGAAAGAAGCATATACAAAACAGGCTCGCTTGTAATACATCATGCACCCATGACAAGGAATCTGAGTCGCTTGAAAATAATCCCTGATCCACATGAAGAAGAAAAAGCATCCCTGTACAATACCAAAACTCCTGCCCAAAAACAAAACAGGCTCGCTTGATGAACAGACCTGAAAACAAAAAGGCACCCAAAAAATATGAGATTGGACCCCATGATGGGGGAGATCCGGCTCCCCAATTCGATCCGGAGATCCGACACCATACTACATCCAGCCAGGACCGGCGAGTCCTTCAGATCCAGGATCGAAAGGATATGATATGTCCTGGAGAATAGAGAAAACATCGACCACCCGAACCATGCTACCCGATGCATCCAAAATCAAGTGAGCAGAGAAAAGAATAACTCCGGAATCCATTGTGGCGATAAGGAACATTTGAAAATGAAATAGTGGCATTGCATTCATAAAACCTGAAATCAATCCAGCATGCTCGAAAGCAATATACCACTATCCTCACGTCAGATGACATGAAGACGGGGGAGATCCGCAGAGACAAGCTGCAGCAATAGTCGCCCGGATCGAGAATCTAGTGAAGAAGCCATCCGATAAACAAAACCCGGAGCACTGATGAGGAGGAGAAATCGGTAGGTGAACGGTCAATGATGAGAGGGCGACCGGTCGCTGAAGTGTAAGTGTACGAGCGTCATTCAAAATTGTGTTGGTGAACGATTATATCATTAATTGAAACAACCATCCACCAACGGGCCAGTAAGTCAAATCGCCGCCGATGTCAGGCGGATGGAGAGGGAGATTCAAAATCCAATTCCCCTGTAAACCAATTCAAAATAGCCGGAGACAAAAGAACGGCTAACCGGAATAGCCAGAGACCCCCAGCAATGGCAAAAAACCGAAACAGAGTGTCCAGGGAAAATCCACCATCACCCGATGAGCGGAATATAAGCTCCCAGAACACTTTAAGTGACCCTTAAAACCTGGATCCAGCGGTTGCTTCAAGATCTTGAATGGAGGAATGCGCAGTATATACCACGATCCATCCACCGCTACCACAATCCAGGGAAGCAATACTCGACCCGTTCACTACGAAGAGGTCATCAAACACGCCTAGCAATGATCTGCATCCAGCCCGATTAGTGTCCCCAATATGCCGGGAACCAGCAGTTGCTTCAAGTTTTGTGTGGTGGCATGCACAGTATGACCACGAACCAACTACAAAAAGATCGACCCACGATCCAATGAATCCACACACACCGCATCCACAAATCTGGCCATCGTGCTGACTCAGTTGAAACCCTCAACACAATGGAGCACGACTATCCCGCTAACATGCATCCAAAACTAATGCATATCATTAGGCATCTCCACGCGGATTCGCATCATCAAAATGTACAGAGGTATACAGCATCCAGAGCCACAGATATGAAAACCCGAGACTATCCCTAATAAAATCTCAGCAACAGACACCTCCACAGACAAAACGGAATAAAATGCAACAACCAGGGCTCACCCACAACCACGCTGATCACCCCACACCCTCAGCAACTAAAAACCTGGGCACCAAATAGAAACGACAACCAAATAGAAACGACCATCAGAAACTTCATTAAATAACTAAGCGCCAAGGTTGACACGGCAGCCATGGCCCAATCTCTGAAATTCAGAAAAAAATGTCACAGTGGTCCACGCTGCCCAAAACAGCCAGCAACCAGGATCTCAGTAAGATCTAAGTAATCAGAGGCTTTCACCTTCCAGTCCAGATGAGAAACCCCGAGACCAACCCACTTAGATAGCTGCAAAACTCAGCAGCATGCTCTGTCCTAACTTCTCTTTGCATCCATAAAACAGCAGCCCACAAGTCCTACAGAAGCCACCAAAGGCAGCAACTCGTTGTCCTACCTGGGTACCAGCTATTGAATTTCATCATAGCCACCAATGGAAAACATGTAACTGTCAGCAGTGGGTTCCAGCTTTAAACAAAATCGACAATAACCACCAGCAGCAACAACCAATTGTTCACTTTGGGTTCCAGCTTCGCAGAAGATATAGGACCAATTTCTATAGATGTTCACAAATCCCTCCCTCGTTAACCAATCCAAATGCAACAGTAGCCACCAGAGGCAACATTACATTGTCCATACATGGGTACCAGTTAGAAAGATGCATCAGTAGCCACCAAAAACACCATCAGACTGTCGACTTTGAGTTCCAGCTATGATGTACATCGATAACCACCATAAGCAACGACATAATGTTCACAATGGGTTCCAGCTCTGTACACCAGAGAGACTAACCTCCTTTGCTAACCTCCCTCCAGATTACATAAACCTCTGTCTATATGCCATGGCCGAGATTTCACCCAGAACTCTCTTCCATCACTCACGAGCAAGTCGTTGCCGTTTATCTCAACTAACCCCCTCTTGTGCTGCATGGGAAATTGCTATTTGCAAAACTATTAGCTATGCAGAGAGTTTTTAAAAACAGTCGAGGAGATCACATAATGCTTCCCAAAAGGTGAGATATTGTAAATTAATTTACTTAGTGTTATACGACTCACAATTTTGCTCTGAATTGTGTTTGCGGAGGGAGTTGATGTGGTGAGTTGGGTTACTGGTTATACAGGCCTGCTCGCAATTCCAATTCCAATCTGAAGCCCGTCAATATGCCCGACAGGAGCACATGTCCATAAATTTTAGAAATAATTTTTCTAACCTCTTCGACCAATATGGCCTCGGCAGAAGCATATTCAAAAAATTATTATAGATTATTAATGTATTGTGATCCAGAAGTGTTAACAAAATAAAATGGAATATAAAGAATAAAGTTCGCACACTTTTTTTTTTTTCCTTGAATTTGAAAGTGCATCAGGCTACCAACCTGAGTTTGAGAAGCTTGTTGGAAGAAATCATGTCTTAGTTTAAACTTTCCTCAAGAGAAAGAGCTGTATACAATATCAAGGTTTAATGGTAAGTATTTTCACGTTTTACAATAAATTAGCAGCATAAGTGAATAAATAAAGAATACATACTTGATACCAGTGCCAGTTCTGATCGAGAAAGCATGCCTTTGCCTATTCAGAGGTCGACAAATTCAAAAGTGCAGTTCGGTAAATTAAAAAATGCAAGTGATATTACAATGATTTTATTGCTTTTAGCAAGGAATAGCAATGGCTGAGGAAAATAAAACACATAATTCAATGAACCACATATGGTTAGATGCCATAGCAAGGAAGAGCAATGGCTGAGGAAAGTAAAACACATAATTTAATGGATGGTAAAAGTGAAAGTGGTAAATGATATCGTCATAATATCATTATAAGATATACTGGTTTGGAGGAATGGGGACTAGCATGAGGATCGAAAGTTCTGGTTTTGTGGGGTTTTTTTTGGTTTGCGTCTAAGATGGGAATTGATAACCTGTGGGCGTCGAGTGACTCTAAGGTTCTGATTGAACATCTCTTCACTAAATCCCGGACAACTGGATTCATGGATGGAGCGAATCAAAGTTATTAGAGACTCTTTCTCCTCAATAAACTTCCAACATATTTACAGGAAAAAGAACTCTCAAACGGACATGTTATCAAAGAAAAGACTGACAGGGATATTTGGGGTTATGAATTATGAATTGACAGACACAGAAAGACATGGAGCAGGTGGTTCAGGGAATTTCTTTTGACTACTTTGTTCTCTCATATATTCTTGTTTTTATGTTTTATGTTTATGTCTAAGAGCACAGAGCTACTATAGTCATTCCTACTTGGAAAGTTTTTGAGAGATACAGTTACTATCCATTGTTCTATCTGAAATTTTTAAAGTGTTTGGTAATGAAAAAAGATAATTATGTTTCTGTTTTGTATGACCCTGTTCGGGCAATTATGAAGAGATATGGGCCAGTAATTGTATTTTATTGATAGCATACAGAGTGGGGAGGTCGATTAAGGCTACAAAAGCAGCAATCTGGTGCGTTGCTTTGCATTGTGAAGTTTTTCGTTTGGGAACTACTGACAAGTAGATAGAACAGCCGTGGACAGGGAAGATTATTATCCGTTTTTGAAGTATTTATCTCATGTATGACCGTTGAATATTATGATGATAATTTGCAAGGTTGAAATATGAACTGACACATTACATAAGACAATTTTTTCTTTTCTGAAAAAATTTGAAAAGTAGTTTTGCAATAGAGTCAATGCCAATGCTAATAAACTGGCCAATAAATCCGGTTATGAAGGATGGTTACTCCCATAATGTCCCATTAACTCTCCACCACCCCAATTTGAAAGAATATAGCGCCCTAGCCATAGGCGTGTAGACCGTAGGTATTAAGCAATCAGAACATGGATGGTGCATCATGATTCAGGCATCTTTACAGATTCAGGGAGCTCCAAAGTAAATTGAGTGCATCATGATTCATGCATCTTTACATATTCAGGGAGCTCCAAAGTAAATTAAGAAATTTATGGTGGATGTATTGTAAGGTAGATTTACTATGTATATTATGATTAGATTTTGTAAATTCAATTTCAGTTTGAGATTTTCTAAACTTAATTTAGATTATAAAAATAATGTTTGGATTTTGTAAGCTCAACCTAGATTTTCACTGTGGATTTATTGTAGAGTAGATTTACTGTGTATACATTATAATCAGATTTTGTAAACTTAATTTAGAGTATAATAAATAATTTTTGGATTTTGTAAATTCAATTTGGATGGTTGAATCTATTTCTACAACGGAAAACAATTTGACAAAAGCATTTTAATTTTTCGAAAAAAAAAATTCAAATTCCTACCAAAAATATGTAGCAGAGAAGAATTTGTGATCTCCATATACATCTTATTTAAATGTTTTAAAAAAATAAAACATTGTAATACTTACCATTTTAATATCTTAAAATTTATACAAACACTAAATATATTTATATATTTAAAAATAAATTTTATATAATTAAAATTTACAATTTTATAAAAAATTATATCACTAAATTTTAAACAAAATAAAAAAAATTTAATAATTAAACGTTTAATAACACCTTTTATTTCACTAATACTTAAACATTTAATAACAGGCACTATTTCACTAAACGTTAACCTTTGGTTTTAGTCATCGAGTACATCAGTTTCCATGACTCAATTACATCTCACTAGCCAAAACATTACGAAACACTTTCTCTGTAATTTATGTTTCGTCCATATTCTAGAAGACTCTTAATTGATTCATATAATATATATAAATTGTTTTGTAAAATTTTTAAAGATTTTTGGTGGATTTTTTTTGTCAAATTTTTTAAAATCTAGCAGAAATTTATTGCAAACAGACATTTGATAAATAACTATGTACAATCAAAGTGCTTAAGATTTTTTAGAGTGTTGAATTTATATATATATAAACCAGTTTAAATAATAAAAATCAAAATTTCATTTCAAATTTTGTCACCAGATTTTAGCACCTAAAATTCCCAAAAAAACTATATGATAGGCATTAATGTTTCGAGTAGTCTTTAATGTGACTTTTTGAAGGCTTTTACTGTGACCTTTTACCTTTTATGGTGTAATTTCTCAAAATTCCCGCAGGAATTTATTGAAAAGAGAAGTTTGATTGCTAACTTTGCGCAATCGAAGTTCCCTGAAGGTTTTTGAGGGTGCTGAATCCATATATAGAGTCAAAAAACAAGTTTGAATAACAAAAACCAAGATTTTACCTCAAAATTTTTCACCTGATTCCGCCACCTAAAACTTAAAAAAATCACACTAAATACAACTCCTTAATATTTCATTCAAGAAATTGACTTTGCAAGCTTCCACATAACACTCACATCACATCACAGACCTGGAAATTGACGCCCGGTGGGACGTATTTTAAGTTTCAGCACGTATTATAAAGTTGGTGAAAATTTGTGCACGTCAAAAACACATTGGGTCCCGTCATTTTGACATTTAATTAAAAATTTAAGCGTTCAAGTTTAAACTTTATTGTACTTGAAATTATTCTGAAATTAACAACTATAACTCATATTTAAAAAAAATTGCTAGAATTTTTATTATTTTTCAAACTAATTTATTAAAAATAATCTATAAATACTTTAAATTTTCATTATTTTTCAAATTAATTTATAAAAAATAATTTCTAAATTCTTCAAACTCGCTCTAGAATAATATATATTACAATATCGTAAAAACTTTGAAACACTAAAATTATATATATTACGCCCTTAACAATTATAATTTTAATAATTTTCTACCAAATTTGGCCAAAAGCCTTTGAATAATGTATAGTACAATGTTCAAAACATATAACATATTGATGTGATGCAGTGGACCGTGGAACTTCTGTTATTATTGTTACTCACAGCCGTAGGCACTTGTGTTAATTGGCTTAGTTTTAATTCTTTTATTGACGAAGTGAAAACTTTAGCATAGCAAAATTTTGGATAAGTAATATTAAGTATGAACAGACAAGTCAATTCACAGAACTCAATATCATAAATTTTGAAGCCATGGATTAAATCGATGGGAGTAAATGTTTGGTTTTTTAGATTATTATAGTTTAATTGGTTTTTAATTTTATTTTAAAATAAATTTTCAAAATTTAAAGTGTTATAAGGGTTTTTGATGATGTTGAATTCATTTTCATTATTAAAAACACATTATTCAAACATTTCTATTTTTATTATGAGATTTTTTGAAAAAAGAATAGTTATATTTTTTACTCGTTAGTAATAACTTTTGTATTTTAAATTATTGTAATATGAAAATTATTTTCCTAAAGATTTTGAATTATGTTACTTTTTGACTTTTAATTTATTTTTTAAAGTTAAATATTATATAATTTCTAATTAAAATTTTTATTTTATTTTAAAATATTTTCATTTTATCCCCCGGATGCGGGTGCAATATTGTGAAGGGACGGCATTCAATTTGCAGGACGGCGCGTGGCAAGGCCACATGGCCGCCTGCAGGCACACATTAAGGAGCCTCGAGCGCCTTAACTCTCCAGGCCGTCAACCTCTGAGGCATTTACGCCAGTGGGGAAGACGAGGCCGCGAGCTTAGCATAATGCCGCCCTCTGGATTCAGGTTTTCATTCCTTGCCCCTGCGTATGAGTCTTCGGCTCCGCTGCAGCATTGTTCGACCACACCCATGCAGAATTGGCCTCCGCCTGTTAGCTCTGGTTGCCCTCCTGAAGCGGAGCTTCCCAGCTCACGCACTTCTTTGGGCAAACGCTGTCACCAGGGATGTTGCCTGGAGCTTCTTCCTGGTTATCACTTCTCCCATAATCCTTTCTGTCCTTTGCACTTTGCCTCCCCGTCTCAGCTCAATTCGCCTCCTTCCCTGCATTTCACCTCCCCATCTCAACTCAATTCTACCCGCTCTCATCGACTTCCTGGGACAATGCCCAGGCTCAGGCACAGGCTTAGATGTCGAAGGGGCAGCGCCGAAGCTAGGCCTTCTAGCCGACACCACTCCCCCTCCACCAGTTCTCCGACCTCCTCTTCTGAAAGCTCTCATGGCAGATATCCTGCCACACGAAGTGGGCGTGGGCGTGGGCATGGATGCAGTCTTCCCTCCCACACTCGCGGTGGCTCGGTCTCTCAGTCTCCTCCCTGCTCCCGTCCTGCCACCTCAGCTTATCTCGCCAACCCATCCACAACCCATTTTCATTTCCAATGGAAAACTATCTGGCCCTTATTCATTGCGACTGTCTCTGTCGCCTTCAAGGAAATTCCGCAAGCTGGCCTTGATCCTATCCCTCCTGCACACCCATCCAACAAGTAGGACCCATTTGAACTTGTGCAGGTCACTCAAACTGGAGAAAAAGAGATTTCTCTGAAAGTAGGTGCTGGCATCTCTTGTCTCCAATAGGAAAAAGGCGAGCAGGAGGACTGTGGCAAAGCAGGAGACGCAACAGCACGCAATTGTCCCCTTCTGGAAGAAAATGACGGCTACTGGTGCAGAATTGAAGAAGAGCCGCCCTCTGAAGACTATGGTCTCTAGTGCAGGCAACCTCACTCAAGTAATTTTGTTCAGATTTTATGTCATTTTGTTGCTTTTGGAAGTCACAGTTAATTGGTATGTCAAACTGAAGTCACAATTTTTTGGTTATGTTAAAGTTGGTTTCCTCATTCGAGGCAACTCATATACTTTTCTCAGGCTAGTTTCCCCTTGTGGGCAGCCCATTTTTGTCATTTTTCATAACTCATGATGCCTCTGATGGCTCTAAGCTGTATGTACCATATGTTTCAGTAATAGATTTTTTAGATTTTAGTCTTACTTAGAAAAAAAAAATTCATTTTAAATGAGTTAATTTCTTAATTGATGAAAAAAAATAAAATTAAATTTGGTATTTATAAAAAAATTGTAATTGTCCAAAGATCTTAATTCTAGTGATATGGTGAACAATTTCAAGTGATCTGGTGAACAATTAGTTTGTGGTATTTATAAATAGTTACATTCAATGTAATAGTGCCAACTCATCTTTCAAAATTATAAAATAATGCCTACACATATTATAATAGAACAATTTTATTACTTTTGTAGTATCAATTTTTTTTTGGAACCTCATTGTTAAATGATTAAACTAACCTAGATCCATCTTAATCACTGATTTATAAAGTACCAAAGATAAAATATTTTGAAGTGTAAACCTTTCCTCAAATTTTGCACTCAAAAAGAGAAATTTACACCATGAAAAATTAAATCTCTCTTATGCTTAATAAATATAAGATAAATATAAATGAAGACTAATAATATTAAAACTACAATTTATTATACTATTAACACAATATTATATTATATACTATTAATATAATATAATATTTAATATTAATAATAATATTTCATATTTTTATTATTAAAATTTAATATTAATAATAATATTTCATATTTGTATTATACTAGAATATATAATTCCTAAAAGAGTAATAAGCCTCATTATTTGACTAAAGCACCAACACTCTCCATTGTGATAAATGGCTATTATATTATATATATTTTTTATAATTATAATATATAAAAAATTAAATAGTTAAGGAGTTTATTTTTTAATTTTATGTTTAATAATGAATTTATTATAATTTTAAAAGAAATATTAATACTTTAAACAAGAGTTATGTGGTGGCATGTCAAGATAGATAAATATTATGCATGTAATATTTAATTTGATTAGTTGGAATGATATGCTTATTTATTTAATAAAAAAAACATATGTCATAATATTATAAAAAAAAAATAGTAATAAAGTTGCAAAATATTAACCATAGTAAAGAAAAATTCCATAAAAAAGAGAGTAAAACTATAAACACTTAACAATAGAAACACAAAAAGAAAAATTGAAAAGTGATTATATGTGTCTTATAAGTTATAAGATATTATTCATAGTCAAGTTTTTTAAGATCAATTCATTGGCTTTTGAAAAAAAAATCAAAGTTTAAATTAAATGTATCATTACTGAACATAAATATATTTATTTAACTTCATAAATGATGGTATCCAAGTCCCTTATTGATTATCCACTTCCCTTATTTTCATGACCATGTTGAGTTGAGATGTCAGGTTATATTGGTAATGGTTTTTAACTACATACAATTAGAATTTACTTAAGCTTGATTGTTTATACAATATGTTCCAAAAATCCTAATTGCTATATTTTAGGAAAATTGTGTAGACATTAGTTTTAATATGTGGTATGTATGGTTTTTTTTTTTTTTTTTTTTTTTTGTTGCGCTTAGGATGACATATGGATGTATAGAAAAGTGTGGATTGTTTTGGTTTCAAGGTGTTGCATTGATTTTCTAGTGTTATCTTTAATTTATTAGATTGCAAAGCATACTTCTAGTCTCATTTTTAAAATATAATGATAAACATTATAATTAATATTAAAAAATGCCATAATTGTTTTGAAACTTTTATGGTCAAATTAATGAAATATGTTATTTATATATTAAAAATAAAAAATCAGTTTTCACGGATTTTGAAAATAAATACACAATATAAATATATATTGAATGACTAGGATGTATTGATTTATTGTTAACTAGCACAACCTCATTAATATAAATATGTACAATGATGTAAATGTATATTGACTATGAGGATATATTGATATATTGTTAACTAGCACAACCACATTAATATAAATGTAGTTGATATATCCGAAAAACATATATAAATAATAATAATAATAATAATAATAATTCAAATAATTATACAAAAAAGTATATAAATAACCGTTATTATTTATAATAATAATAATAATAATAATATGTGTATACAAATTTTTAGTGAAAATTCGTATACACATTTTATGGATCATATAAGCCAAATTCCTAATAATATTAATAATATTTATATAGTTAATATTAATGATATTATTATTAATAATAATATTTATATTATTATATTAATAAAAAATAAATAAAATTTATATACATTAACTATATATATTAAGAATAGTAATTATATATATTAAATATACAAAATAGTTATTAAAAACATTAATAATAATGATTTATTAATAAATAGTAATGTGAATTTTCCTTTTTTAACATAATAATTATTCAATTATTATTAAATAAATAACAATTTTATTAACCATTATAATAATAATTTTATTAAAAATTATAATAATAATAAACATTATTAATAAATTTTAAGATACATATTATAAATTCTAAAATAAATATGGTTGACCATGGATGATTTTTATATTGGGACAATTGTTGTCACAATAGAACATGGGATCATGGGTGACAATGCTTGACAATGATTGATTTTCATATCGAGAAAATTTGCCAGAAAGTGATGTTGGACAATGGTTGATTTTCATATTGAAACAATATTTTGTCACAATGCGACGTTGGACCATGGTTGAGCATGGTTGCCCATGATAAAAAATGATTGACCATAGTTGACCATGGTTCACCATGATTGACAATGGTTGACTATGAATTATATTAAACCCAAGGGAATAATATAAACCCAAGGTATATAAACCCAAAGATAAATATTATAAACCCTCAAATAAACATGGTTGAAAATAATTTATTTTGATATTGAGATGATCATTGTCATAATGCAACATTGGACCATGCTCGACCATAGTTGAACCCTTAGATTACTAAACCCAAGGGATTGATATTAAAAACCTAATGGAATAATAAACCCAATGGATTAATACTAAAACCCCAAGGGATTATGAACCCAAGAGAATAGTATTAAACCCAACGGATGATATTATACACCCAATGTATATAATCCCTAGGATAAATATTGGAAACCATAAAATAAACATGGTTGACCATTGTTGACCATGGTTGATTTTCATATTGAGACAATCCTTGTCATAATGCAATGTAGGACCATGATTTATTTTCATATGTAGACACTATTTATCAAAATGTGATGTTGGACCATATTAATTGAAGGGTTGACTTTCAAATTGAGACAATCTTTGTCATAATGCGACATAGGACCATGGTTGACCATGATTGATTTTATAAAATGGGTTTGAAAATTGTTGACCATGTTTGAGCATGATTGAGCACGACTGATATTATAAACCCAAGAGATTAATACTAAACACTCGAGAAATTATAAAGCCAAAAGAATAATATTAAACCCAAGGGAATAATATAAACCCAAGGTATATAAAACCTAAGATAAATATTATAAACCCTTAAATAAACATGGTTGACCATGGTTGATTTAATATTGAGACAATCTTTGTCACAATGTGACATTGGACAATACTCGACCATTGTTGAACCCCTAGATTAATAAACCAAAGGGTTTTTAATTATTATTCCCATGGGAATAATAAGACCACGGGATTAATACTAAAAACCCAAGGGATTATGAATCTAAGGGAATAATATTAAACCCAATGCATTAATATTATAAACCCAATGTATATAAACCCTAAAATAAATATTATAAACCCTAAAATAAACATGGTTGACCACGGTTGATTTTCATATTGAGATAATCCTTGTCACAATGACATTGTACCATGCTTGACCATGCTTGACCATGAATGATTATCATATCAAGACAAATTTGTCACAATGTGGTGTTGGACCATGGTTGACCATGATTGATTTTACGAAACATGGTTGGCCTTAGTTGACCATGATTAATATTATACACCAAGAGGAATAATAAACTCAAATGATTAATACTAAAACCCTAAGGGATTATTAACCCAAGGGAATAATATTAAACCTAGGGCATTAATATTATAAAAACAAGGTATATAAACCCTAATATACATATTATAAACCGTAAAATAAACATGGTTGACCATGGTTGACCATGATTAATATTATAAACCCAAGGGATTAATACTAAAACCCAAATGAATTATGAACACAAGGAAATAATATTAAACCCAAGAAATCAATATTTTAAAACCAAGGTATTTAAACCTTAGATAAACATTATAAATCCTAAAATAAACATGGTTGAACATGGTTGACGATGATTGAAATTATAAAACCAAGGAATTGATACTAAAAAACCCAAGGGATTGATATTATAAACCCAAGGTAATAATTCTAAAACCCCAAGGGATTATGAACACAAGAGAATAATATTAAATCCAAGAGAATAATATTAAGTCCAGGGGAATAAGATAAACCCAAGGTATATAAACCCTAAGATAATTATTATAAACCCTTAAATAAATAGGGTTGACCACGCTTGATTTTCATATTGAGACGATATTTGTCACAATGCGACGTTGAACCATGCTCGACCATTGTGGAACCCTTATATTAATAAAACCAAGGGATTTCTATTATTATTCCCCTGGGAATAATAAACCCACTGAATTAATGCTAAAACATCAAGCGATTATGAACCTAAGGGAATATTGTTAAACCCAAGGCATTAATATTATAAATCCAAGGTATATAAACCCTTAAATAAACATGGTTGTCCATGGTTGATTTTCATATATAGACAATCCTTGTCACTATGAGACATTGGACCATGGTTGACCATGAATGGTTTTCATGTTGAGATAATATTTGTCACAATGTGACGTTGGACCATGGTTGGTTTTCATATTTAGAAAATATTTGTCACAATGTGAGATTGGACCGTGTTTGACCATGATTGACCATCGTTGACCATGATTTCTTTTACAAAACATGGTTGAGCAAGATTTATTTTCGTATTGAGACAATATTTGTCATAATGTGACATTGGACGAGGGTTAACCGTGGTTTATTTTCATATTAAGGGTTGATGCTGGACGATGGTTGACCATAATTGACAATGACTTTGATTGACCATTATTAAACATGGTTGATTTTCATATTGACACAAACTTTGTCACAAACCCAAGGAATTAATATTACTAACCCAAAGGATATAAACCTTAAGATAAATATTATAAACCCTAAAATAAACATAAAACCATAACGATTTACCATGATTGAACAGGATTGACCACGGTTGACTTTCATATTGAGACAATCCTGTCACAATGTGACATTGGGCCATGGTTGACCATGGTTTATTTTCATATTGAGAAAACATTTATCGTTCTGTGACATTTGACCATGATTTACCATGGTTTACCATAGTTTATTTTCATATTGAGACAATATTTTTCACAAAACCAAGGGATTGATATTATAAACCCAAGGGATATAAACCCTAATATATATATTATAAACCTTAAAAAAAGCATTAAATCCTAACATTAATATTATAAACCTTAGGATTAATATTATAAACTCAAGAGATTAATATTAAAAGCCCAAAGGATTATAAACCCGTGGAAATAACATTAAACCGTAATATTAATTTTATAAACCCTAGACTTAATATTAAATGTTAGGAATATAAGCCCTAATATTAATATTAGAAACCTTAGGATCCACCCGGGGGATAGTAAAAACCTGAGGGATGATTAATATTAAAAACCAGAGAGATGATTAATATTGAAAACCTGGGGGATTATAAATGATTTAGATGGCTCCAAAGCACACTCAGAGGTTAAAGAGGGCTTATAATATTTCAAAATTCAAAGTGTTCATATTTCTCTCGAACCAAATCCATATCAAAGTGTTTGTTGTCCTCATTCCAATGGTGTGAACGACACTCTAATCTGAGTTTGTATGGAGGAGATATGGCTAGTCAAAGTAGGCATATGGGTGAGGTTTAATGATCCTACAAATTGACCGAATCTAAGGCATGGAATCTAGCTCCTGAAAGTGGTCGAAATTGCTACCTACTTAAAACACATGATGACCCTTATTTTCGTTAAAATTAAAAATATAAAAATTGTTTTATTAAAAATATATACATTAAAATCGGGGGGCGGGCTACCACCCACGCCACCCCCGGTCAAATATTGTAGTATATTAAAAAAAATTAAACCCAAAATGGGTCGGCAAGTCATCACCCTCGCTGAACCCCCAACGAAGCCTCATCACATATCATATGTGGTGGCAGGTGTTCAAACCCCGCCACCACCAGAATCAACGATCGGTGTAATCATGTTATATAAAACAAAATAATGTAAATATATACCAGAACTGGTGGGAATCGAACCCATGGTCTGCATGCAAGGAAAAATTTAAGGATGGAATTTATATTAAAGTTGAGAAACCTTGGATAATTTTACCAATCCCTAATATGCAAATTGTAAAATTTTTGGTGATATTTTGTAGAAATATTTAGATTTGATTTTATATTAGTTGATATAATATTTTGGTGATTTTTAAAGTAAAATAATGGTGTACTATAAAACCTGGGCAAATCATTTTAGAAAAAATGGAAATTGGCGAATCTTGTTTTTTGAAAAAGCATGGAAAATTTGTCCACCTCCGAATATTAGCCCCTAAAAGTTTCCTTGTTCGCTGGTTTTCTGGTCCCGCCCAATGCAATGACTCTATATAACATATGTTACAATAAACGGTTGCCACCAATACTTATTCGCCACTGATACTGTGTAGCTGCATTTCACCAACGGTTATGTCGCGGTCCAAAACATGTAATGTAACACACAAACCATATGTCATTTTTAATTAATTATTTTTACTATGTGCCAATACCACCAACATTTAAGGGTTGACCATCGACAGTTTCGGTGGCCAAAATTAATGGTTTGAACCTTACCCGCCCCCCAAATACTTTCCTTAATTAACCAATGCACCATCGACTTGATCCTTGGCCAATATACCCTCCACATCAATTTAAACACTCATTTTCCATTCGACCAATGGAGGGAAGCAGAGTAGACGTGGTGCAGAGCGGCGAAACCTTGTCCAAGGATGCAGTGGAACCATGAACGATAACACTAAGACATCGAGAAAGATTCTATTTGGGGTGCATAGATTCCGATGTCATATATTGAAATGCTTATAGTCATTTTTGCACATTTTCTTGCCATGAGTCCAACTATGCATCCAAAATCTCCATATGAGTAGCAAAAATGCAGGTGTCCAACAGCTAAGAATTTTTGAAGAATCACGAGGAATTTAAAATATTCTCGAAGGCCTAGAATTTGATGGTGTTAGAATTGGAGGAGATGACAGTGGATTTTACACTACTCATCGCGAGGAATTCAGTGGTGCAGTCAGTTTCAATAGTTGAGATTTTCATTTTTCAGCCATCTTCAAAAGTTGAGGTATATGATGGAGTTATTTTATGTGTCCTTTTGTTTTGCTGAGATGATGTATTATTCTTGAGATCCTTGTTTAAAACTATGTTGAGGGATTCTTGTTGCCACATTATTGTGATATTTTATCAGCTTGTCAAGTTGAAGGAAAACCCATTTTTAAGTGAGAGTTCCTGTAGGGATAATGTCTCATGGAGAGTCAAGCCACTCTTGTTTGAGGGTATATTTCCTTGTTATGAAAAAGAGTTTTATGTACATAATCATCAGTAGCATAAATTAATGAAGCAGCATTGACTATCTTGACACCGAGCCCAGAGACGTAGCCCACACCAGGTGAACTCTGTTATCAAATATGTCGTTTTGTTGATTTGTTGATCATCGTTATTTTTCCTCTTCTTTAAGAATGCACATATGATTTTTTTATGCTCTTTGAACTGAAATTATATTAACATCACATAAGTAAAATAACTTGGATAAATTCGTTAACTGAAGGAACCCAGATCAAGTTTTCTTCGCTATGAATGATTGAACATGAAACAATGGAGGATGACAAAGATATATATGAGGAAATCCTCAGGATGGAATGCATGGTGGACATAATGTATGCTGATTATGAGGAGAATATGGCAAGAGAGGAATAAGAGAAAGAAAGAGCAAAGAAAAATTCTCCATCCACATGTTCTAGTGAAAATTCTTTGCCATCATCATCTTCTTATGATTCGAATGATGAGGTCAACCAGAGCCTTTAAGAAGAGAATGTTGAATTGAAATGGCTTCTGTGAGAAGAGAAAGAGGTGAAGAAGAGATTGCAACTTCAGTTGTGATCCGCGAAAGAGGCCTTGGAAGAATTGAAGCGCAATGACTGGAGCCTTCAAGCAGAGGATTTTGAATTAAGGAGGCTTATACAAGAAGAGAAAGAGGAGAAGAAAATATTGCAACTTTAGCTACGAGCCATAGAGGAGGTCTTGTAGGAGTTCAAGCACAAGGAAGGCTTAGAGAAGCCCTCGTCATTTGTTTTAGAATCTACGGTTGAGGTAAACAATGTTGATCTTTCTTCAGTTTCATCCTCACTAGATGTTATTTCTGTTGGAAATGTGGAGGTACCCATTAAAGGAAATGACATGAGACTCCTTACCAAGATGGGGTATAAAGGATGAGGACTTGGCGTTAATGGCAAAGGCATAACTCATCCATTGGAGGTCATGAAAAGACCCATATTTGTAGGTTTGTGGTACATCGAAGGAGAATGCTCAAAGGTGTCAGAAGCTTCCAAGACATTTTTGAAACCATCGAGGAAATAGAATGCTGGGAAAACATCACCATCATCCCATGGCAGTGCACATTGCAGAGGGAGAGCTGAGGCAACCTATTGGCACCATAATTGCACTAGAGAGAACCATACATTGTTGAAACCATCAAGGAAAGAGAATGATGCGAACACATCACCATCATCCTGTGATAGTGCATATTATAGAGGAAGGGCTGAGGAAAGTTCTCATCGCCATAATTACACCAGAGATAACCATAAAATTTATAAATATTCTCAGTATTCTTATGTTCATTTATATTACAAGTATATTAATAATTAACGAAAACAATGACATCGAAAACTATGTAGATTTTGTGGTTTACATAATGATGTGTTTGTTGAGAGCTGGAATAGAATGTCAACATGAAAGAGGATGAGGCGTGAAAGGCCTTCTCCACATCAGGGAAGGAAACAGGTTAAGTAGGTATGGAAGAAGAAGATAAATTTTTGAAGTTGAAAGGTATGACGTTTGTTGCATTGAACACTAATTATTTAGTTCAACAAAATGATACTTTGTCATCATATTTATTGTGGCATGCACGCTTCGGTCATATCAATTATGAAAGTATTATAATTATTGAACAACAGGGGCTTAAATGACTTCCAACAGTTCACAGAAATTTGATCCCATGTAATGCTTATATATTAGGAAAGAATCACAAACAATGTTTTCTGAATTCTAATTCTAGATCTACAAGGAAATTAAGTCTCATACACTTTGATTTATGTGGACCTATGCTTGTACCAACTGCGAATAGAAATAAATATATGTTGAATTTTATTGATGATTAATCGAGGAGGTGTTGGGTTTATCTCCTTAAAGAAAAATCACAAGTTTTTTATGTGCTTAAGAGATTTCATCTCTTAATTAGATATGAAGTTCAACTTAATATTGGTACTATAATAACTAATAATGGGGGATAATATACTTCACATGTTTTTGAAAAATATTTGCAAGAGAATAACATCAAACACCATACCACAATACCATATAATCCACAACAAAATGGTGTTGCAAAACAAATGAACAAAAAATTTCTTAATATGGTAAGGATAATGATGTTTTTTAAGAATGTAAAATTGATGTTTTGGGGAGAAGTAGTGCTCTGTGCAACATACATTAGAAATCAGTGCCCCTCCTCTATCATTAACAACATAACTCCATATGAAATGTGGTAAAACCGTCTTCCCGTTGTTAAACATTTCCAAATTTTTGGTTCTCAATGTTATACCTTGATTCCTAAACAACAGAGGAATAAGTTGAGTGAACGAAGCAAAAAATGTATATTTTTATGGTATTCTATGACTTCTAAGACATATCGATTGTATGATGAAGAGAAGAAGAATTTTATTTGGTCAAGAGATGTAATTTTTCTTGAATTTGATAAAGATTCACTCATTGTAGATAAACAACTTAATCAGATAAAAATTTTGTGCTTCAAAAGTTTTATTATGAATCAAATAATATACTTCCACATCCTAAAGGGGGGATTCCTATATTAGATCAGTCTGTGGAGTTTCCTTCTCTCAATGATGAAAATTCTGTTGCTTATGAGAAATTGGTGTTTCTATAGACATGATAGGGACAGAAATGACGAAAAAGTTGGTAGAGACAGAAATGGCAAGAAATGAGACAAATGAATAAGATGATAAACTTCCTACACAACCTTTGCGAATATCAACTCGTATTTGAACATTTCCAAAAATATATGACGAGTTTAACACTGGAAGTTCCTCAGGTAGCTATTCTCATTGTGAATTTAATTTTTTGTGGATTGTGAACCTACTTGTTTTGAAGAGGTTGCTAGTTATGATCAGTGGAAAGATGCAATGCAAACGGAATATGATGCTTTCATAAAAAATGGCACATAGAGGCCGGTGGATCCTCCTGTTGGCATCAAACCTATTGGTTGCAAATGAATTTATAAAACTAAGTATAAAGTTTGTGGTTCACTAGACAAGCATAAGGCAAGACTTGTAGCGAAGAGATATACATAGAAAAAGGGTATTGACTATATAGAGACATTTTCTCCTACGACTAAATGGGGCACTATTAGATCTTTTTTATTTATTGCAGCTAAAAAATAATGGTAAATTCATCATATGGATGTCAAAACTACTTTTCTAAATGGAGATTTGAAAAAATATGTTTACATGTTTGAGCTAGAAGGTTTTTCCGTTAAAGGGAATGAACAAAAGGCTTGGAAAATAGTGAAGTCTGCGTATGGCTTGAAACAAGCTCCACGAGCATGATATGAGAAACTAACCGAACATCTTCTAAAGTTAAACTATAAACATTTTGACCTAGTTGATGCAACTCTTTTTGTTAATAAATTTAGTAGATCAATATATGTTGATGATTTGATGATTATTGGAAATAATGATGAATATATATCATATATTAAGAAGGAATTTTTTTTTTTTGATATGATAGATTTAGGTCTATTTCATTATTATCTTGGAATAGAAGTTGATAAAAATCTAGCACATATTTTCATCTCTTAGAAGATATATGTTGGGAAGTTATTGAAAAAATATATTATGATGGATTGTAATCATGTTGCTACACCAATGGAGAATAATTTGAAACTTCAGAAGAAGGAAAACTGTTTGAAGATCCAACAAAGTACAAACAACTTATTAGAAGTTTGATTTATTCATCTATTACTCATCTTGATATAACCTTTATTGTTGAAATACTTTCTACGTTTATGCATCATCCTTGTGAGGGGCATTGGATAGCAACAAAAAAAATTTTGAAATATTTAAAAGGAACTCAAACATAGGGCATCAAATATTCCAATGTTTTAGACTTCCATTTTGTTGGTTATTCAAATTCAGATTTTGATGGAGATAAAGAGAACCAAGTCTCTACTTCTGGTCATTTGATGAATCTTGGATAAAAAACTATCAGTTGGAGATCACACAAGCAATCTACTCCTTCTTATTTTACCACCGAAGTCGAATATGGTGAAGCAACTCAAGCCATTAAGGAAATCATTTGTCTTCAGAAAAAACTTGAAGATTTACAAGAGAGACAAAAAGCTTCAACTCTTCTATTTGTCGACAATTGATTGTGCAAATATAACTGTATCTTTGAAGTATAAATGTAACCTTGAGTATTAGTAATTGAATATACAACGTTTACTCAATAGAATTCTCCGTAACTCTATATCAAGTACTAACCCATCAAATCATAGATGGTGCATCATGATTCAGGCATCCTTACAGAATTAGGGAGCTCCAAAGTAAATTAAGAAATTCACTATGGATTTATTGCAAGGTAAACTCCACTGATGGATCACCGATTTACTGTGTACGTTAAGATTAAATTTTGTAAACTCAACTTCACTTATAATAAATAAATTTGTGGATTCGTAATATAAGGAACAATAGAATTTTAAGGTCTTTTAATTAAACCTGAAAATGATTTTTGTAAACTCAACCTCACTTATAATAAATAATTTTAAGGTTTTTTAATTAAACCTCAAAATGATGGGACCCCAATGTGTTTTAGACGTCAAACGTTGAAAGTTTACCATCAACCTAGAGTCAGACTAGCGTGTGAAGTACGGTTGACTCGTTTATTTGATTAGGGAGTTGTCTATCTAGCTAACAGAATAGGTTAGACGGCAGTTTTTTTTGCAGGAATCTGGTAAATTTTTTTCAAAAAATCAGGTAGTTGGAGTGTTTGAATTGCAGTTTTGATAATAGAAATGGATTCAACACTATAAAAAAAAAGCCTTAAAGCACCCAAAATACTGAAGTTTAACAACTATGATCAAAATTCTGATAAATCTTTACAAATTCTAATTATTCTGTAAGTTTTTTAGACTACGGCATTTGAATCCAAATCCTCCAAACGCTGAGGTATGCGGCGGCCAGCTAAGGTAATCAGGTAAATTGGTACACACAACTAAAGTTAACCATATAAAAACTGGAAATTTTGAATACGGGCCTAAAATAATCCAAATGTGTGGATCATATATATCACTGTGAAAAGTATACTCGTTATTATACAAATATTCTTGAAAAACATTGCAAGCTCAAAAATAACGTTCTCTCCATTCAAATAAATTTTTTTTCCTTCTTTTATATTAATAGTATGGTTTCCTCAATAAACATATTTGTTTGATATATATTTCTTCTTACAAACTACCTCACTTACCCACAAAAATATTCTTCAAAGTCATTGTTATCATTCAATAAACATATTTGTCTGATATATATTTCTTCTTACACAGTTACCTCACTTACCCACAAAAATATTCTTCAAAGTCATTGTTATCATTCAAATAGATATTACATGAATGTCAGCTGCTTCTTAGGAGCTGGACAGGGTTGGAGACGTGTCCATATCTTGACCTGATCCTACATGGCAATACGTCAACATTGACCGCATTTATCTTGACAAGACATGCCATTACGTCAATGGTTTCAGAATATTCGAATCATAAGACTCGCTTCAATACTCTACGACACTATGTTCTTGATCGAGTATATAGTATTCCTATTCTCGTATATGTGCATAAAAGAATAAGATTCTTTGGAGCATTACTGGGCTTTGGCATTTCGTTGCCCTAGTGCAGGCTTTCCATTGTTCAATGGCCATGGCCATCCTCAGGAATCATACGGACTTGAATGGAACAATTTCATGCTGGACTTTTCTGATGGGGAAAATTATTAAGCTGTTCCACATGGCTGTACCAATCGTCATTCTTCATGGAGAGAAATGCAATGCACAGTTACTGCCACTAAGTATTTGCAACCGCGGATTTCTGTATTCAAAAGGCAATATGTCTTAGAGCAATCTGAATACGGTGTTGGATAGTCTTGTTAAGGACGCATCCGGAGACACAATAGTCGAACACTGCTACCATTAGATGCCCCGGCATTGATACGAGTTACTGCCTTGGGAGATTCCAGGTTCAAATAATAAGGGGAGACACAATAATCGAACAATGAAACCATTAGATGTCCCACCATTGTGACGAGTCACTGCCTAGGGAGATTCCAGGTTCAAATAATATTGAATATCCACTGGCAGCATCCCTGCTTCGTAACGGAGATTTCATGTATGGACACGTTACATGATATACAATATAGACTGAAATCTATCACACACTCCTTAAACTTGGGGCTATGATTGAATTTTGATTCAGTTATTGCGAAGAAGATTGTATCAGATTGATACTATTTCAAAGAATTCAAATTACGAACGATATTGATTGAACTTTATTTAGTGCTACGACGATTATATGACATCATCATTAATAAAGATGTGAAATAGTTAAAAGTACCGCAACAAATATGCATTAATTCCAACTAAAAATAATGGATTCAGCATTTTTAAGACGAAAGAAATCTTTTGTTTTAAAAAATCACTTTTTATTTTAGTTATTTTACATTAAAATTTAATATCAATTAAATGGTTTTAAATATAAAATTTAAAACAAAAATAATGTGATACAAAACTATATATATATATATATATATATATATATATATATCAAAACTATATATAAAGAAATAAAATAAAAAATACAAATTCATCCATATAAGGATTTTAAACTTTCATTTTTTTCAGTGAAATTCCATGAGTGGATAGTGAATAATTATAAATTTAATTTTTGAAAATAGATATTCAAATCACATGAAATTTGATCATGCCAATTTTATTTCTTTTATATTATATTTTTAGTTTTTCGTTAAACCATATTCTAAAAATATAATAAATAAATAGATAAAAAAATATTATTTTTTGGTTGGCCATTAAGGGGATTTAACTTTGAATCTCATGTTTTAACATAATACTTCATAACAAGGTGATTGTCCAATGAGTTACATTCCATGAACTAAAATTGTTTATTTTTTTTAAATATGTGAAACTTTTTAAATTACTATAACTAAACTTTGATATAGATTTGCAAGAAATTAAATACAATATAACTATAAAAAAAAATCAAATATTTTCTCAATTGTTTTATATATATATATATATCAAAACTATACATAAAGAAATAAAATAAAAAAATACAAATTCATCCATATATGCATTTTAAACCTTCATTTTTTTCTTTCTAAATGAAAAATCAAAATTTTGATTCTTATATATGTCTTATAGTCTCATCTCAATTTTCTTTTCATTGTTGAACAAATATATCAAAGAGATAAGTAAGAATAATTTAAAATTATTTCTTATATAAAATTTTAGTATTTAAATTTTTTCTTATTGTAATATATATATATATATATATATATATATAATGCATTTTAATATTTTTTTATATTAATTTATTATTAGGTATTAACCTCTTGGTAAAAATTTTCATCTCCTAATTTGAAAACTATGAATGCATTATTAAGAAACCAAGTAATATTAGTAATTGATATCATTATCATGAATGCATTATTAAGAAACCAAGTAATATTAGCAATTGATATCATTTCAAACTAGGGAATAATGATTATATGGTTTATCTTCCTCACTTAATAGAGATATATGTAAATAATTTGTGAAGGAGGTTGAAAGAGTACTCTAGCATAAAATTTAATTTAACCTAAAGAGCCATTGTCAAGCCCCTATAGTCACCCATATCGGAAAGTGACTTAGCGCACCCAGATGTCCCATCACTATAGTTTTGTGGTGCATTTGACTCATTTCATCTCATTGATTTTCTACATTTGAAACTATGTCATTATATACTACACCTCACTTTTTATATTTCACGATCAATAAAATTCATAAGTTTAACACTTATTGAAGTATGTAGATAATAATTCCATACAATTATGCCTTAACATAACCAATATGAAAATGATATGAATGAAAGTAATCTTATAGAATTAACAACCTAAGTGGCCTAACATTTGTCAAATATTCAAATCTGTTGTACAATCAAGTGAACTCTAGTCTCGTATAACAATTTAAATTATAAGAGCACACAATTAATACAAACCTATCACCAAATATTCTATTTCATTCACAACCATCGATCACAACTTTGTGATAGATCAAAATTGTTTCACTTAATAGAAATAGTAAGTACTCTCGTATGCATGGAATGTATGAAGAGTTAAATTAAGTGAAGGAAAGAAAGTTAAGTCTAATTACGTCTAGTATTAGAAGTCAAGTGAGTCAAATTTAAAAAGGTAATGCCTTGTCAAGAAAAGCTAAGTGAAGGAAAAGAAAAATGTCAATTTATGTTAATGTGAAGTTTGAAAAGTTTAATTAAAGCGTAAGTCATAGTTTGCATGAAGAAAAGAAAGTTAGAGTTTGCATGATTCCATACTTAGAAAGTTCAGTGCTTATATTCTCATGGTTGGGTCATTGTAATGTGAAGTAAGAAGAGAGAATAACAACAATTCGATGGATGCATATGAGAGAATAATTAATGAATATAACTTATTTATTCATGAAGCTTGTGTACTTATTTGTCTTGTATTTTCTTGTTTATCTTCGCATCTAAATAACAAGTGGTATCAGCGCAAGGTTTAGCAAGGTGTCAAAGCACCAAACAAGTTAAGAAGGTCATGAGCTACTTCCACTAAGATCCTTGGTTATTATGAGTAGTCTACAAATTGAAGTTTGCATCCACTGGTCCATAAGTAGAAACTAGAGTTCGTTGATAGTTTGTAAACCCAACTACTAAAATATTAGGGTGCGTAGCCTATAGAGCCACCATCATATCAAGAGGAAAGAGCCACCACCACTGACCAAAGAAGGAGTCTCCACCATAAGTTTTAGCCATGACCCTCCATAAGAATATGCATAGAAGAGCTTAGCAAACTTGCTAGTAGTTGTTGGAGCCACGGTTAAAGTGAAGGTTAAAATGTTTATTTTCAAAGATAATCAAGTGTATGTGATGTTAATTTATAGAAGGCCAACACAATAAGGAAAAAGTGTATAAGACAAAAGAAAGACTACAACCATGGGTCACAAAGAAAGAATGAAGCAAACCGAGAAAAGAAATCGAGAGAAAGAGCCAAAGTATTTTGAAGATCTCATAGAGGTTCTCTCCATAGTTGAGGCATTTAAAAGAAAAGTAGACGAAATTCGAGGATGAATGGATCAGGATAAATCCTGTAACACTTCCAAAATTTACTAGTAAAATTTTTATTTTTTAGGAACTATCAAAATGAAAACTTTTCTTCGATGTAAAGAGTTGATTGAGTATCGGTCTAATCAACCATGTGATGAAGTATGTGATATCTTAGTATTGGATCTTATAAAACATTCATTGGATGAGAAGTCCTTATGTAAGGTAGCAAAAGATACATCTTCCTAGGAAGCATGAAAGACCCTAGAAGTAGAATTTGGTATAAAGGAAGTGACATAAAGAAAAAAATTATGTTACAGGCTATTGAAGAATCAATAGAAAGTTAACTGTAATTTTGAAATTAAATGAGTAAGACTCTAGGAGGAAAACAGAGCTTGGAGAATCCCACTCAAATGTGGATGATTGATCCGGATTTATGCAGGAACGCAACAAACCATTGGATGTATTTGTCCTCATAGCTCCCCACGGGGTAATATTGTTCCTTGATGCTGCCTTGTAATCTAATTCTGGCGGGTGTGGCTTCTAGTCAAGAGAGGGTTTGCTCGCCTTCTGTCACGGTAGGCTTCTGTCGGGGCCCTTGGACATGGGGGAGGCTTTCGAGGAGTGTGTACACCTTTCTCGGTCAGAGAAGTCATGGACCGAGAAATACCCTTCAAACAAATTTAACCATCTGTCTACAGCGTCTGCATCTATTTTTCCTTCAAATATAGGAATGTCAAAGTTTACCTGTACCTTGAAGGGAGTGGCGCCTCCGGAGTGGCTGTTGGATGCAGATGCACCATATGTGGGCAGTCGTTGAAGGATTTGAGCAAAGTTATCCATCATCGCATTCCTTTGTTTCTCGAGGGCCTCCTCGAGCAGTATTTTGATAGGATCTCCTGCTCCCTCGTCTTTCTTTTCTTCCACCATGGGAGGTCGTCGGGGTTTGCGAGGCTGATTTTGCAAGGGTTCAACCAGATCGAGCCCTAACTCCTTATACCCTGACCGCGTTGGGGACATGCAAAAAAAAACAAAGAAAGAGTAGACCCGCTCTGATACCACTAATCCGGATTTTATGCAGGAACGCAACAGAATACAGAAATAACCATGAACATAGAGATGCAGCGGAAATAATGCTTCATTTCATTAACATCAAATTATAGAAATATGCTTACAGGCATAATGGAAATAAAATAGCTAGGGTGCTGGTAGCGAATCTCTGAGAAGAGATGTGATGGCTACAGACCTCTGAACTGTGTTACAATGAGGCTCGAGGGCCTATTTATTGTTGAGAAACAATGTAGAATCTGAAACGTCCAAAAACCCAACCGTAGGAGATGAGGCGCCAAAACTGTGGGCGCCCGTTTGGGTAAATTGGTGGTTCAACTTCCCGGGGGCGTAACTTTGGCACCCGATCTCCGTTTGACGCGCTCACGTTCTCACATATCTATCCGAGGACTCTAATTCTTGAACGAGAACATCGGTCCATGGGAAAATTGTTGCTCGTTTCCCAAAATGTCGTTTAGGCCTCAAAACGGTGTCTTAAGTCTGTGACCCAAAAAATCCCTAAAAATAGTAAGTTTTGTTGCAACTTGAAAACTGAAAGAACTGATGATGGGGGTTCAAATGGAATAGGTGGGTAGCCACCAATATCCACCTGGATCATTAAGCCCCCAAAACGGCTCCGAGAGTGGAGGACCCGAAAACCTGCTAAAAATAGTAAGTTGTGCTGAATGTGAAAAGCTGCAAGAATTGATGGTGCTGGTCCAAATGGAATAGGTGGGTGGCCACCGATATCCACCTGGATCAATGATGGTCATAAAGACTATAAAAGTGAAACCCATCATGTAGACATGCATAGGGATGAAGAAGACACATAAAATATTGCAGAGTGATAAGTTGAATCCCCTACATGTGAGCTGGAGTAAGAACATATAAATTCTCGAGAACCCCAATGTAACACGGATGCTGAAGATGATGACGAATCCCATTTTGATGAGACACATGTGGATGGTGACTGAAAAGTGAGTAGTGAATTGGTGAATCCAACAATAGTCCTTGTTGATGATGGTGAAGCTTCCAATAAAGAAGTGAATAACATGTGTGATCTAGTTGGTATGATTGTAGGTTTTGATGGCCTATTTGCATCATAGTTTGAAGCATTTGAGTTTGAAAATAACAAAGACAATTTTTCATATCAAGTAATGGTTTTTAGAGCTGAATGTGCATCTCTCATGAATCCAACAACAAATGATGAATTTGGTGAAGCTGAAATTGTTAATGAGCACATGCATGCTCAAATATATTACCACAAAGTGGATGAAAATTATGTTGATGAAATTTTTGGTCTCTTTTTCGAAACAAGGATTGATTGTGGAAAAATGGAAGGTGTCATGTTTGATGAAGAATTGAAGGTTGAAGCTACCACTTTAGCAGCAAGTTGTAACAACCCTGGTCAAAAATCCATGTAAAAGTTAATAAAGGTAAAATAAGACCTTGGTCATGGGACACATATTCCAAGTTGAATGTTGCACAAAAACATCTTAGTGGGTGTTCATTTCGGTTTATTAATGGTTATGGAAATTGGAAAAGGAAATGGCAAAGGCTTTGGAAAGGCATGAGGCATTTATTGGCATTTTATTTACGAAAATAATGGAAAACAGGAGAAAAGGGAGGTGAAAGGTCACAGGTTGCATGTGAGGATGAAAATGAAGGAAAATAATGGAAAAATGAAGAAATTAGAGGCCTAATTGATAAAAAGGCTTATGAGGACCAGTTGGTAGCTTTTGCACAAAATTTTTTCAGTTCAGTTTTTGGAGCTCTCATTCTATTCTCTCTCTCATCCTCTTGGACTCTTTGAGTTTTCATAGAGCACTCTTGGAGGATTGTGGAATACTTTGGATTTGGAGCAAGAAGGAAAAGGAAAATCAAGAAAGTGCAAGAGGACAACGAGATCGATAGCTATAACGGGTTTTACTTGCAGGTACTGAGTTTCATGTACGGTTCTCTTACTAGTTTTGGCATGCATGGCATATGCATGTGGTTATTTGGTTATGATTTGTCAATGGCATGGGGGATTACATGGATTGACAGTGGTTTTGCCTAGCCTTGCTATTTCTTGGATAGCCATGTTGTTGTGGGTTTTACTTTTGTTTTTTGGTTGGTTTTCTTGTGCCTTTGGTTGTGGGTTGAGTTATTAGTTCCTAGAAGCCTTGGTTGGACAACTGGTCAGGAAGCCCTAGTTGGAAAAATGTTTTGGAAGCTTGACAACAACTGTGTGTTGAGTACCAGTCCTAGAAACCCTTGTCGGAAAAAATGCATTGGAGCCCTAGACGGCTTGGTTAGAGACCAATATGGTGATAGTTAGCGATGTTCGACCGTGAAGTGGAGTCACTGATTGAGGGTTGAGATGGTTTGGCCTCTGCAATCCTTGGTTTGGTTTTGATTGATTTTTTCTATGAGATCACACATTCATGCTTAGAATATGGCATGAGGGTGACTGGCTGAAAGAAATATTTTGTTCATCCTAGCTTATGGTCGAGTGATTCATCGAAGTCCCATACCTAGTCAGCCTATGCAATAATCAATGAGAACTCTTTATCCTTGGTAATTTATGGGTAAATATACTTGTTTATATGTGGCTTATATCATTGTTATATCCTTGATATTTCTGTTGGTTATATGTTGGTTATGATTGAGTTTTATGAAAATGATAATGTATGGCTCTCATCATGTTTTGGTTAATCACTGAAATTACAATGACTATATGGCTTAATAGATGGTAATGTAGTTATTATGATGAGGCATCAATGCTTCTTAGTGATTCTCAAATAATTTTGAGACCCTTGTGCTCATGTCTATTGTTTTAACCTGTAGAATGCATATTTGTGACATGTTTGACGAAATGGTTGTCATGGCTAGTAGGGGTCCACTCATGTCCTCGTTCAAGTATTTATATTTTTATCATTTTTTTGATGTTACTTTTAATTTGTAGAAGTTTCATGGAGTTTTGGGCAGTGGCATGAGTCCTGGATTTGAAAAAGGGGCTCAGAATCTGGAGTCCTTGGCACCTAACTACTTGGAAAAGTCCCTAGTCATAGGCATGCCTTGTTGTGGGAGCTACTAGAGGTTCTAAGTCGCAAGCATGCCCATGTCAAGGGAGTGATTAAGGCTTTTATGAAGAAAAATGTCAGTTTGTCTCAAGGGTTCATCACCTGGATGGGTTGAATGGCTCTTGGGGGTTTTGTTGCAAGTGGATATGGTCAGGTCGGTTGTGTTCCATCAGTTCAACTTCCTTAATTGATATATAGGGAGTTGAATAATATCATAGTAACTCTTCGTCACATGTTTTCCCCGGTTGGCTGATTACTTAGGTAAATGTGGGAGGAGAGTGTTATAGAGTGGTATCATAAAATGGTTCCATTCTCCTTAGGTGATGTTTGGATTCTGTTCCCCTTAGATGAATGTGTTGTCGTATGTACATGTCGGTTGCATATAGGTCCTTGTGCTTGTGATCTATGTGCTTGTTGTGTATGCATGGCATTAGTCATGATTGTAGTGGTGTTGCCAAGTGAAATTTGATGGTGTCATTGTTGAATGTATTTGTTGTGAATTTATGCTGGCCTTGCATCGGTTATGTGTATCAGTGTTTGTATGTTGTGCATGAAGTCATGGTATGTGGTCAACATAGTCATGCATTGATAACTGGATAATGGCTAAAAAGATATATATATATATATATATATATATATATATATATATTGCGCTAATTTGGTTAGTCTTGAAGACGAGATATCCTCTCCAAGTTATACTAAGGTATGCTGGTTTGTTTATGATTTGGTTTATCTAACATTATATACTTTTAGGAAAAAAGAGATCAAATATGACTAACAAGATGGTAGAGTACAAAGATTCTCCCTATGTATCAGATGAGTAGTGTGGTGTTTGGAACTCTTTTGACTTAGCGGACACATTGAGGAGTTTGAAGGTGGAAATAGGGATTTTCAAAGAAGATAATGACAAAATCATGTAGGCATAGGAGGATATGACTACTGGGGCCTGTGGAAGTAGACCCCATAGTGGGCACAATTCAGATAGAGATGAAACGAGTAGGGATGTCAGGTTCTTTGATACTCTAGAAAGGACAGGTGATGGACACATGTATTATTCTCATTCTGGTTCTCATAGGTATCATGGTCATCATTGTTATCATCCTTACAAGAGGAGTGATAGGGGATATATTCCAGATGAGTTCAAGAAAGAAAAGCCACCTACCATGCGATAGGGAAATGAAGAAAACACAGGATGCAGAAGCATGGTTGATTTGAACGAAGAAGTGCATGCAGAGTCTTGGTTAGTGCAATTGGATGCATGTACAAAGAAGCGAGTTCATCATTGGGTAAGATCTTATTCATTCGATTTGAATGGTATGTCTACATCAGCACATTTGAATTTATTGTCATTGGGTTCGTATAACATGCTTTTAGGTATGGACTGGTTGTATCTCCATAGGACCAAAGTGGACTACTATGACAAAGCTATTGAGTGCTTGGATGACAATGGAGAACATATATTCTTGCGAGGTAAGAAGAAGGAAACATCAATTAGAATGGTGACAACTATGCAGATGAAGTGTAGTTGTAGGAACAAGTGTGTGTTATTTGTAGTACATATTTCTAGTGACAAAGATAAGGAAGTTGAGGATGCAGATATCTTGAGCAAGTACCCAGTTTTACAACAGTTTCAAGATGCATTTCCTGTAGATATTTCAAGAGGAGTTGACTTGGAGTGAGTTCGAGAGACTATTCAGGAAGAAGTATCTATCAAAGAGGTACTATGATGACAAGGAAAAGAGTTTTATGAGCTAAATATGGACTCTATTATCGACGGGGAATACACTAGCAGATTTCTGGAGTTGTCGAGATATGTGCCTTACCTCAAGGAGGAGATGGCCAAGATTCAATGATTCATCAATGGGTTGTCGATAACATTCAAAGACATGATTGAGTTTGATGAGCCCAAATCATTGGAGGAGGCCATCTGGAAGCTAAATAATTTTTATGAGCAATCAAAGCGTAGATCTGAGACTAAACATGACATGGAATAATCTTTGGATGAAAAGTTCATTATGGGTGGTATGTTTTTTATCCCTTCAACTCATTGGATTCTTCGTCTGTTCATGGTATTTTTTGTTCTCAAATTAGAATCCTTGAATTTCCCTAAAAGGTCATGATAATGTAACTTTTGGAGGCATTTTTGGACAACCCTCGACCCTAAAATAAAATTCATTACAATAAAACTTTTAGAATTTGTTGTTAAATTATCATCTCCAAATGTTCAATTCTCATGAAATTCGGGGGAGGAGGATCTTTTGGTGTATTTAACGGGGCAAGGGGACATAAGGGTAGCATGGATGGGTAGAAGTGAGAGGTTCGTGCATGGTTTACTGAGATCTATAATCCTAACATTAGAGAATGAGAAGGAGCCTTAGGGCCTTATGGCATAGGGGCTAGGGGACCTATAAGTAAGGTAATGAGAGAAATTGATAAGGGAACCCCCGATAGTTGTGATAAGGGGATTAGGGAACACATTATCACAACACATAAGCACTTAACCCATAACCACTAAAGTCCCTGTCCCTTTAACCCCAAAGCCATAATGCCTTAACCCCTACACTCATAACTCATAACAAATTAACCCCTTCATCCCTTAAACCCCAAGCCAATAACCCCTTAACTCGTAACCCCTAACTTAGAATCCTTGAACCCATAAATCCTAATCCCATATCCTCTTAAACCTTGACCCTTAACCCTTAACCCTTAACCCCTTAACCTGCTGACTCCTAAATACCACAACCCTTAGGCACTTAACCCCTAAATCCCCTGACCTGTAAGCCCTTGATGGTTAACCATTGACCCCTAATGTGCTTAACCACTAAGCCATTAACCTCTAACCCTCAAACCCCCTAGAGCTCAGCCCCCTAATCCCTAACCCTTTACCCTTTACCCTTAGCCCCTTACTCCTAAACCCTTAAACCCCTTAACTCCTAGAAATCGTTATCCTTTCTCCCAAACCATAGGTGCTCCAACACTAATATTCTTGGGCATATTATGATTTTTCCCGCTAACCACTCCAAATAAAAATTGTAAGCACTAGTAGGGTCCAAGGAAAAGAGCTACAAGGTCCCCAAATTTGATCTACATTTTATGAAAAATCACATTTCCCCCAAATATCCTCCACGTATTTTCCTTGGTGTATTGGAGTTTGAATAAAATTATGAATAAATGAAATCCCAATCCACAATTTGTTGTTGAGTGATAGAGAGATAATTACCCCATAGATGAAGGCCTTTGAGATGACATGATTGGGAGGCCGATTTGATATATCTTCCCAAGCCTTCTGCAACCATGATGAAAAGAAAGGGAGATATGGTATCTCCTTGCCTAATACTTCTAGATGGATTAAAGGTTTTGAAAGGGGATCCATTGATCATGATTGAAAAGGCCATTGAAGAAATGAGGGAGGAGACACAACTGATCCATCTGGAATCAAAACCATAAGCCTTCAAGATACTGTGGAGTTAGGACCAACTAAGGGGATCATACGCTTTGGTTAAGTCTAGCTTGATCAAAATACCAAGAATTTTAAGTTTGTTAAGAGAGAGGGAAACTTCCCGGGAAGTGATGATTCCATCCAAAATTTGGTAGCCTTCAACAAAACTAGTTTGTTTTGGAGATATGAGACTGGGAAAAAGAGGTTTTATCCTTTTCACCATAATGGTGGAGATAATTTTATAAATGACATTACAAAGGGAAATATGGATAATTTTATAAATTACATTACAACCATTTACATACCCATTCTCATTTTGGACATGAATATTCTCATTTGGAGTGTAGACATTGTCATTTGGAGCATAAAAAATTTCATTCAGGACACAAACATTCTCATTTGGCACATATCCATTCTCATTCAAGACTTCCAATGCTTAAGAAAGTTGCCTTATCAATGTGAATCACAAAAAAATTAAATCTCCAACATCTACAATCTAAAGGAGACAATCCCAAACAACACTCTTAGAAAATGGTCAGTCATAGGCTCTTTATTCTGAAGGCATGAGTTCCTTGCATATCATCCCCTTTTATAATGTATTCAAGGACCACCACTCCCTCCACTATCCAATTTGTCTTCACTATTTCCTTGCTCTGCATGGAAACATAATAAGCCAACAATTTCCTCAACACCCAAAGAATTAAATAAGGATTTGTATAAATTATGTGGCCATTTAGCTATATACCTATGTACTTTTTCATATATTTTGGTCGATTCTTACCATTTATTTCCTAACTATAGTGTGCCATGCTATAGTAGTTTCTACAACTCTCAAGCAACAGAGAGATATAACCCTTCCTTACTCTCATGATGTGTTAAACACCATAAACCCCTTCTTAAACCATTAGGTCATGTATTTATGTCTCTAGTCAAAGTTCTCAATGGTCCAACAATTTATTTATTTATTTATTTTTTTCCGAGCATCTCCAGTCCTAGATTTTTTGTTAGGTTGGTGATGGTAACTCAAACCATCACTCTTGGAAATATCCTCTCCTTTGTGGTCTAATTTCTTCCGTTGATTAAATGTTGTTATGATGGATAGGGTGTTAAATTAGTAAAGTTATGGTTTCCTTATAATATTATATGTTTATGCATATTTTCAATATTCTAACACCATTGTTTTGGAAATAATACTTTAATTCAATGATGGTTTGGAATGATTACAAAGCGAAATGAAATGATATTGATAGATATTACTGATTGAAATGAGTTTTGAATCTATTTTCAACCGGAACAAATAATTTATGCATAGCTATCTAAAATGTAATTTATAGCAGTGTAGAGATCTAGAATATCAATCACCATTTCAAGCATAAATTTTGTGTATGAATTGGAAATGAAGTGATTCAAAATGGTAATCTAGATTTCAAGGGGAATCAAACCCATAAAAAATTTTTAAAAGTACTTTATTTTGGTCCCTCAACTTATAATTGTTTTGATTATCACATCATACCTTGCATTTGAATGCTAAACCTTGGCATAGAATGAAAGAAGAATCCATAAATTACAAATATCAAAATTTCCACAATATCCCACGTGTATGGTTGTTTGGTTAAATGGAAATTTGTTTAAATAGCCAACTAGCTACACATGCCCACATGTTGCTAGGGGTTATGAAGATAAACCATCCTACATGTTTCCATTAGGATCGACTATCCTCTATTGTCCATTTGTTCAATATGTTGTGTCATATTCCACATAGTAGAGTGCCAAACTATAATACATGAACAATCTTTCATATTCCACATAGTAGAGTTCCAAACTATAAATCCATGTTAGTTTTCCTTGGAAACGAAAATACCTTTTTAAATGGAAATAATAGAGAGATACAATATACTTTTTAATTCTTACATATGAATCATGGAATACTATAATTGAAGATTTATTTATTTATTGATATTATCAACAATGTGGGTATACCTAAGCTGTTGTTCTTGGACTAATGTTTCATACAATCCTCAACTGAAATAGAAAAATATGGCCCATTTGAAATGACTAGATCTTGAAGAAAAACAAGAAGGATAGTCACGTTCACTTTCACAACAATCTTCTCCTCCTCAATCTGATCAAGAGCAAATAGTTTAGAAAAAAACATCTCCATGTAATCTTCCCAACTCCACTACTAGGTCTCCTCCATAGCCCCTTGGAATTTTTGTTCAACAAAACTAGAATAATCAGTAAAGACAACAATGCAACATTAAACATCGAATGCCTCATCAACAACATCAAACACCAACACCTCCTGAAGTGCAATAAAATCAAAAGGAAAATAAGTTCTTCTTTTTGCATGTAGGTCTTCTAAGTCATACAATGCCATTTCCTACACATAATGTCTCACAAACTCCGGTTCCCATGGACCCTTCTCTAATTGAACATGCCCCAAACAATATTTCCCAAGATCTCACTTCAAAAATTGTTCTGAACTAAGACCAAAAAATCAACATCTATCTAATAATCTGCCACCAAGAATTGCAATTGTAGGAATGGTTGCACTCCATAATCTCGTAAGTAAAATATGATTTATTCAATTCCCATGCAAAAAAATGCTTTGAAGGTTTACTTTATTTATATGACAAGAATAGTCATACAAGTATTATTGTTTTGATCATTTTACATGTAGGAAGGGGCTGAAGTTCATGATAACGTCGATGGAGTTTTTGACTTTGGATATCTCATTACTGTTGGTTAATGGTCAATTGTTTCAAGGTGTTTTATTCAGTCCATTAAGCATTTGGTTCTCGTCTTCTTCTTTATACTTCTTTGTATGCCTATCCCTTGACATTTTGGATTTATTTACTTTATCATTTATGTAATGACCCCGGTCATGTGGTAAACAAGTACATATTGTGTTAAGGGTCTTAGTAATGGCACATTTAGGCATATAATGTAAATATTACCTTCGTCATCTCAAATCAGTGTGATATTATATATATATATATATATATATATATATATATATATATATATATATATATATATATATTTTTTTTTTATGTTTGGAAATACATATTGAAATTACATTCGCATAATTATAATAAATATACTAGAAATAATAGATACACTATGTCTATAAATAAATTAATAAATGAAATCTAAATAAAACCTTAACCACTAACATAAATTAATTAATAAATAAAATCTAAATAAGGCCTTAAACATAATGGCCATTCCTTAAAGGACCACATACATACCTTTAAACCTTTAAATACATTGGGTAGGACCTCAAAAACAATAACCTAAGGTTGAACTATACTAAATATTCAAAGTTGAAATATACATAATTGATATCTATAGTGCACAATTATAAGGTATAATAGATTTCAGTGACAGAGTGGGGAGTTAAACACCGAGACCTTGTAAACTTGGGTGCGGAGGGAGAGTACTAAATACAATCATCAATAGTGAATAAGATTTTTTTTTCCCTCCCACACACAGCTTGCCGACCTGGGAGGAGGGAAAATGGGAGGTGGGAAATGGAATGTAAGAGGGTAGCCAAAGAAAACTATTTTCCAGTGATGAGTTAGGAGGGACAGGGGGCCATATGAGGTTGTGCCGGAAGGGCAAGGAGGGAAAATGGAATGTAAGAGGGTGGCCAAAGAAAACTATTTTCCAGTGACGAGTTAGGAGGTACAGGGGTCCATATGAGGTTGTGCTAGAAGGGCAAGGTCTAACTAACCAGAAGGATGATGCAAGAAGAAGAATACACTAGGAAATCAACAAAAGAGGGGAAAAAGGAGAGAGAATGCAGTGGGAATGGAGGGGAAAGGAAATAATATAGGGAGGAATACTGAAGAGAGAGAAGCGAGAAAAAATCAAGGGACAAAATCAAGCGTGTTGATGGTAGAGCTTAGGCCAGGACAACAGTGGGATAGAGCTGCAAGACTTGGAACATCATAGCACCAAAGGTGAGTTAGATCCATTCTAGTTCTCATTCGATATGTACCAGTTCATTGAAAACAAATAAAAACCTAGGGTAAAGATCAACAAAGGTGTATGGACTGATAAAGGTAACCATGCCTGCAATCTCAATTGTTTCTATTATTCTTGCTACTATGAGTCCTATTTGTGGCATTGACATTGCTGTGTCTACATGAGGAGGCCAAAACCCTTAATCTCTATGTGTGGGGAATGATCCTTCAGCAATGCCAATGAGTGGATTTTTCTTTACATCTTAGCGTGCCACTGCTTGGATGGAATTATTCTCGCTAGGACAGAAATATTAAACCCTTTATTTGATAGAGAATATCCTAATTCCCCCTACCATGTGACAGACTCATCTTCTGTGAATTCTTGCTTTGTAAGGCACTTTTCAGTAATTTTGTATGGATGTTTGTTTTCAGCAATAACGTATTTGGATTTACTTGTCCTTCTTCCTCTGGTCTGGAAAAGGCCCATAAATTTGAATAACCATTTCCCAGATCTCAGAGGGTGATTGTACTAGAAAAAAAAATTTCATTGGCTATGTAGTATTGTATAATCATGAACACAAAATATTACCCTTCAATATTTTCCTACTAGTGATATTTGCATTCTGCATGGAATTTATGTCCTCTTGTTATTTCTGTAGGTTCTTGAATCATCTATGATTCCATCCCTCTCATCCTCTAATGTACATCCTTTAATGCACAACTTGCTTAGTATAGTGTCTCATCCTAGTTTGTACCAGAATCCATACACAACTGTGTCAGTGGACTATTTTAATGGAAATAGTTTTTTCTTTCTCTATAGGCTTTACTTCTTGTAATTTTCCATTATCCAGCAACTCTACAATTTCTTCAGTACCTTCGGAAGTGTCTTTACTGTAAATAAACGTGCATATGGTAAATCATCACCAATTCTAGTTGTTCTACATTTTAAATTCTTGATACGTAATTTGGTCTAACAAGGGTATTTCCTAACTTAACAAATATTTGAAATTCAAAATCATAGGAGCAGTAATAACCAAACATATATTCGTACTTGATGTAGTGTTTTGTAACGAGATACTTTAGTGTTCGTAGATCTATAAAGAATATGAACTGATTAGTCTACAAATATGTTTGAAGTTCCAAAATACCATTCTCAATCCTCCTCTTTCTAGTTGTCGAATATCTCGTTATTGTTTTATTCAAATTTGAGAAGCATGATAAAATGGGTGATATACATTCATTTTTTATCGATGAATCAGTATGGCATCCACACAGCAGTATGGCATTCACACAACATTTCACATGAACAGAGAATAATTAGTTTGTTTAGGCTAGGATTTGTACTTTCTTTCTTTTCAATAAATCAAAAAACTCTGAGCTCTCTCAACATATATAATTGATATTAATCTAAAAATTTCATCGTATATGGTAATGAATTCCTTGAAAATGGAATCATGATACTAGAAGGTAAAAGAATCCATCTGTAGAAAAAGAAAAATATTTGAGGAGACATTTTTTCCCCATTACAACTCTGCTTATCTGAAGAGTTTGAAGACTGTAAAAGTTGCAACACTGAAAATAACCAAATATGATATATGTTTCATACTGATTAAGAAATAAAAATTTCTTTACAAATTATACATATGTCAGAAGTCATATACTTCTAGATTATAAAAAGCTTAACAATAATATATAGCTAAAAAATCCATACATTTATAAACTCTGAAAGCCCAACAACAAGATTCCAATGTGAAAGCAAAGAAATGGGTAGGGCAGCAAATGACAGTTTGAAGACCCTACCTCTTTACAGAGAAATCTACTATCTAATTGAACATGATTCTTCAATGGAAGACAATAAAGACAGTGAAGGGATTTTAGGTGCAAAAGAGGAGAACTTGAAGGCAGAGGGAGGATTGGCCACATCATCTCCATTACCTTCAATCATTTGAACAACATTGCGCATACAAGGAAGATCTATGTAGTTGTATTGGATACACCATATGCCAAATTTGACGAGACTCCAAACCTTCTCCACATCCTCTATTTCCATTCTTCGTTCTCTCAATGTTGTCCCTAGCACCCCCCTATCAAGCATCTTGAAAACCCACTAAGGAAAGTAAAACTAACTAGAATGGCTCAGGTTTCCATCAAAGTTCTTTCTTCCCCCAAATATCTCTAGCAAAAGCATTCCAAAACTATAAACATCTGACTTATCAGTAAGAAGACCCAAATCTCTGTTAAACACCTTTGGCACATCATAACCAGGCATCCCTCTAGCAAATGTCATTGATGTATGGTCATCTCCCATACCACAAAGTTTTGCTAGACCAAAATTACAAACCTTTGGTGTGAAGTCAGCATCCAGCAAGATGTTGTGAGGTTTGATATCGAAGTGTATGATATGTTGTTGGCAATCTTTGTGTAAATATGAAATTCCGCAAGCCGCACCCAGAGCAATAAAATACATTTGTTTGAACCCTAGGACTTGCTCCTCCTTTTTTCCCTCAAATATAAACTTTTCTAGAGGCCCATTAGCAATGTACTCATAGACCAGTGCGCTAGTAAGGTTTTCAAAGCAATACCCCATCAGGCGAACCAAATTGACATGATGGATCCATCCAATGGTGGCCACTTCATTCATGAATTGGCTCTCGCTTTTCCTATTCCAATCAAGAAGCTTCACAAACACTAGAGTGTTGTTCAGAAGATTTCCTTTATACACCACACCAAAACCTCCTTCTCCCAACTTTTCTGCAAAGTTGTTGGTCATCCTTTTCAGTTCATCAGAGGAGAATGTAGTTGGAATTTCATAAGAATATTCCTCTAAAGACTAAGAATTTCTCTACCTTTGAAATGGTATAGGGATGAGATTTGCTCCTCTTACGGGCATGGTAAGTGAAGATCACCGCTGCAATTGTTGCTGCTGCCACAAGAGCTCCTCCAATGAAGCAACCTGTGGTGGAATGAAGTACAAATTGTTATCCTGGAAAAAAAATACAAATTCATTTTGATATTCAATCAGAGATACTGAAATAAGAAAAAAAAAATTACCTGTTATAATGGCTGATCGACGACCTATAAAAAAAACCATAACAACTCTAATAAGTAAAGGGGTATTTTTAAAATTGAACTAAACTCTCTTTAATTAATCTTGTTGGACAAGATATTTTTAATTTTTAAGCATTATTATGTTTTTAGAAAATTTGTGTAAATGGGTATTTCAAAAATTTATTAATTTTAAACATACATTTATTTATTTAGTGTAAAGTCTAATGATAAGAAAAAAAACATATGATATTGTAAAATTTAATGATGAAAATTATTTTTGATGTTTCTAATTAGTTAGATTCCATATCTATCTATATATTTATAAGTACTCTCTATACGTACACTATATTTATGCAAATCTCATTTCTTAAACTCATGTGCATAGATTTATAATATCTTAATTGAATGGACATCCTCATCCCAATTGCTGATAATGAAAATATTTTGAAATCTTACCTTGATTGTTTGGCCTTGGAAATATTTTGGAATCTTACCTTGATTATTTGACCTTGGAAATATTTTGGAAGGATCTTTGAGCCATAGGCAATTTGGGATGGGTGACCTCTTCGGAAATCTACTGGGTGTACCCTATAGATATGAGAGAAACATAATTAATTGTTTGAAATTGTTATTTATTTATTTATAAATACTCTTTATAAATATCATTTTTAAAACTTCAGAGGTAGATTTATAATATCTTCAGTTAAGTTTCTTTGAGTCATAGGCAATTTGGGATGGGTGACCTCTTCGGAAATCTACCAGGTGTAAGCCAAAAAATTGATGATTGACACTATGTGATTCATTTCACTAGTTTCAATCTCACTTCTTCATTTTCTGTGAGCATCACCAGATGTAATGAGTGCTAAGTGGACTATTCAAGAATCATGAGAAATTAGTGAGTTACAACTACCTCTCACGGAAATGGTCATAGATGAATGAATTACTTAATCGAGTTGAATCCCAAAATATGATATCTGAAGACATCCTCATCACAATTGCTGATTTTGAAAATATTCTGAAATCTTATCTTAATTGTTTGACCTTGGAAATATTTTGGAATCATATACATAAGAGCGAATCAGTTGTTCAACCTTGATATCTTACCTCAATTATTTGACCTTGGAAATATTTTGGAATCTTATCTAGATAAGAGAGAATAAATTGTTTGACCTTACTCTCTTTAATTGGATTTCAAAATATTCCAAAAAACTGCAATAAAAAATATTCCAAAAATCCACAATAAAAAAATATTCCAAATATCCATAATAAAAATAAATTGAAGTAACTGAACTAGTAACAGTAATTCCAAATACTATTCTAAGAAGTTTAGAATGGAGCGTACTGCTGTTGGGGCATTTATTTGGTTGAAGCCCATCCTTGTAGTAGCAGACGAATGACGTAGTTGAAGCTGAAATGTTGTAACCACATATCCCTCCACTTGCCTCGCATCATATAAACATTTCATATCTCTGTCTATCAGTGATAACCCAATCTACCTTTCCCACCTCAACGAATAACGTTTCCATATAACATCCCGGAAAAGAATGGTCAGGATCAGAGAAAGCGTAATAGACATGGCTATTGCCACATTGCGAGAGAAAACCTCCCGTGGATTCGAATCCTTTCATGCACTTGTACACGTACAAAGTTCTGTTATCTTTACCTGTAATTTTTATGGCGGCGTTTCAAGATTGTGAAGAGGGCATCTCCATATTGATGGGATTAGTTAAAAATTGACAATTCTCACCCTTGACGATAAGGATCGGATCGTCAATCCTTAGAATTGTGTAGCACTACATTGAAAATACTCCATTGCTTGACAGGGTCTAGAGGCAGAGTAAATGGCCTTGTACCAAGTTAGAGGGACTGGAAGCAACTCTAGGAATAGGTCCATTGATGGCTGCTTTTATTCATAGTGTTCTACATATTCCATTAATTATAACACACAAAATTAGGCATTGTTAGTACTATGGTTAATTTTTTATCCTTGCTTGTAACAGATTATGAAAGGAGACCAACAATTTCACAGATTCCAAACGCACAACATATTTCGAGGGGATGATATTCCTTTACAGTTACATTTTTTGTTATAGGTTGTACCATTTCATGCCTTGTAAGATGGTCTACAAGTTTTTCTAGGGGTTGCTCTTCCTTTACATTTATATCTTTTATTATAGAGTGTACCATTTCCTGCCTCATAAGATGGTCTACAAGTTATTATATGGGATCATTGAAACCTAAATCCAGAAAAATGATATAGATTGATCAATAATCTCACACAAATATAATTATACTTTTCTCAAAATTTAGGATGAAAAGTTATATAGGGAAACTTTAATATTTATCCTTGATTGAATTGTAAACATTGATACTGCAACCTACTATTAAAAATGAAAGAAAATAGTCAACCAAGAAAGAGACAATAGAAGAGTTATACATACACTGTTAAGACTCAAGAGGATCACTCTCTCGAGAAAAAATCTTTGGCAGGCACAAAATTGCAAAGGATGTAGCTACAATTGGATCTGCAGTAATGTGTGGGATAGCTGGATGTCCACCTTTTCCTTCTATAACAACTTAAAAAATGCCCGACCTTACCAAAATTGGCCCTTGGCTTTGATGTTATAGTCCCAGTTGACTAAATAGGTGTAAAATGCATTTCAAATTTGGCTTCGGCATCTCAGAGTGCACCTTCATAAATCATGTGAGCAGTACCTCCACCTCCTTCTTTGGCAGGTTGAAAAATAAGTCTTACATTGCCCTTCAAAAATTCATAGTAAAGCAAAGAAATATTTATATTAGTGAAATGGGCAGTTGTATTACCCAAAAACCCATATGAAATAAAATAATACTAAACTACAACCAAATAGATTTAAAATATATTGAAGAATATAAAACATCAGATTAAGTAGGTGTAATAAATGAATTACAGTAAATCTATGGCCATAATGAAAAGCGTATAGTCTAGGTAAAATTTAAACTCAAGTAAGAAAACAATTTTGAATCCATCTGAACGTGTATCATCCTTCAGTTTAAAGTATGAACTATTTATCTCTTGCATCTAGTGTATCACATTAAAATATAGAGGCATGCTAAGCAACTGACATTTATCTTTGTGTTTATGAAGCAATTTGGCAGCTTTGAGAAGAACACATGTATTATGCCCACAAGCATGTATTTTTCCAAATATTCACACACTTGTGCTCCCAATCCACAAGCTCCTTCACATCATACATCATATCACTAAATTAGTCAAGGCCAATGACCCAAGAAGGAATAAACAATATTGATAACATAAACAATGCCTCTTTGCATGCTCAATATACACCCTGATTTTATAGCAGGCGTCATTGAATACAACAAGGGTGACTTGTCTACCTTTGACAATATGGAATGTGGAGAGGTGGATAAATGTAATAAAAATTTTGACTTGTGATTATTATGACTTTTGCAGCACCCCCATTTGGTAGTTACCTCTGAGGAAAGAATTATGGATGCTATTATGACTTGGGGAACACAAGGATATGGTTTTCATGGTTGGGAAGCAGTAAATCAGCAACTAGAGGAATGCAGTACCGAGACATTCTTTGTAGAAAGGCTAGAACCTCTAAATGAATTGCTTTCTCTTTTTCGTTTTCCTCTAATGCCACTTCCTTCACTTCAAAAGGTATGCCATATAAGCTGCCGATGTTGGTGAAAATTAATATCGAACAATTCTTTATTTATTGATCTTGATACAAACTTCTATGTGATTATATGGAACTAGTAGCATGTACCAGCACTTGACACTTTGCAATTGTGCTATAGCTAGAGCAGAGTAACCTAAGTAAACAAATTCCAGTATTTTGATAGCTGGTTAGTGAGAAAAAATTATTTATGTAGCTTGCCCATATAAATTTTTTGTAATCTTGCTTCATGAAATGAAAAATATGAAGTGATGGGCAGTTTTCCATGTAAAAAGATAATGGAGGTGCTTCAGTATCTCGAGAAAGATGCAAGCAATGCAGCAAATGAACAGAAGTAAGTCGCTATATTAAGATTCATGTTATAATTTGACCCTGTATTGTTGTACAAGTGAACAATTCCTATTTGTGTATTATTTTTCAGTATTGATGGCATTTTTTTCTACTTAATAATACTTGATCTCAAAATATATGGGTACAAGCACCTTTCAAAGTCATTTGGTGTAAACAATCAAGGGCAACGGCTAGGTAATTGTATCAGGTTCCATCCAAGACCATTGAGATTTAAGCAACTCTTGTACATATGTGATGGTGATCATAATGGAATAATTCATTATGCTGGCACTTCATATGGTGAAGATCCATGGATGAATCATGTGCTAGAAAAGGTATTATGAGGAAGTCTCTCATATATGTTTATTCACACCATAAGCTGTCTTCAATGCAAATGTTTAATTGATCCAACCATAACTATAAGAAAACGAGTGCTGTAAATTTTTTTCTTAGGTCCCATTCCTTATTTATATCTGAGTTTCCTCTCATTAAAATATATACAAGGGAGGGATGCCCAAAAAATATCATCTAATCTAGATTAGTTAGACTAATTTAAAATAGGACATGATTAATTTACTTTCGTGATTTTTAGAAGGCATTGGCATTTTGAGTGTCCAGTATTTAATGTTCGAGTTGTTGTGATGACATTCCAAAATGCTTTTGTTAACCAATTCTGATATACTTACATAATATAAACTTAAGAAAAAAATATAAAAAAAAAACTAAAATTTAATGTTTCAATTGCTATTTGCTTGATTATGAAAATTAAAGTACAACTTTTTGAATTTAAAATGTCTCAATTTCTATTTGCTTGATTATGAAAATCAAAATACAACTTTTTAAATTTAAATACCCTATCGGCTTCTCTTTGCACCTTGTAGGGCACAAATAATTAATGACATACTTCAAATTTTGCAGTTACACCCTCTTTGACACTTGGAAGGATGCCCTAGACTCTGTGCTCTCCATATATCAAAAACTCATAGAAGGAGGCCTTTGCATATGGGTATATAGGTATGCAAGCATTGCCATACTAAACTTAGCTGACACGCACTGTTCAACACCTTGATTTTTTTCTTTGTTACAAGTAAAAATTTGATTATATGATATATTTTTGCTTTATTGAAAATGTTGCAGTGGAGATACTGATGCCTGAGTCTCAATGATATCGACCAGATATTGTATGGATCAACTTAAGCTTCCTATTAAAAGAGCATGGAAACCTTGGTTTCATGAGCAACAGGCAACAATCTTTTATACATTTTTCACTTCAACTTTTTCTAAAATTTGACAATATCTATTATAAGTTAGTTGTCAAGACATAGCTTACCTATTATAAGTTAGTTGTCAAGAAATAGTGAAGCTATTACTTATTGTTATTTGTTGAAAGTTTTACTTACGATATTAATTAGTATCATTTGTTTTTGGCTATGTCGTCTTAATTCATGCAGGTGGCTGGATGGACTCAAGACTATGAAGGTCTGAAATTTGAAGCTGGTTGTAGATCATATATGTTGGTCAGTGCCTACCAGCAAGCTGGTGGCTCTTTGGGTGGTGGTTGTATTGCTTGTGCTGATTATAGTTAATTTTCTTTGTATGGCTTAATTTGTTTGTAGATTATTGTTTATTATTAGCTTTTTGTGCAAGTCAAACTACAAGGGTGTCACAATGAGCTAACTCCATTGAGTTATTTTTTTATTAAGTTAAAAATAGGGGCTTGCATGATTATATATTTGACAATGATTATGCCATTATGTGTTGAACATTTTTAAAAATCAATGCCTATTATACAATTTCAAGCATTGCCATAACTCCTCACATAATTCTTTAAACGGTGCTAGCTCAATGGAAGAGCACCTGCTATGCAGGAGGTTGGTGGTTCGATTCCACTGTACCCTAACTTGAATTATTCAATGATATTGTAGATATTTTTAATTAAATATTTTATATTGATTTATTTTAATGGTGAGATATTTTTCTGGATCCATTGTTTTATATTGTCTCTAGAGAGACAAGAGATGGATTAAATACATTGTCTCCATAAAGACAATATGTCTTTAATTCCAACTATGAAACTATCTTTGAGAGACAAAAATGAAATTGTCTTTGGAGAGACAAAAATGCTTGTGCTATATATTGTCTTTATAGAGACAATATTTTAAGACAATTTAATTTTAAGACGATTTAATTTGAGACACCCGCTTAAAGACAATATTTTAGACAATACACAAGTTTTCTTTTGTCTCAAATTAAGACAATTTACTCAAAAATAATCTTAAAACCCCCTTTATGTTGTGCTTCTATTAAAATTTCTCAACTAAACATGCATTCCAACTAAAATCAATGGATTTAATAATTTATCATAGTGATTTGATTTCATATATATAAAGGTTTAGCCCATTAAAATCACTAAAATTATAAATACTTGGTTTGTGATTGAAGTACACACAAATATGTGATGGAAGTTGATGGAACTATACAAAGGATTATAATGAATAGAGGGAACAAAAAAGCTCAAACAGAATCTCACTAATAGCCGGGAGCTAAAAGAAATTAACCCATATCCCGTGTTCGAAACTTCTATGTAGAAGTCCAATGGGAAAGCAGTCTTCTCCGACTCAAATTCTCGCGACGTGACACGAAGATAACCTTTCTCGCTACGTGACACGAAGCTAACCTCTTTGTTTCCTAGGGTTTAAAGCAGATGGGATATTTTCTTATTTTAATTACCGGATTATACGCTTTGCTACAAAGATCGAGCGAGAAGTTTGGAATGAATTAGATTGGGAAGGGAATGTTTAAAAATGTTTTATGTTAAATAATAACTTCATGAATTTTTTATTTTTATTACATTATGTCAGAATTATTTATTTTTATTACATTATGTTAGAGTTTAGAGTTTATATTAAATTAGTTATTAAATGTAATTTTTCAAATCAGTAATTAAATGTAATTTTTTTATATTAACCCTAATATGTATATATCTCTATACTAAATTGTAAAGAGGAATAGATTTGTATTTTTTTTAAATAATAAAAATTAAATGATTTTTTTTAAAAATTAAATCAGTTTAATCGTTACAAATATGTACTAGGTCAATAAAACTAACACCATTTTTATAATTTTATAATTTCAAAAAAATACACTCTTAAAACATATAATATATGATCAAGCTAAACAACCTGCAACTCTAAAAATGTATAGAGAGTGGCTATCCCCACTTAATCTAATTTAAAATTTTAATTAATGTAAGTTCTAAATAAATAATTTTTAAAAATATAAATATTTGATCAACTAGATTATTTTAAATACCTCATAATATAATATAACTACATAAATTAAATGGAAATCACATTTTAAAAAAACACTCATCATATATCATATAAGGAAAATATACGTCCATGAAACACAATCAACATATAAACACACTTTAATTTTCTTTTATACCATATCAACTGCAATTCGAACAATTCAATATTAATTTAAAATAGAAAAAAAAACATGTATTAATATTCGAGTAATTTAGTATTAATTCAGAATAGAGCATGTTCGAAGATCATGTTTATGTCCATATTCAAATCATTTTCTATTAATTCAACAAGTTCAAAGCACTCCCGTGTGATTAAAAAAATGCCCTTAATCGGGCTTTGACCCTAATACGGCGGCCCAAATCCAAAGTTTGAGATAAATATTTTGTACACACTTGAAATTTTCTTTATACGAACTAATTAATACGAAGAAATTGATGCTATAGCTCATGTATTGATATAATAATTAGAATTATTCTCTTTAAAATATAATTAATTATTATAGAAATTGATACTATATGTTATATGTTAGGTATTGATTATGGTTTATTTTACAGATACTTAAGTATGTCATGTACTTAAAAAAATAATAAAATTTATTAGTCTTTCAAAACATTAACTCGAATATTAAATTATACAATTTTTTAATCTTATTAATGAACTAAGATTAATTATTAAAATATAATTATGTGTTATTATATATAATTTGAATGGACAACAAATTATCTCATGCTTTTAATAGTTCTTTTATCATATAAGTTAATTTAAATGTATTATAAATTTACCTTTAACAAAAAAATTTACCACACTAAAATTTTAAATTAGGTAAAATATTAAACATGTTTACTCAGATTTACTAAAGCTAATAACATCTTAAATAAAAATAAAAAGGTTAATTCAACACAAAGAATCTAGCTCCAAATATTTTAATATTTATTTTCATTAAATATTTCTAAAATGAATATTTAAAGGGAAAAACCATATTCTATGGATATATTAAAGTCTTTAAATACATAAATATTTCCACATCAAAATTCCAATATTTGAAAATCTTAATTTGATGTATTTTTATTATAATTTTTGTTATCTAACCATAAATTTTTTTTATTAAATCTAATAATAATATTATGGTTAATAACTTTGGATTAATACAATATTAAATTTAATATGATATTCAATTTGTTATACTATAATATATATATATATATATATATGGAGGGAAGAACAAAGACATAAATTAATAGAGGTGTAGATATAGAGTGAGTGACAAGGGAGAGGTGGAGAGAGAGTGTATGTTTTGGGGTGAGATAGAGAGACAAAGAAGGAGAGACGGAAGGAAGGGGGAAGAGAAGGAGAGAGGAAGGGAGATAGTGACAGAGTTGGAGGGTGAAGAGAGACAAACATGGGGGGAGAGAGACAAAGGGATGTGAGAGAGAAAGGAAGAGAGAGAGAAAGTGAGAGAGAGGAGAGAGGGAGGGAGAGAGAGAAGGAGGTAAGAAGAAATAAATAGAGAGATAAAGGTGAAGAGAGAGAGGGGGAGTGATAAGGGAGATAGAGAGAGAGGGAGATAGGAGAGTAGGAGGGAAGAGAGATATATGGGGGATAGAGAGAGTGAAGGGGAAGAGAGAGGTAGAGGAAGAGGGAGGGAGGGATATATATAGATATGGAGAAAGAGTGTGTATGTTTTGGGGGTGATATAGTGAGACAAAGGAGAGACATCGCGATATAGAGATATAGATGGGAGGTGAATAGAGGGAAGAAGAGAGATATAGAGAGAGGGAGGGACAGATAGATAGATATGGAGAGAGTGTGTGTATGTGTTTGGGGGGGTGGTATTGAGAGACAAAGAAGGAGAGATGGAGGGATATATAGATATAGATAGAGGAGGGAGAGATGGAAGAATATTTCTTGTACTATTTGCATTGATTTCAGTGTAGATGATGATTTATAATCCTATTTTATTGCTTGCGCTAGATGCATTGATTTCAATGTAGATGTTGATTTATAATTGTATTTGATTGCTTGCACTAGATGCATTGATTTTGGTTTAGATGTTGATTTCTAATCCTATTGTATTGCTTTCTCCATATGCATTAATTTCAGCATAGATGGTGAATTCTAATCTTATTTGATTGATTGCACTAGATGCATTTATTTTAGGGGTGAAAACCCAAAGTTACGAAACACTTTTTGGCAGATGAAAAAATTTTCGTTCGAGAAAATAGTCAAGTCAATTTCTCGACCGAGAGTTTTTAGAACTCTTGTCCGAGAGATTTTTAATGTTTCGCCTGAGAGTTAGATTGGGCTTGATTAGAGTTAAACTACTCTCAGACAAGAGTTAAGTATTTTCTCATTCGAGAGTTTTATTGACATAAAATCTCAGGTAAACTCTCAGACGAGAGTTTTAAAACTCTTGGCCTAGAGTTGTTTTAACTCTCATCCGAGAGTTTATGTTCTCTTACACTCTCGTCCAAAAGTTTTATGCTTATAAAAATATCCAAAATCCTATCTCCCCCGACATTCTGCAAACCCCTGGCCTATGCAAACCTTCACACAGGAGAATAAGCCTTTTCATTTTTGAGCCAGCTTTGCGATCTAGTTGGCCACTGTGAACACCCCTAATAGCAAAAAATTGGATATCTATTGCCAAGTAAGTCTCGAATTTGGTTTTTTTATTGTAAATTATATTCTATGGTAATTCAATTTATGCCTCAGCTTCAACACAAACAAAACTTCATATCAGTCTCAATTTAACTGAAAATAATGCATCAAATGTGCCCTAACCACAGTTCACCTAGTTATGAGGATGCCTTTCTCATAAATATGCTTTGAAGCTCCTAAATTGTTATCATATCTTCCAGTTTTGGTAAAATCACTTTTCTTAAACTACATCTGGAATCGCTGATATATTTCATCTACTGTGTCAATATTTGATATCCATTGTTGAATTTTCCCACGAAATTGAACTTCCTTTTAACATTAGTCTCTGCTTTCAAGTTGTCACATCTTTGCTGGGTTTGGTGCTACTGTGGCTTCATCTAGTTTGGTTCTATGTTTTCATTCCTTTCCTGAATTCTTTTACCATGGAACTCGCTCTCTCCTCTAGAGGTTTAATACAATGCAATCTATGGCCTGAAACCTTTTCCAAATATTTTCATTTGCAAAGACTCCATATATTAAGAGGGAATTTGTCATAAATGTTGTGTGAAAATCCGATGCATTCTACCTATGAATTATTGGTGCTAGCAGTGAAGAGAGGCAAGTAACACGTTAGTCATTAAAAAATTAAACATTAAGTTGGTTCATATTTACGCAACTAAAATATTTTCCAAAGATATTGATTTGCATGATTGACTGGTTGCGTAATTCTTAAAGGGATATTGTGATAATTGATCCTTAATTGGCATTACCTGTTGCTTGTTGAATATGAAGACGATGTTATTTCCAACCATGTTTAATGGGACATCGTACAAAACCAATCCCTTTTCTTGAAGATTGTGATGAGAATTGTTTTCAATTCACAACATGTTAGATGATTTGCAGGTGGTTATTTAGAATAAGCTAAAACCACAAACATGTCTTCTGCATTCATAACGTACAAGTAAATTTTAATCACTTATTCTATTGAGACAACAGAGGGGGTAAATGTGATGACAATAAATATGGCTATGTTCAACAGTCTATTCCTGTGGAGATGGAGGTAAGGTTAGATTGGCCAGCTTGAAGTTGGACTTGGTTTTAACGTGTTTATACCTTGCAATGGCTACCAATCTAGATAGTCCTTTTACCCAAAGTCACTTGATTTGTGCATGCAAATCATCAAATGAATGAAAGCCTATAAACCCTTTAAAATCAATAACAATCTCTTCCAACACTACAAGCACTATTGGATACCACAAAGCATCAATTGTGTAGACATATGATTAGATAAGTATTGATCTAGTGGGAAGATATGCAACTAAAAGATCCACATGGGAATGTAAAACTATTTCCTCACCTTGACCCTTAAGGAAAAAGTTGTTTTCCAATGGATAGGGCATGTGAAGGTCATAGCCTAAACCCCTTATTCATATAACTTATTAATGTACGAGGCAACCTTCATTCAAGAAGGCCCATTAAATAGCTAGGTAATAGTCACCCATTACAAAAAGGGCCCAATTTGTTAAGAGGGTCCAAATTAGTTAGTATGATCTCATTATAAGTACAGCCTAGGGTAGTTTAAGCTCTCTATGGATAGTTGTCTATTGTGTGGAAGGTTATGCAATGCATTTTCAACGACCTTGATTTTATTTGGAGCACAGTTCTTGCAAGGTACACCATTGAAGAGGAAAATTAATATAGCTCTATATATATTATAATCAAAGAGATATTTGTTATTGTTTATCTCTCATTCTCTTGTATTCCTAGAATTTGCACTACATTTAGTGATTTTCCAATGTTTTGGAGTTGATTAAAAGAAAATTCGTGTTAAAGTTCTTCCTTGGGCATGTAGTGAGAAAATTTTTGGGCACAAAATAAAAAAAGAAAAAAATATATCTTTGTTGGTTTGTTTTGGAAAAGAGAGTATATCAGCGTTCAAGTAGTTTGGAATTTTGTATGTAGAACTTAGAGAATGCAATTTCAAAACTAAATTCCTCTTGAAAAATACCCTATCCTAGAAGAAAATAATTGTCCAAAATGAAGTACAATAATTGGAGATATCATTTATGTAAACTCAACATCTTTTAGACTTTTTCTTCGAAGGTGGAAAATTCAATTGATTGGATATGTTTTGATAAATTGCAAAAATTTCTGCCAATCCAGTGACAATAGATCTTATGATCTTGTAGCATTTCGTGATTGGGGTCGTAATAGCCAATCAAAGAAGTATAACAAAAGTTGTGAACATTTTGCAATTTCTTCCTCAAAACATACCTTGCACAAGTTATTTTCTTTCAATTTTAGGAGACCTTTTGCTTTGGTTAGCAAGCTCATATATATTTAAACTTTATTTTGGGATTGTGTTCTAATGAACTTTAATAACATGGTGATCTATCCATAACTGGGTAATACTACAGTAGAGGAACAATAAACGTAGGAAATAAAGTGGAATCACATTATGTGAAACACTTGTAACCCTTACTAGTATTGCTTGCAGTACTACAACATACGGCAATACTTGTAAACAAAATCTCACCTCCATGTACCTTTAGGAATATAAGAATTCCCCCAGGTCTACTTGAAGCCCTCTTTCGATAGGCTAACCAACCATCCTATTGATCCAAAATACGTAGAACAAAAGTTGAGGAGACCACTCACTAATACCTAGGTAGTCAAGTTGTACAACTGGAGGAACGATTGACCCACCTTAGTTAGTGCCATGAGATATTAGGCCATGTATTATTGTTGAGCCCTTGTATGTCAAGGAGCTATAGTACCTGTTATCCATTGGTTGATGACATGACTGTTGATTGATAATTTGTTTTCTAATTTTTTTATGAGGAGAAGAAATTTGATTTGATACTATAGCAACAATGGCATCAAGTGAGCTCTCCAAAGACCTCTCCATGAGAGGAGGATTATAGGTACATTGGACATTTAGTTATGTCATGTTTTCAAGTAGGTTATATTTATTGTTCGTTGTGAAAAATTGCTTAATGTGAATTTTTTTTGTCCTGCACAAGTGGATGCACGCATATGACTCATGCGCCCAAACACCAAATCGAACAAGAGAAGCCCCATAGAGCTTTTCCTATTCATCCCAAATTTCTTAGATCCTATTATAAGGGGTATATTATACACGGTATAGGTACACATTAGATTGCTAGTTAAAATGTTCAAGTTTACGTTATATTCAATGTTGAACAGGTGATTTTTTTTTCAAATGACATGTGTTTAATGTGAAAACATTATTCTCCATAGGTGTAAATGTAGGAGTTGGGGTTGGCCCTATTGTTGCCGAGGGACAAAGCATAACAATGTCTCAGCTTTTGGCATCCATCTTGTTGGAAAAAATTGTGAATTATGGATAAAACACACTTCCCTAGATAGTTACTAATCTAGAACAATAGGTTAAAGACTATATGACTACTTTTCCTAACTAAGAACAAACACATATAATGGATTAGATGCTTACTTGGAACCCAAGTGCTTCCAAATGATTCCTTCTGTCGCTTCTGTCGTAGCTTCAAATTCCAACCGGCTGTGCAAAATATTTCCTGCAAGAATAAACACTAAACAACAAAAGATATCAATAATATATATGTCTATTCAAGTTAGTTTGCTAAATTAGTAAAGAATAAACCATATACATCAACTAAGATCTTGAAATATGGAAAATCAAAGCTAATATAGATTCCTATAGGGAAAAGTAAGCTGTATTCTTTATTAATGATAGAAGGGGAGGTTACAGCCAAATGACTGATTTAGTGTCACCATCTCTAGTAGCATCCCAAACTCATCACAATGCATATATCTCCAGAAAATTGTCACTCAAATCAATCTCCTCAATGAAAAATCCACCAACATTTCTCTACAAAAATTATTCCCTATCAAACACTAAGATCTGTGCTCAATTTATAGAGAGGCTGAGGTAGTTTTATAATCAATGACTTTCCAATAATAGGAAAGACATGTTACCAATCTTGTAGATGTCAAATGGACACATGGATTTGACATTTGACACATGTGAACTCTTCTAGAAGGCACTGGTCAAGTGGAGATTCCGAAACAATGAGAATTTCACTCCCAATGTGACCAGTGCACCCATACATGTTGGGAAGTGCTCTGCAGAGTAGCCTTGCATGGGGCTATCTGCATATGCAATGCACTTAGTCCCTTTAGAGGCAGCGTTGGTGAGCTCTCATATGATATATTATAAAATTCAAACCTTGGAAACCTTTGCAGATGAAAGTATTTGATTGATCTATCTTGTTCTTTATCTTAGGCCATATAGCAATTGAAATGTTAGGGGATGATAGACCCTATACATTGGTCCTAGAGATGATGCCCAGTTAACCAAGTCATTGGGAATGATGCCCAAATTGACCTATAACAATTTCCCCCTAAAGCATGAAGTTAGAATAATAATAATAACATTTTGATTGATATGATTTAGACTGTGATGAGCTGGAGATGAAGTGGAGTTGCGACCTACATCAATCTTACAATACATTACATCATGATATATCTTATTGATCATAATTGCTGAGGGTAGGCATTCCCATGTTAAGCACATAAACAATCTAATAACATGTACATAATTCAGAAAGTCGTCGACATTGGAATGTTTCCCAATGCAGACATGCCTATAGATATAGCCACATGTTTAGATGACGATCTGTGTGTAAGGTCACCGTACAGATGATGTGTACAACAATCCTAAAATTGTAGTCTGGATGGATGAAACTATATCCAGGGTATTCTTATCTCGTTCACTCGATCATTCGGGTACAAGTCTAGCCATGCGAATATATGATTTGTTGTCGAACATGGAAAGACATCATTTGATTACCAACCAATGATTTGAGCTATTAACAAATGCAAGAGAACCACCATTGATGTCAATGGCTCTCAAGGTACTGTAGTGCATTTCGTAAGGCGTGAATAGATGATTTGATGTCGAATTCCAAACAAAATATTTCGGTCAATGGTCAGGAAGAGAGGATCTTGTCAATTTTGTAACAAGCCTCATGGTACTGGAATTTGATGTTTCTAAGTGAGCTTCTTGGATAATGATTTGTTTTCGATAGGAAGCCAACTTATTGCGAAACGAGAGTTACTGATTTCAGAGACAAGGGTATGACTTGATATAGCAATTTTCAGGGATGACGGTCATGAGAATAAAGGTTTATGAGTATTGCAGAATGATGAGTTATTCACCGGGTGACTTCTCTTGAAAATATTGACGACACTGAGATGAGTTGGTAGAATTGACCCAAAATCGAAGTGAAGGTATGATTAACCATAGGTATGAATGAACCGTCAAGATGATTATCCAACCCAAACAGTCACGAACATGGAGTGAAGGAAGTGTTGTGTTCAAGAGCGACTTGCTACCATAAATAATTTTGCTCACTTTTCCCAAATTTTCCCCACTCATTTGTCGACCAATACCTCTTTATTTTTTAACAAGCTTGAGGAGGATAAAATTTTATTTATCTATAATTCAACACTTTGGGGGAATAAAGTATCGCTATTTAATAATTTAACAAGTCTAGCGATGAATGAAACTCGATTCTTGCCATGATCGACAAGCCTATCACTATTTTATGTTTTAACGAGCTTAACGATAGTGATAGCATGGTCCTTTTTCATATTTAGTGAGTTTGAAAAAGAGGACGAAAGAAAACTCCATAATCACTTTTTCATAAATTTGTCGCTCAGATCCGAAAAAGTGTAAAATAATATTTGAGAGAACCTCTTTGGTCATGTTTAACCAAGGTATTCCTTTTTCGTAAATAATCTATCTCATTCCGGAAAAGGGTTAAACTTATACTAAGTAGATATCAATTCATTTACTTTTACGAGCTTGAAAATACGAGTGCTCGACAATCTTTTCACATTATCGGAGTCTGAAAAGTGCTAAAAGAAGACTCGAGGGGCTCCTTTTTTGTTGTTATCAAAGCTTGAAAAATAGATAAAGTGCACTTCAAATCCTTTTTCATTTTTAACAAAGCTCAAAAAATAAGGAGAGAAAGTATTCTTTGTGGTCAAATCATTCTTGAAATAAATATGCACAACTAATCTGTTCATCAGTTGTAAGACCTGTTTAGAACAACATCATATGGATTAAAAATACCTGTTTCATGATTAAAAACATAATAAAACCATAGTCATAGCAATAAATTCAATTTGAAAATAATTAAATGACTATTAAAAAGTGATTTACTATTCATTTTAACCATTCCATAGTTACCATTTTCATTTTGGAGCTCTGAACCTGTTTTTCCCCCAAACTTCAGTGGTTGATTGCCATAGGGGCTTCACTTAATGAACCTCTGACCTATCACGTGCGTTCATGGCATGTTAAAAAATACCCTTAATTTGACTAAATATTGGAAAATACCCCTAAAAATCACATATTTAACCCCCTACCAATAATAAACCCAACACACCTTCCCAATTTTAAAAACCTCTACTTCCACTAGATATTGTAGGTATCCATTTTTTCATTAACATTTTTTATACCCCTTTATAATTTTTCATTTACTTTGAGCTCCATTTTTTATACCTTATAATATAAAAACCCTTTACCCCCTATATATCCCCCAATATATTATGCCATTTTTTCCTCAGTATATATCCCCCAATATAAACCCACGTGGTATGATATTGCTCCCCCATTGAAGCCCCTGTGTTGATTGCGTGCAATTGGTAAGAATGTTTTGAATGCCCCCTACAAGAGCACATGTCGAATGCCCCCTGCAAGAGAAGATGCTCCCCAAGCTTAATTTCATTCACCTAAGTAAAATATTAGTTACTGATAGCTAGATGGAATGAAGGTTCATTTACGAGATCAGATGGAAGGCTTGTTGTAATTAGGAGAGGATTTGTTTCAATTTTTAGTGAGCTTGTCACAGGAAAAGAACTATGCTCATGACCTATTTCATTTTTTAACGAGGTTGACACAGTAAAAGAACTATCCTCAAAGGCACTTGTTTATTTTTTAACGAGGCAGACACAAGAAAAAAGAACTATCCTCATAAATCTGTTTCATTTTTTAATGAGGTTGACACAGAAAAAGAACCATCCTCATTGTGCAGTTGGACTAGTGAGTGTGTGCTGGAAAAGACGTAGTCTAACAGAGTCATAATTTAAGGAGTCTGATGAGCACCATAAATGATAAGTTATAACATGCGTTGATGGGTCTTCTCTAGGGTTTTCATTGAATTTTGGAATTTCATAGGGTAATTTATGTGAAATCACTGGCCACCAAGGGGAATAACTGATGGGACAAGCTTGATATTACACAGAAGATGTGAATAAAGGATGAAGATGTTCAGTACTCATAAGGGAGGAACCAGATAGGATTCCAGATGATGACATGGGTGAAATCAATGGAGAAAACATCAAAGATGAAGCAACAATAGATATTGTTGCAGCTGAAATAGATGGTTCAGTTTGGGATGTTATCTCAGCCATGGTCAAATGACCCAATGTATACCCTATAGAATCTATGGAAACTTGAAGTGAAACAGGATCAATAAAAGCAGAGGAAGGTGATTGAGGAAAAGACTCGTATAGGTAAAGGTCCTACTGAAAATGAGTTGGAGTTAAAGGTGTCTCGTATTGTCATATTTATTCAATTGAAATAAAGCTAGGTGGAAGAACTTTGCCGTTAGGCCCAAAGTATATTTCAGGTAGTTTACTGTACGATATGGGAGACTAAATTTCTACAATATATTGTGGAGTGACCAATATAGAAAGAAATTCCAGTAGTTTGACTTCGGGATCAAGATTTTGTCCACTTAGGGAATATAGCAACTGAAATTTTAGGGGATGATAGACCCTATTTCATTGGTCTTGGGGATGATGTCCAGTTTGACCAATAAAAACTTCCCATAAAGCATAATGGGATTTGGATCAACTTCCAGTTAAAAAACTTCGGGTTTGGGAGGTATGGTCTCATAGATTAGATGGATTGTGACCACGGGTAGCTATGAGGACTCTGTCTCGACAACAGTAGACAAACGAGGATTTGTAGAAAAAACTTGTGCCAAATCTGGTATATGGGAAGATGATGCTTCACCAGAGGTACTGATAGTACTGGTTTCGGTAGAGTGATGTCGCCCTCGCCGACCAAGAGTAACTTCTGGTGGTAAAGGTGGTCTCAATGCTAGTCTACGCAAATGACGGGGGAAAGGATTTTGTTCTTCCATGATGACCGATTTATTTTAACCAAAAAAAAAAAAACAAAATAAAAGGGTATTACTAGGCAAAAGGTTTACCAAGAAATTATGAACCGCAGAATACCTCCTGGCGAACCAAGAAGTATGACCAGGCAATCTCCCCGAATGTTGTGTTTGGTGTATCACAATTTACAAGGTGGCCGACTCGATTCACTATGGATGGATAGTACCTAAAATTTGTTCTCCCAAATATACCTGAAGGTACATGGAGGCCCAAGTCCATATTAGCGCTTCCTAATGTGAAACCGCACAATGAGAGCACCCCTTTATACTTTCCGTACTGTAACACCACCCGATATAACCGAAAGTACGTGGACGAGCTATGATATACTTACGTACGTGGAGTGAGGTATCACACTCAGAATGTATCGCAGACAAGTTAATGACAGCTGCTATGTTTTACGATGCTGGAACACGTCTCTAGCCTAGACCGTCTAAATGTTAACGTTATGGTTCCAATGCTTTGTTAGGTAAATTGAGATGAACTTTATGTTGATCTTGCTTAACAATATTCCTTTCAAAGGTTCACCATGATGATGTATTGGAAAATTCCTAAAATTCAACTAAGAATGATAAGAAATATTTCACTTTTAGTTTTTTCAATGAAAATCCTAGCTACTAGAGGGAAGGAGCAATAAATTTGAGAGAAAAAAATCAAAGAACACAAACTAAATGCAGATTTCCTAATTCTTCCTTTTTGAAAAATACACAAACCACTACATGTAAATGAAGAGTTTTCTTTCAGTTCCTTTAATGTTATGAATGCATAAAATAAACTAAGTGCACTAAATCAACAAAATAAAATGCCTTTTAATTTTGAGAAATTAGGAATACAAACAACAATTTCTCTTTTGAAGAAAAAATGAGGAATGAAACAACAATTTATCCTATCAGGAAACAAATATTTTACGACAATTTCATTTTCAAAAGCAAATGGATCTAATGCAACAATAAAAATACTTTGAAATTAACTTGCCAATAATACAAAAAAATACTTTAAACAAACATTGAACAAATTTTCTTTCAAAGGAGGAAGAGGTAGATGAATTTACTGGTCAATATGAGGCTCAGGAATTTCAGAACACATCAGCAAACAAAATGAAACAAACTGCAAAGACAAATTCAAGGGAATTTGGATGGCTTCAGGAGGCAACACAGTCTCTAAAGAGAGATAGTGCTTTGCAACGTAGGCTTGAAAGGGAGATAGTGCTATGCAAAGCACTGTGTCCTATCCAAGAGTTCGTTGGGCGCAATGTCGAAGGAAAAACACAACTATTTAACACACTTATTTTGCAAATTTGGATCTTGAAAAGCCTAATCTTTGTGAGTAACAACTACTGGGTGAATAAACAGAGAAAGTCAGAGGCTAAAACACCTAGGATAAAGAGTAATCTCTTAAGCGGAGTCGCCAATTTGTTGGATAGAATTGTGAATTATGGATAAAACACACTTCCCTAGACAGTTGCTAATCTAGAACAACATGTTAAAGACTATATGAGTACTTTTCCTAACTAAGAACAGACACAAAGAATGGATTAGATGCTTACCTGGAATCCAAGCGCTTCCAAATGATTCATTCTGTCGCTTCTGTTGTAGCTTCAAATTCCAGCCAGCTATGAAAAATATTTCCTGCAAGAATGAACACTAAATAGCAGAAGATAGAAATAATACAAATGTCTATTCAAGTTAGTTTTCTAAATCAGTAAAGCATAAACCATATACATCAACTGAGATCTTGCAATATGGAAAATCAAAGGTAATATAGATGCATATAGGGAAAAGTAAGTTGTATTCTTCATTAATGATAAAAGGGGAGGTTACAACCAAATGACTGATTTAGTGCCACCATCTCTAGCAGCATCCCAACGTCATCACAATGCAGATATATCCAGAAAACTGTCACTCAAATCAATCTCCTCTATGAAAAATCCACCATCATTTCTCTACACAAATTCTTCGCTATCAAACACTAATATCTGTGCTCAATTTATAGAGAGGTTGAGGTATTTTTACAATCAATGGATTTCCAATAATAGGCAATACATGTTTCCAATCTTGTAGATCTCAAATGGACACATGGATTCGAAGTTTGACACATGTAAACTCTTATAGAAGGCACTGGCCAAGTGGAGATTCCGGAACAATGAGAATCTTGGTCCTAATGTGACCAACGCACCCATAGTTGTCAGGAAGTGCTTTTTAGAGCAACCTTGCATGGGGCTACCAACATATGCAACAAACTTAGTCCCTTTAGAGGTAGTGTTGGTGAGCTCTCATATAATATAGTATAAAATTCAAACCTTGGAAACCTTTGCATATGAAATTCTTTGATTGATCTGTCTCGTTCTTTGTCTCAGGGAATATAGCAATTGAAATGATAGGAGATGATAGATCCTATACATTGGTCCTAGAGATGATTCCAAGTTAACTAGGTCATTGGGAATGATGCCCAAATTGACCTATAACACATCCCACACTTGGATAGATCTCATTCAGGAAAAATCTAAAGGAAAATTTATTCTTTGTTGTATGTTTAATGTGAAACTTATTGTGTGTCTCATGTACTTGTGTGATAAAAAAAATTATTTTTTTGTACAATGGCTAGTAGAGACCTTCATTCCTCGAAAGGGAAAAATCCTAGTCCTATGAGTGAAAAGGATGAAATAGTTTTTCTACGAGGTATTTTCAAATGACCAGACAAGTTTTTTAAATAAAAATTTTCCTTATAAATTATTTAATTTTTAATATGTGCAATAATTTAACATGTTACAGGTGGTGGTCGTCAGCCTCTTAGGGGGAGAGGTCATAGGGTTCATGATTTTGCTCAAAATCGGAGTTATGAGCCCCTTTACACCCATCCTGGTGATATTCCTAAGGAGATGCCTTGGGGAGGCACCATATCCTTACTTAATTTTGATGGGATGAGGGAGCATTCCACGAGATTGTGCAATGAATTGCAAAGTTGCAATCTCTCTGCCCCTAGTCGAGATTGTCTCCAAATTGTTTTACACATTTTGGAGAGTTTGATAGAGACTTATCATGGGGTTGGACCATCAACCCAAGTTTTTTTTGACATGATGCATAGGAGGAGAGTGTCGGTGATTGGTATCCACTCCTACAGTGAAGTTAAAAGTAGGGTCACTAAATAAATGGCCTTGTCATTATTTGACTTGCGGCTTAAAGACAAAAAATGTCTGAAGATTACAAGATTCAATGATCCCAATATTGCACCTTATATTTATGAGAAGTTCATGTATGCATACGGGAAGTTCCCAAATAAGGATGAGGTGCCACAATATTTTGTTAGGATGTTGTATGCTCAATTCTGAGATCACATGGACTCTAACTATACAGATACGGGGTCCAAATTCTATGGAGCTGGAAAAGGTCAAACATATGAACGACCTGATGCTATGCGAGATGTTGGGTTTAGGCCTCCAGCACCTCGTTTAGCACTTCGACCACCTAGGATAGTTACACTTCCAGAAGAGTAAGCCCTTATCTCCAGTGCTGTATCTAAGGTGAGGGAGAAGATCTAAGATCATATTGCAACTGCTTTACGAGGGGTGGAAGTTGGCTTAGGGACAAGCCAACCTTCATATAGTGTAGGAGCTCATTCATTTGTGAGTATTCCAAATTACGTGTTGAGGGAGATGGAGTGAAATGAGCTTCTAGAGTATGCATCCCCCTGTAGAGACCACTATGAGCGAGCCATTAGATAACAAATTCACACCATGGGTGAGGTATGTACAAGCATGTTTTGATCTATTTTAAAATACACATTTATAAGATGAGCTAGAGTGCATGTAACATGTTTTTTTGGTGTATATACATTTAGTCCCCAAAATATTACGCCAATATATTTATTTAACTTATGCAGTTTAACACATTCTTAGATCAACATTGCTTTGTCTCTGATCCTCATTCTGTAGATTATGGACATGATCATTTACAAGTGCCACATTCATTACTATCTATCTATATTTCTGTACATCAAATTGAAAATGAATTTATGTCACATAATTTTATATGGTATGAGTCTTAACATTATAGAATTTTCAGGTTAGCACTACACATGAAGTGCTTCCTGAAGACATGATACCTTCATATGTTCCAGTGGTCTCACATGTATTATATATCTATATTTTTATGTTAAATTGCAAGTGAATTTAAGATGAACATAATTTTATATGGTGTGGCTTTTAACATTATTGAATGTTCAGGTATGTGCTACACATCAAGGGCTGCCTAAAGAGATTATTCCTTCTCAGGTTCCATTCGTGACACAGGTATTGATACTTTTCGTTAAGCATATTTATTATGTTTATTATATTTATTTTCGAAAATTTTTCTATTAACTTTGGTTTCTACTTTTTAGGCTACAGATAATATTGAGATGATACAAACTGAGCCCCAAGGAGATCATGTAGGCTTTGGGTCAGAATTTCTACATTTTTAGGTGAGTTGAATTGTATAGTGGATGTAGGAATCTACCAACAAGTTGGAATTTTGTTGCATATAATTCCGATGTTGTTATTCCTTTCAATAGTTGACACAATAATTTATGATATCGAATCAAAATTATGCAAAAAATGTAGTCTGATAATGTTATGAAGGGAGCGATTAATGCAATTATGTTATTTGTTTTATCATTTCATGCTTTACTTGGAAATGCATCACCTTGGAGGTGACTGATAGAAGATTGAACAAGCGATGGGTGATTCAGAATGTCAATTGCATCCCCAACATTGTCATTAAGGATGAAGACATAGGCTTCACTTCCATAGTCAACATTTTAGTCTTTCCATGTCCCATGCCTTCCAAATCTAAATCTAAAGCTTTTTCATTGTCCCATGCCTTCCAGATGATCTAAAAAATTATCCTTTAATACAAACTAGAGTTTTGACTATTAATATATTAGGAAGCCTATGTAGACCAAGCACCTTTCCAACAACCAACTTCCTCTTCAAGAAGTTCATCCTTTATTATACATAATTGGTATTCCCCACCCCCCCCCCCCCTTCAATTCTCTTCCTAAGGTTACACTTACCCGTATTATAACCTTTAACATACATACCTACCATTCTATTTAAATTATAACTTACTATCTATAGTTCTGCCAACTATTATAATATTAAATTAAACCATGGTAACCTCTTAGCATTTCTTCATTGGTATCATTGCCACATTATAAACATGCTATCATAGAATAAAAAATATGAATTTACCTTTGTTTCCAAAGGTTAATTTTTTGTGTTTGTTATGCATGTTGGACCTCAAAAAATATTTGTGGTTCGTAGAGATGAAGATGATGCATCGATCTCCAATAATACTAAAGAATATGATTAAGATGGTCTTGCAAGCTGGAAATTTGTTGGTTTTGATTTAGTTAAGTTGATATTCAGTAAAATTGATATGGAACAGAAAATGGAGGAAGATACGACGCATATGGAATAGAAAAGAGAGGAAATTTCATTACATAGCTTTCCCAGTAGTAGTTGTCATCACCTAGGTCACTTCAAATAGTTTGATAGTGTAAAGGACCCTATGGATCACTTCTACCACCAAGAAACAAATCAGGTATACAGTTATTAAAGGGCATGCTCTTCTCATCCCTTTTTGTGATTTTTGTTGAAAAAAAAAATGTTCTTTTCCATGTTTATGGTGTATGATTGAAGTTTTTAAACGTTTTTTCACAACATATTACTAAGCGTAAATGGATGAAGAAAGTTCAGTAGTAATGGAAAATTCTCCAATAAAATTTACCAGGTTTGTTAGATGGAAATCATAATGTTTACATAGATTGTTAGGGAACAATTTATAGGAATTAATTTCATATCCTTATGTGATCAATAGTTGACTCATAACAGAAAAAATTTATTAGTTTTGGGACATCCAAAATTCATAACCTTGGTATAGAAATTCTTTGAACAATTGCATCGTGTTTTTCAAAATTGGTTATCAAGATTCAAGACAAACTGAGTTGTTGGACTTGATGCAAGAAAATAGAATTAGTTATCAAGATAAAATGAACTGTTGGAGTTGATGCAAGAAGGATAATACTCTTATTGGTAGATTGAAGAAATATTTCATTGTTTGAAATAGATCCTAAGGGTATGATATGATAAAATTGAAATCGTTTTACTCAATCTTAACTTCAAGAACTATGGGCGGAGTCACAATATTTATGTTTGGATGTAAGAGTTGAAATATTAACTATTACATTATATGTGGATGATTTAGTCATCAGTAAAAACATTGTGAATTTGTGAATTTATTTTTTTAGCATCAACATTTAAAATTACTAATCTTGTTGTTGCATTTCTTTTTGGACATCCAAGTCCTCTAGATGGATGATTTTATGCTCATTTCGTAGCCTAAATATGTAGTGAATCTTTCTATGGAAATTTATAATAAAAAGCTATAAATATTGTGTAATCCTTTTAGGGAGAGGATGTACACTTTATCAATAACTTGTTGGTAGCCTTATTTATTTAACTAGTAGAAAACTTGATATTTCATTCATAATTAGTATGCATGATTCATAAGAAAAACTTTGTAACGTGGGTGATTTTTGAGCATCTATGTGCTCATTGATATGTGTGTGCCTAAATTAGTTTTGTTGAATTGTGTGCTACACTAACCTGCTCATGGTTGAGCATTTCCTCTGCTAAGCAATAGAAAAGTTTACTTTGCCAAGTAATAATAATATTTCCTTTACTCCCCATGCCCTTGTTTTCTCTACTCCACTTTGTCTCAGTTGTGTTATAATCAACCCAGTGCCTACTCTCAATGCTTGCCCCTGCTTGCTTACTTGCTATAGAAGGAGATAAGAATTCAACCACTGCATTCCAGAATGAACGAATGTTCACCTGCTGTTGCAACATTGTTTGAAAAGAAGATACCCTGCTTCGTCCTTATATTTTGATCTGAACAAAAAATGATTTTATAACTTATTTTTTGAGGTAACTGCAAATCCTCTTGTCAGGTAGCCTTGGTACAAAGTCATGGATACAATTTTCTCCATGATCTCTGTGGGGAGCTAAAACATGTCCCTATAGAGGATTTCTACTCTCCCATGATTGGTAAGCCTAAAACACACCCAATCTTCACAACAACTTTTAAAAATTGCAGAAAAATACCATTAGAGATGATTGAGAATTTCTTTAAAGGTGATACAAATGAATCATCTTTATAGAATGAAGAAACATCAAGAACAGAGATAGGGTTGGGCAGTGCTTGTTGGAGATAGTTCTTCACAACGATTCAAATTAATTTCATCCATTTCAGAATGAACTTCATCAATTTCTAAATGAACTTATTCATTTTTCTTTTACCAAATCTACATGAACTTCATTTTGTATCTATGAGCCTAATGTCTGCACATAAGATAGCTACAAATCAATGTTGGAAAATATGTTTTATTGTATGAAAAAATAAGATTGCAAGCTTAACCTTGGTTATGTTATGAACTCCAATGTTCTCCTCAACTTAGGATGTGAATCTACTGAGCCATTTGATTGAAGTAGACATTGGTATCCATTATCAAGTCTGCATTCATAATATTCACTAATATCACTTATTTGACTTGTAAATTCATAATCCATTTGTGAAATGGAGCTTATGTTGTTGTCCGAGCGAAAAGAGATCTCATATTCTTTAGGTGTTTTAGGGCATTGATTTGCCACTGCATCTCTGCTACTTTCACTCATTTTATCTATTTTCAAGACATGACCTCCTTTAGCTCTTATTCGAATATGGAGTGATCGACTTTCTGTTCCTAATCCAATTTTCTTAGTTCCCTGTTTTAAATATTTAAAAGATCCTGATTGTCTTGATTTTCTTTCAATTTCAGGTTTCTTCCTTTGGATTTTTTCAATAGAACAACTTGGGTGGATATTTTTCACACTTTTAAGAATATATTTAGAATATTGTTGATTTCGTGTGGAATGAATTGAAACTGGGGATGATGGACGAGGTATTCCCTTTTGCAAAACATCATTTGAATTTTGTATGAAATTCGTCCTGATATTATGTTCTCTTCTATGATTTTTTACAAAAATGGATTCATTATTACAGAGATTTGCAAATCCTTTGGAATTAGGCCTACCTGATTGTTGATCCTTGAGAGCTTTGTTGTTTCCCATAGTTGATATCTTGGTGTTTTGAACTTCTAGGCTGAGGTAATGAGCTCACTTTGATTTGATTATTTCAAAACCCTTCCAAGTGAATAACAAAAGAATTACTTGAGTTGTTTACCGATTTGGCAGGCTTCATTATCACTATGCAAGCCTAAAAATATTTTCCAGAGTTAGAAACTCCAAACCTCAATTGATTTTCTTGGATTTCATGTGCTCTATAAACAATTTTTCCTTTTAGGGAGATTCTGTAACTAGGGGTGTAATCAAATCCATTCTCATGATGATTGAATTTTTCTTTTGTAGAATCTAGAAGAATTTTATTGTTCATTTCTTCCAGAATTTTTTTGAAAGTTTTGAGATCCTTACCACAATGTTCATGCTCAAGTTGTTTCAGCCTCTTTTCAATTTCACTGTAAAGAACTTGGGATGACCTCTAATTCTTTTTTGGCATCTGAGAAGCTATGATATTAAAAATATTTTTTTTGGTAACTATAAGAGTCATTTTGTTGTCTCCATGGGCTAGGTTCAATGGGACACCTTTGCATCATCATTTATTTTGGAATTGCATTAAGATGCTTAAGCCAAGGTGACTTCCAATTTTGACATCTGCTCGGTGATCCCAAAACTATTTCATTTGTTTCATCAACAGAATCTGATCTCTCATCACTACATTGAGTTTGGAAATGGTGCTTCTTCAATGTATCTAATAGATTCCATAGCCTTACAATATTGGAAGCTTTTCCTCATCTCTGGAGAAATTATTAAACCATTTTTTCCTTCAGATTGTGACAGATATAATGCACCATTTGTTTCAAAAGTTGGGTTTGAATTACCTGGGATCTCTTCTAAGCCCATTAGATGAGCAACAATACTTGGAGAATGCGTTCTTTCACTATTTTGATATTCCATTTCTGTCAAATATCCATTACAACGGTTGTGGTTGTGCATAAACTTGGGTGTGTCCATACCAAAATAATTTCTTTTCAACTCATAATTTCTTGAAATTTCTTTGTTGTCCAAAGAAAGTCTTGGAGCTTCTCGGAGATTGAATGAAGGATAACGAGGAGTGTATCTACCATCATACAAGAACCTTGGATAGTCCTTCAAAAATAAATATCTTGGACATTCTTTCAATTCAAAAGGTCTTGTTGGCTCTTTATTTTCTATAAAATTCCATGGTGCCTCTCTTACTCTTTTGTATGTTATTAATTTTAATCTAAGGTATTGTGTCCAATTCATTGTTCAATGTCATATATTATTGTACTATTTTGGTTTAATGTAATATAGATCAAGGTTGGGATTGAAGGTTTTCGAAATAGTAGTGTCAATGATATGGGTTGAGCCCATAAAGCTTTCCAATGTTTGAGTGAAATAATATTTTAATAGTTCATGAAAAGAATATGTAAGCATTTTCTCTACAGAGTATTATCAAATTCCTATATATTTTAGTGTGGTGGAAGATAGTTTGAGGTTATTAGTGTTGATAAACATAATAATTTTCTAAGAAATTGCTAATTCTATAATACTATATGCATATTATTTATTCCTATCCCATCCTATTACATACATTTTGCATCGATTGGAAAGAGAAAATATTTGTGAGAATCTATGAGGATAGGATGGATTTGTTGAGGGCTGTGATCGTTAGAGCAGTTGTGACTCCATATTAGGATGGGATTTTCTTCTTTGATATTAATTTTCCATCTGAATATCTTGACGTACCACCTATAAGCACTTAATTAGAATTTCTTTATTTTAAATTGAATTTGAGTCAAGATTTGTTTTCAACTTCAATATGGAGGTCTCATTTCACTTTCAGTTGGTTTTTAATTTTGCAGTTAGTACACTACCATTCTTGTGGGTTATGGTTGAATCAGAATCTATCTGATAAGGGGAAAGTGTGTCTGAGTCTTTTAAACACATGGACAGGCAGAGGAAATGAAGTGTGGAGCCCATCATTATCAAACGTTCTACAAGTCCTTGTTTCCATTCAAGGACTGGTACTAAATGCTAATCATTACTTTAATGAACCTGGATATGAAAAAAATTTTGGTTTAGCTAAAGGGGAGAAGGAGTCTCTAGCCTAGACATAAAAATCCTTTCTCCTATCGTGCACGTCAATTTTGTACATACTACACATGCCCCCAAAGGTAGAATCTGGGCATATTTTCAGTTCTAATTATTTTGTTTTTAACCCTTTTCTTCTCAATAATTTTAAATCGAGTGATTGTCGTTTGTACAACATTCTGAAATGTTTGTTAAATAGAATTTTAAAAAACAAGGTCATTGTATTCTTCGTGCATGTGATGCGTATGTGAAAGGGGCTCAAGTTGGATCACTTTAAGAAGACTGTAGGTTGCCATCAAATGTTGCAGTAGAGTCTGAGAACAAGAGTACTAGTAATGTTGCAGCAGAGTCTGAGAACAAGAGTATTAGTTTTGCTGGCTTCAAGCTTATGTTGCTTAAAAATGTTCCTAAAATTATTTCAGCCTTCAGTGAAATTGGAGTAGATTGCCAATAATTTCAGTAGTTAATAGCCAAAGAATCCAAAGGACAATGTGGATTTTAAGGTCACGTATTAATCATGAAAAAATTCCATAAAAATTTGATGCACCTGATTATTAATTGGTCAATGCATAATTAGTATTTTTTTACAAAGTATTTTTTGTATTTAGGACATCAAGTTAGTGTGGAAGGAATCATTGTATCCACAAATATGTTGTAAAATTTTTAGATTCTAAAACATGTTTGTTTATTTACCATGTTGTTCTTAAATATATATGGAACATCATCATTGGGGGCTTCAGAGGATAAATGATGTTATTACCCTTGTAGAAATTGCAAGGGCTTGAAGCCATGGAGAATTGTAATATAGATAGCTAAAAAACATTGTAGAGACTATGGACACACTAAATGCAGACATGAATATCATCAATGTCTGTCTCATAGTACATTTCTGGCAGCCTTGCAAAAACTCACTAGGATTGTAGAAAATATTGTTTACCATGCTCTACTTGAAATGATGGTGTTATTGAAATTAAAGAAGACATTTACTCAGTCCCCCACTGCTTGAGGGGTTGACTTCTTTCCTTTGTGCCTTTGGACAGGTTGGTGTATTTGAAACTCTCTTATGCAGAAAATTTGATATCCATATTTGCAAAATATTTCCCTTATTCTAGGGAATGAGAGGAGGATAAAGTTTCCAACATGTTTCCACCAAATTCCCTTTATTCTAACATTGACTAAAATTATATTTATGGCTACTCTTGTTGCTTACAACAACCTTCTCATTTTTCTCTGCACACTGTTTTGGAGGGGCAGTACGAGCCTCTATTCTTCCCAATGCACATGAAGCCTTTCTCAAATGCTTGCTTCCATTGGCATGTAGCAAAAGAATGATTAATTTTTTCAAAAAACTTTGCAACAAAATGAACATGCTTTGCTTCACTTTATGCAACTTATTCACAACGAAAACAAGAGATTTAATTTTATTTACCATATTTCTATGGGCTACCCTTCAGCTCCACTACTTTATTCACTTTGCCCTTCAACTGTTTTGAAATTTTCAAATTCTTAAAGGTTCACTTCTTTATACTTCTCAATACTTGTTTGAACTTGTTGTAGTGGATTCCTTCTTTCTTCAATTAGCTTCCTTCTACTGCAATTCAAGGTTGGTTGCTTTTTCTTGGATGTGGTTTCATTCTTAGCCCCAATGGCCTTCATGCATGCAATATTCCTTGCGGAATGATTTCTCCTTCAGTTGCACCCAAAGGTGCTATACATTGGGAAGCTTTCGAAAATTCATCATGCATCACTATCCGACCAAAGTAACCAAGTCCTCCATGTTGCTACTAGAATTCAAGCATTAGTTTTTTTATGTATGGCCTAACTGTCAGACTTTTTGACCTTCTTAGGTGATATTTTATGATCAATTTTGTCTAAAATCTGGCAGGGATTTCTTGGAATGGAAAGTCTAAGTTCGGTAATCTGCACAAGCTAAGTGCCGCTGGGGATTTTTAAGGGCGCTGAATCCATTTATGTATTCGAAAACACATTGTAAATAGTGAAAATTCACTATCTCATGAAAATTTTCATCGCCAGATTCCGGTCAAAAAGATAAAAATGATAAAAAACGTCTGATGGTTAGATTTTTCCATTGTTTTATCCCTTGTCCATCATTTTTGAGTCCTTTCCTGCAAAATCACATCTTCATGTACAACATCAAACCTATTCCTTTTGTATGCTTCTCGAAGCTCCCAATGAATCCTTTTGTTTATTCATACTGAAAATTGTCTTGTGGTACAAACTTCATTGCTATATTGCATTGCTCATCTAGTTTCTTTGCAATGGAGATCTATACCTTTTTAATCTCTTCGACATCTTCTTAGAGACAATACATTAACTCATTGGTTGCTAACTCTTCTTGCAACTTCACTAGTGTGCTTCTGTAACACTTCTACTTATGCCATGCTCTTCATAGCACCATTTGTTAGCACTATCATTTTTCTCTCCTCAACATCTTTCAGATGATGCATTAACTCCTAGGTTGCTAACTCTTCCTGCACTTCAGTGCAATGTGCTTGTGCAACTCTTCTACTTGTGCCATTCTCTCCATGGCATGATTGGGTAGTAAGACATGCAGTGCTTCTCACTTCTCACTTCGAGCATTTCAGATAATACCAGTGACGAGAAACACATTAGTTGCCTGCTTCTATATTATATTGATTCTTTAGTACAAGAGCCGTGACTTGTCAAGTGGTCTACCTTTTTTTTGCGGCAGTTTTGTACAGCCTTAGATAGATGTCTTGCTCATGCACAAGGGAGGGTCGAATTCCCTTTTGCTTTAGAGATTTTTTGTTTATTTTTTGAGAGGTTTCCAAATATAATGCCTGCTTTTGTTCGGCAGCCTTGTAGGTCGATGTTGATGCACATGTGGGTGCAGATGATGCACAAGAGGGGAGAGACTATGTTTCTAGCCATGATATCGCTTGATGCACTAGACTTATTAGCCAGTGTTGACCAACTGCATCCCTTCATTATGGTCCCCTATCCCTATGTTGGATTGGATTAGCAAGGGTGTTCCAACATCCTCTTCACAGATGATGAGCCACCAAATGATAGAGGTAATATTACTATTTTATTTATATTTATTCTAACATGTTCTCTAACTTGTTTTTATTAAATTGTGTAATGAAATTGTCTAATTATTATTGTGTACTTTTAAATATTTTGCATACATTGGCTCTTTTTATGGTGAGGAGATGCTGAAATCACCACATGATCTAGGTGTGGATCCTGATGACTATCAGGACATGGTAGATGCCAAGGATCATGATCAGGAGGCCTTTGCAGAGAGACATGCTCCTGCTGGTGCACCGGCACCGCCTTTTTCTAGGCGTGGTCGACTTGATACGATATACAGGATGGAGTTGGGAAATCAACTCAGTGCATTAATTGTTGAGGCAACATCAGGCTCGCTCATTACAGAGACATACAGGTTGATGATATGCTATTACAGATGTGGAGGCATGCTGCGTGACATGTACAGCCTGATGCGGCATGTTGTAGGAGCTATGGTAGATGTTGCGCGAATGACGAGGACTATTGCACATTATAGGTGTGGTCGAGCCGCAGCACGTGATAGACAGTCTACGAGAAACGACTCATCATCTCATGATTGTTCACCTCACATCGCGCCTGATGAGCATGAGGCTCCACTAGAATATAGTAGTCATCATGGAGATGAGGCTAGACCATCGTCCACGTCCAGTCAGCAGCCTGCAACATCCATCAGTACTAGTCATGATCATGAGCCGGCTGGACCATCGACCGTCGAGGCTGCACCATTGACTAAGCAGGCCTCCACTAGTACTTCTTATATTGACATTGTACTACCACCAAGTGATCCATCCATCAGTACTAGTCATGGTCATGAGTAGGCTCGGCTATCGACCATCGAGGCTGCACCATTGACTGAGCAGGCTTCCACTAGTACTGCTATTGATGTTGTACTACCACCAGTTGATCCATGACATTTATATTACAGTTTTGTATTTTATACATATATATATATATATATATATATATATATATATATATATATATATATATATATATATATATATATATATATATATATATATATATATATATATATATATATATATATATGGATATATGGTCCATTTATTTTATGTTCATGTTGCAATTGTACTTAATTTACATGTTGGTGATCATCATGCTGTGTATATTGTTAGATCATGTTAGATATGTTCATTTAATGTTTAGCTTACAGATAGATGTGTATGTGATAGCATGAGTTATTTGACATGATATGTATATTTGATGTTTGTGTTGTGATAATGTTGATGTTTGTACGATGGTTATCATGAGCGTGATGTTTATTAACTAATTTAATATTAAATGAACATGATATTTATTAAATATTATGTCGTGATTGTAATTGAAATTGAAATTTTAATTGCATGTAAAATTGTAAAATTGTTTTTGTATTTGTAATTGTATGTAAAATATTTAATGTAAAATTTTAATTGTAATTGTAATATTTAATTTATTGTGAAATGATTGTAATTGTAATTTTAATTGTAATTGTATATATGACAAATTGTAAAATTGTAATTTTAATTCTAATTGTATGTAAAATTTTAAAATTGTAATTGTATTTGTAATTGTAATTTTAATTGTAATTGTATGTAAAATATTTGTAAAATTGCAATTGTAATTGTAAATGTAATTCTAATTCTATTTCTAATTGTATGTAAAATAGTTGTAAAATTTTAGTTGTATTACTCTGAAATGATTGTATTTGTAAAATTTTAATTGTAAATATAATTGTATGTAAAATTAAAATTGCAATTGTAATTCTAATCATAATTGTATGTGAAATTGCAAAATTGTAATTGTAATTGTAGTTGTAATTCTATTTTTAATTGTAATTGTATGTAAAATATTTGTAAAATTTTAATTGTATTAATGTGAAATGATTTTATTAAAATATTTAAATTTGTAAATAATTGTAAAATAATCAATGTAGAATAATATGAATTTTTGTAACATAATAAAGTTTAGAAAATAATACAAATAAATTCATGTACTTTAGAATTATCATTATTTTATTATGATCTTACATACAAAAAAAATAACTTTATACAGTCCAGTGCGCTTATCATCATAACATGCATCTTATTACTCAGACACATCAGTGCTTCACAACTCTTCCACACCGGTGCATCATAAAACATTGCGCTAAAACAAAAACCTCGATCTTACAAACCGCCCCAGTGTGCCTATAAAACAACACGCACTGAAATAGGGTTATTTTGTAAAGTGCAGTATTGGAGCACTGGAGGGTACGAATCGCGGGCAAGAATTTTTCTAAGGAGATGAGGGTTTGAAAAGACGAGAGTTCGAATTTTGGCTGAGAATTTTATAGTAGAGAAAATGAGTGATTCAAACATAAAGATAGAAAAAGACGCTTACAGGGATGCAAATGACTATAGAGCTCGACAGAGTACAAAAGGAGAAAAGGAGTACAGGTTGAGACCGACAAAGAGAATTCGGTTGAGGTCAGCAATAAGGTTAGGAGGTCCCGTGATGGAGAAATGGAGAGCAGAGTTGATGGCAGAGAAAGATAAATCAAGGTAGTTGATAAAGCCAAGAGGCACCATGAAGGGAAGGATTCTCATTCCCTTAAGGACAACAAAGAAAGATAAATTGACGTTGTTGATTGGGCTGGTAGATCCCATGAAGAGAACGATTCTCCAAAATGCGTTTAAAAGAAGTTGGGAGTATTGTCCGAGCTTCGGTTGGCTTACATAAACTTTTATCGGCAAAGCCGACGTTGCATAAAATCACATCTTTGACTTTCAATTGAATCTGAATGGCATCTCTAACTTGTCTGAGCTGTGGTCCTGCAGATGAAACCACTAAAATGTCTGCTTGTATTATAAATGGAAATCCAGTGACCATTTCTGTGGGAAGAAAAGAATAGATACCTGTAGCTACCATATTTCCACTTGAAAATTAGTTTCCCATTGGAAAAGCTAATGTAATAGCCTATTTTGTAATGAATTTCCTCTGCTCAACCCTATACTCATTTTCTATGGGAAACCATTGCCTCCACATGTAATAACTGCATCGTCTAGTCAAAAATCGGTCTTCTTCTACTAACAAATGCATAATGAAGGACTCGTTGTCATTTCTCCTAGAACATTACCCTTTTGCAGATTATATGTACTAATTGCTAGCAGGCCATCCATATATCTGCATATTATATTCTAAAACATATTGGTTGCAAATAGTTAAGTGCCAATTATAACTGGTTCACATGCCACAATTGCCCACTTGGGCCCTATAGTATTGCATCTTCACACACCCCACATTGCATTCTCTTCACATAATCTGTGGGGACCTCCTGTAATAAACAAAATGCATTGGAAGAATAGTTATTTCTATCAAGAATTTATCCAATTCCAATTCTCAATTTTAATTCTAATTCTAATTCTCAAGAATAAACAAAATTCTAATTCTCAATTTCTATAGTTGGAGTTCACTAAATTTTGGTGCACACCTAAAAGTAATTTCAGTGCCTTAACAAAAAATCGGCGCTATTGTACATATAACCGCACCGTTGCCGATGTTACAAAATGGCACACCTGTGCGGTTCTATTAAGTGACGCACCCATGATGAATAAATGTAAATAAAAAAAGTGCAACTCTATTTTGTTTAAGTGAAAAAAAAAGCGGAAAATTTAGAAATGGGCGGAAAAATATTTTGAAAATCGAATTTCGTAAAATAATTATTTAAATACTAAACACTTTCCATTATTTCACTATTTTTGCTAAATTTTTCAGCTAGATATTTGCAGGAGACATACCTAGAGAAAGCGAGCATGAGGGCACTATGGAGCAGCAAAATACATTAGAATAGAAGTATTCAGACAATCAGAAACCAAACGTCTCGTGATTCAAACCCTGTATCATAGAATTTCAAACCATCTCGTGATTAACTTTGATTATTTTTTTAAATTTTTCTGCAGTTTTATCCATTTTTACCCTAAACCCTTCATTTTTTTGTTTTTTCCCTTTCTTCTCTCTGTTCTTGTGATTTAAGAATTAGGGATTTTCATTTTGTATTGACATCCAACCCACAAGACGACTTGCATAGTTGAATCTCAATCCATTCGGCCATTGCGTGAATTTTTGGAAAAAAATGGATTTTTTTTATCGGTGCGCCCTGCGTAACCTAGCGCAATGATGCAATGTATTATAAAGAGCACCACGCAAGTACTGTGTAATAAAAAAATTGAAAACAAATTTTTTAAATCATTGCACCATATCTAAAATAGGGCATCGATGCTCCATGTTACAAGGATAGCACCGTACGGTCTATTACATTGTTTGTGTGGTGTGTTTATAATACCCCATGCACCATACGGTCTATTATATTATTTTGAAGCGTGTTTTTAATACCCCGATGCACCGGCGACAGTGCATACATCATGAAAGGCACATCGGTGTTTTGAGATTTATTTTTTACCTGAAAAGTTGACAATTTATTTATAAATATATTAATGAATGATATGGTACAGGTTTTATATTGATAAAGAAATGACTGACAAGAGATCAGGAAACAAAATACTGATAACACATCAAGAAAAGAAAAAAAGGCAAGTTCTTTGTAAATTCTTTATAAAAAATATTACTTTTGAACTATATGTAAGTTTAACTAATATGTATTATTTACTGTGTATCATGCAGAGCCACAAAATGACGAAGCTCAATAAGATTATTTCTGATCTAGGACTAGAAAAGCGTAAAATCTTGATGGAAAAATTGCAAAAAGGATGAATCAGGTGAATTAAAAAACACTATCGATCCAATATGATTTTATTTTTTTAATTATCATTAATAATATACTTAAAATTTTTAGATAAGATGTGTCAAATAGTCTATTAATTCACATCTGTTTAATGTTCTACAGGGACCAACATCTCAGAAAAGGAATGTTGTTCTATGAAAAGAAGAAAATAGAACATGCAAATGAAAATGAATTGCTCCTTAGCTCATCTGGAGTGGTGCTGGAAGTTAACGAAAGGGGAAAAATTATTTACAAAAGTTTGAGGGATCTACTGGATTGAATGTATAGATGTTCTTTCCACTTACAATAGAAAAATCAATCCAATGATTCCAAGAAACAAATTTTATCTAAACTATAGGAAGAGTTTCCAGAGAATTGGTTAATGAGACATGTCAGACTTTTAATAGTAAAAACATACAAAAACAAAATAGAAGGAATGAAAAAGTAATCTTTCTTTAAATGTTTGTCTAGAATTATTTATAAATATCACTTTTGTTATATTTACTTTTCATATATCAATATAAAAATTAAATATTTTATCATCATGTTACATTTTCAGGAAGATTATGAAAATCTGAAAATATGAACAATTTGATATAAGAAATATGCCAGTAGGAATGTTCAAAAACGTGTACAAGGAGATGGTCAAAGAAATGGACAAAATTGCATTGCAGGAGGAGCCATCTCAACAAAAACGTGCTTCAAATTTAATATGTAATCATTGATTTTTTCGTTCATTAGGTACGATAAATAAACAATTTAGAATTAAATATTAAATTTTAAGAATTTTCTTGCAGAAAAGAAAAGAAAATGGAACCCGTTCAACACATAAAACAGGATGAAAAGGAAGAAAAGGGTTGATATCTAAGTTTGTGAGTAATTGGTACTTCCTTATAACAACTTAAGTAGATTTATTTTTTATATTTTCTAAGTTGTTTTACAAAAATCATCATTTAATGTCTTCAAACAGGTGCTAACATACAAAGAAGTACTATCAGACGAATTGATTGAAATTGGGTTAAATATGGGTTGTGAGTATATGTTGGCATATCAGAAATTAATTATGGAATTTGTAAGAATCTATTGATCTTATTTTACTTAGCTCCGTCTATAATTAATAGAACAAAAACATCTTTTATATTAAATATATGATTTGTTATGTCATATAAAACTTGTAGGAAACAAAGTATGGAACTGCACCAACAGATGAAATTTTGAAAGATGGCATGGTACATGGTTTTGAAATAATGTGTATAGTTTAAGAGGCAATTTTTGCTATGGTACGTGATGCAGGCAACCCTGCAAAACCCAGAATCTCTCTCATTCTTGTGCATATAAAAATGCATCACAAACAATTTCCCAAATAAAACTTCAAACTCCGGGCAATTTCATACACTATCATTGCGGAAGCTCCTTCTTAACATATGGTTCAAAACCATAACCCGTAAATCTTCACACAAATGTTCCCTCATGAATGGAAACTTCTTCAAACAATGATACGAAACCATACACTCCACAATCAAACTTTCCAAAGATTAAACTCAAGCTTCAATACAATCCCAATTTAAAACTTCATGCAGAAGCTTATCAAAATATAGGATTTAAAAACCTCTCAATCCATAACCAAATCCAATACCTCTCAATTTCCATTTAAATCCCAACATTCACATATGTACTTTAAATACCGGATTTCAAAATTTCAATAAAAAGAATGCGCCCATGCTTTAAAATCTCAACATGGAAAATTCATACGACTGCACATCGATTTCATGCATACTAATATCAATGAGATTCAAAATTGTTTTGATTTAATGCCAGTGAGATTTTTTTAAAAAAGAAAGCCAACGCTCACAATTTATTTCAACCAGAATTCACTCAAATGATAATCTGACCCATGCATTTACTTACCTTCTCCATCGATTTTCAACGCTCCATGTATGATCCACTGCAACCATGACTGTCTATCCAACGCTGACAACAATCTTTTCATTTTTAATTCGTATCAAATACAATAAAATCGAACGCAGACAGCTTTGTGCCCTACACAGTTTTCACTACAAATTCCATTTCCAGATCTGCATTCAATTGAAGTCAAACTGCTCTCTACTTCAAACTTCACTACGCATGCTCTCTGCTGTATTATACATTCCCAAATGGACTACTCTAGCCTTCCTTCTAAGAGTGATTGTTCAAAACGCTCTGGCATTTCCTAATCGATCTCTGCTTGACCAATTTTTAACACAAATAAACCTCGATTTATGCAATCGATCCCCCTTTCTCCATGTGCCACTTATTAACGCGCCCAGAAAATGGATCAATTTCATGATTTAGAAACAGATTTTTGTGGAAAATCATTTGTTTCAGCTTTAATCTAATATCAATGCCTCTGCACACAAACTTCCACTATGGCAATCGAGTCACATGAACCTCAGATTTAATTTAAAAGCCGAATGCCAGCAAAATTAACATTCTTCTACACAACTGCAACAACGCTTCTCTGCGTTATGGATTTACCCATCGACTGGATTAAACCCCTCGCACCGATCTTCATGATTCCATTTGTCAAACGTTTTCACACATCAACTTCACTTAGCATTTAACGTTGTTCAACAAAATCTCTATTTAAATAGTTACTCGAACTCTGCGCCATTGCTGCATTCCATATTATTCAATACTGTAAATCGACTTGAAAACATTCTCGGCATTTCTATTATGGATTAAAACACTGATCGATTTCAACCTCTATGCTTCCAGGTTACAACTTCCATTACACTGTTACTTCGTAGCCCCATCTTTAGTCAATCTGTAATTCGATCGGATCAGATTCAATCTGCGATCCTCTTTGCACACACGTTAGTTAAAGTCTGCAATATAACGCATTCAACCAGTCTGCAATACAACGCATTCAAGTTCTTTGGCACACACATTATTAATTCTGAAACACAACGCATTCAACTTCGATCCAACAGGATTAACGCACTAATTCTCTGTTTTAACTAGCGCCCAATATAATTCTCATAATTCATTTCAATTATATGTGGAGAATACAAATTCTAATATCATTAAACAACCATCAATCCTTCATTGACAGGATCAAATCGATTTCTATATTGGCTTCAATGCAACATGGTTATCGATTCATACGAATTGAATACTAACCACTCTATATACAAATTCACCATTCAACCCTTACCACAGAATTTGAACCATACACAAATTGACCAATTTAGGCGCATTATTCAAACCAACGCTTTCATATAAAAATGAACTTACTTGCAGTAGTATTTCTTCCTGGCCTGATTTTCAATCATTGGCCCTATTACAAATGCCCGGAGGCTTACAACCTCTTCCTCTATTCCACACTCTAATCTCACCTGCCCCATTTTCCTTTGAGGCATATTAATTTATACAAATTGAATTGAACGAATTTTGGTTCACATCCCTTTAATCACTCAACAAAATCCCCAAATATCTCAACACCCCTAAAAGATAGACTTTTATCCCTAAAACCTTGAAACTAATTCTAACTTAGGCTCATAATCAATTCTAAAATATCTCAAGGCTAATTTCTCTCATGGTTTCCAATTATTTGGAAATATTACAAATCCTCACATATAATTAATTTAAAATATAATTTAATCACTCAAAAATGCTATTAATATTTACATAAATTTAAAATTTTCTCAAAAACATGAGACCCCTTAGTTTAAATAAATACAAGGTATTTTCCGGAGCTAATGCTCCTGCATGAGTACATCATTTTTCTTTTCGATTTACATTGATGTATATTATTTAATATTTCAATTTTCATTATTCTCACCAATGTATATACACTCATTTCAGTTTATTTTTATGTTTGTAGATGGAAGGTGAAGAAGAATAAAACAATCCACACCGTGAACAAAACATTCTTGAAAATAACTCAAGTCATGGAAGTAGCTCTAGTAGTGATAGCAGTTCAAGCGAAGAATGATGATCACTATGTTTGGATATCAAAGCGAGGCATTGTATTTTTTGAAATATGTCTGCGAAATCAGACATTTTGTTTAATGTAATGGACATAGTGTCCCAATTGAAAGACAAAGGGATACCAATAACTATCCCATTTTGTATCATAAAGGTTGTCTTATTCATATATATATATATATATATCATAAAATATGTTTTAATTTATTCTATTGCGTTCTCCATTGTCGCTATTGCATTCTCCATTGTCGTTCTCAAATGCAATAATAAAAATTTAATTCATATGAATATTGTTATAAGATATATATCTGTTGACTTTTGATGAATAAATAATTTTAAAAAACCACAATAATCATGATATGATATAACAAATTAATCCAAACATCACATTCAAATACATTAATAAAAATTTAATTAATATGAATATTGTTATAAGATGTGTCGAATTTTGATGAATAATGAATTTAAAACAATCACAATAATTGCACTGTCACAAGTCGATGTTTCTAAAAATTACAAATGAAAAGTAGTGTGTCTCAGTAACTATATACCAACGAGTTTGTATTATGAAGCATGCCAGTGCATTTCTACGACCTATGGGCATCGAAGAAGTACCAAAACCAATTAAAAATATTAGTGCGTTTGTGCGGTACAACGCATTGGTGCATTTATTTGTCTATACACACTCGTGCCATTGTATGATCTATGGGCATCGCACGAACATCGATACCAATTATAAATCTCGGTGCATTTGTGTGATACCGTGCACTGGGGCGTTTATGTGTCTATAAGCACCGATGCATTTGTAAGTCCTATGGGCATTGCACGAATACTGATACCAATTATAAATCTTGGTGCCTTTCTGTGATACTGCGCACTAGTGTGTTTCTATATGTCTATGCACTGGTGCATTGATACGAGCTATGGGCATTGCAAAAATCCCAAGAGAAATTAGAACGGCCCCGTGTGTTGTATCACCAACACTACACCCGATGTGGTTTTATACCTTAATGGCCTGGTGCATTCTCCTTCGACCGCACCGAGGCACCTTCTACATGTATGCACCGGTGCGTTAAAGCGAGAGTAGTGTACTAACGAAAAAAACATCCGTAATAACCTCCGACCACTTATTGTTTTTTAGTTGTGTTGAATTTCCGTTAAAAGCTCAGCCAAAACCTTCGTAACCATAAATGGATGTTGTAGCAAATGTTTTTTTGAAAATTATGGCCAATTTTATAACACTAAAAACCTCTTTTATAACCTCTGCTAGAGGGTCTCTTCCTTATAGCACTAGAATTATAATGAAAAATATTCTAATCAATACTCCTACAAAGTTAAAATTAATCCTTTACAATATCGTCTCAGTTCTTCATTACCAACAAATTACTAATAGAAAATTACATATATTCAAAATTATTAGTAGAGTAACTGAATAAAACAATGTAGTCAAAACATTTGTAAGAGGAAAATGTATATTTATAAATGTCAAAACAAATCAAAATATTCTTGAAGGAGATGTGATAATTGTTTGGAGAAACAAATAATGTAAATATTTTATAAATGTGGCCACACATTAAAAATAAGTAAAAAATACATTATTTCTTGACTTTGAAAAATAGAATATAGATAAAAAAAATCATCAAAATATTCTTGAAAGCAATAAATTATTTCAAGAGTAATCTTGACCCAGTAAATTATTAAAACTACTCTTCAAGATATATTTTGTAATATTTTGGAGGAACATTATTTATAATTAGTTAGTTGTCAAAAGTTGTGATACCTAATATTAAATGAAATAGATGTGCAATATCAAACCCAAACTATTGACAAGATTGTGTACCTTCATCATTATCAAATAATTACTAATAAACAATTACATACACATATAAAAATATAACACAACAACTGATAAAAATATAGCACAACAACTGTAAGATTAAAAAACATTATGATCCAAATCCAAACACATAAACACAAAAACCACTCAAAGTATTCAAACAGAGACTTACAAACCATTCAAGGAAAGCCACACGAGTTCACCAAAATAAAGAATAGAATAATATGGTCATGCCAAGCAAACAAAACATAATGCAAATTTTGAATTTTTATCTCAAACATATATATGTTAATGATAATCTAAAAATGTAACCTTGTTTAGCTCAACTAGAACCAACTTAGATCCATCTGACACCAAATATATCATGTGATGATATGGATCAAATCTTTCAATGTGAAAACCTTTCCTCATGTTCTACACACCAAAAAGAAGGTTTGCACCTCGAGGGATTTGATCCCTCTCTGTGCATGATAGATCTGGTGTTAAATGGATGTAAACTGGCATAATAATTAAAATTATTCTCTTTAAAATATAATTAATCATAAAGTATAAGAATCTTAAAAAAATTGGTTTGAGAAATAAAATTGAAAGAATAAATATATAATAAATGATATACATCTTAGTACACATAAGAATGAGTTTGTAATAAATGATATACATCTTAGTACACATAAGAATGATTTTGTAATAAATGATATATATTATAGTATACATAAATAAATTTATCATTTTTTAATGATAGACAAATATAAAAATATAAGAACATTAGCACTTTATTTTATGTAGTAATTTAGATCCATATAACACCAGATCTATCATGCCTATAGAGGGATCAAATCTCTGGTGGCGCAACCCTCATTTTTTGAGTGTAGAATTTGAAGAAAGGTATGCACCTTGAGGGATTTGATCCCTCTCGACACATGATAGATCTAGTGTTAGATGGATCTAAGATGGTTCTAGTTGAGGGAATTAATGTCACGTTTTTATATTAGCATTATTATGTATATATTTTATATTAACTTCAAAATTCACATTATATTTTCTTTGTTTTTCTTGACCATATCATTTTAGTTTGTGTTGTTTTTATATTAGCATTATTATGTATATGTTTTAGATTAACTTCAAAATTCATATCATTGTTATTTTCCTGGAATGATTTAAAAGCTTGAGTTTAGATGCTTTGAGTGGTTTGTGTGTTTATGTTTGGATTTGGATGGTAATGTTTGTGAATGTTACCGGTGTTGTGTTATATTTTTATATGTGTATGTAATTGTCTATTAGTAATTAGTTGGCGATGAAGAAGGGAGACAATATTTTCAACAATTTGTAGAGGATTGATACTGCACATTTATTTCATTTAAGATATTTCCTAACAATGTCCCTCTAAGTATTACTAAATATATCTTCAAGAGTAGTTTTAATAATTTACTACGTCAAGATTACTCTTGAAATATTTTTTTTCTTTGCTAATGTTTGAAATAATTTATTTCTTCCAAGAATATTTTGATGATTTTTTTATCTATAGTCGATTTTGCAAATTCGAGAAATATTGTATTTTTGAATTTGTTTTCATGAGTGACTAGATTTATTAAATCTTTCCATTATTTATTTATCTAAAAATTATCACATCTCCTTCAAGAATATTTTGATTTGTTTTGAATGTTTATAAATATATATTTTCCTCTTATAAATATTTTGAATGCATTCTTGTATGCAATTATCAATTAGTAATTTTGAATATATGTAATTTTTTATTAATAATTAGTTGGTGATGAAGAAGGGAAACAATTTGCAATTTGCAGGAGGATTGATTTTGCACATCTATTTCATTTTAATTCTAGGTATCACAACCTTTTACTATTAATTAATTCCTAATAGCGTCCCTCTAGGAATTACTAAATATATATTGACTTTAAAAAAAATAATCTAGCCTCAAGATTAACAACATCTAATGCAAGAAATAAAATAAGATTAGAAAATAAAATGGACACTGAAACCAATGCATCTAATGCAAGCAACCAAATGAGATTAGAAATCAACATCTACACTAAAAGAAATGCATCTAATGAAAGCAATAAAATAGGATTAAAAATCCACATCCACACTGAAATCAATGTGTCTGGTGCAAGCAATCAAATAGGATTGGAAATCAACATCTACAATGAAGTCAATGCATCTAGTGCAAAAAATCAAATATAATTAGAAATCAACATCTACATTGAAATCAATGCATCTAGTGCAAGAAATAAAATAGGATTAGAAACTATCATCTACACTCAAATCAATGCATCTGGTGCAAGAAATTTTCTTCCCTCCCCCACTCCATCTAGTCTTGAATTTTTTTCTAATAATTCACATCCTCAATATTAACATCCAATCCATCTAATGCAAGCAATCAAATAGGATTAGAAAGTAACATCTACACTAAAATCAATGCATATAATGCAAGCAATCAAATAAGATTAGAAATCAGCATCTACATTGAAATGAATACATCTATTTCAAGTAGTCAAATATAATTAAAAACCAGCATCTACATTGAAATAAATGCATCTAGTGCAAGTAATCAAATAGAATTAGAAATGGCCATCTACACTGGAATTAATGCATCTAGAACAAGCAATCAAATGGGATTAGAAATTAAAATCTACACTGAATTAATGCATCTAGAGCAATAAATAAAATGGGATTATAAATTAACATATATAGTGAGATCAATGTATGTAGTATAAGTAATCAAATATGATTACATTTACACCCAAATCAATACATCTAGTGAAATCAGTCAAATTGGATTAGAAATCACCATCTACAATGAAATCAATGCATTTAGTGCAAGAAATATCCATCCCTTTGTCCCCCCTCTATCTATATCTATATCTCCCTCCATATTTCCTTCTTTGTCTCTCTATCTCATCCCCCCCAAACACACACACTATCTCTCTCCATAGATATATGTCTCTTCCTCCCTCTCTCCCTACCTCTTTTTATTTCTCTCTTCTTCCCTCTCTTCACCTACCATCTATATCTCTATCTCCCTCTGCCTCTCCTTTGTCTCTCTATATCATGCCCAAAACATACACATTCTTTCTTGATATCTATCTATCTCTCCCTCTCCCTCTCTCTTCCCTCTCTCCCCCTTCTATCTCTCTTCATTCTCACTCTCCTCTCTCCCTCTCTCTCTCCCTTATCACTCCCTCTCTCACCCCCTCCAAATCCATCTTTCTCTCCCACCCTCTCTCCTTCTCTCTCCCATGTTTTGTTTCTCTCCCTTTCTCTCCCACCTTCCTCTGTTTTCCCCGTCTCTCTTCACTCTCCAAATTTTTCACTATCTCCCTCCCTATCTCCTTCTCTCTTCTTCTCTCTCCCATTCCTTATCTCCTTATCTCTCCCATTCTTTCCCTCCATATATATCTAGAGTTAATGTATATCATGATATATTACTTTATATATATATTATAATATAGCAAATTGAATATTGTATTAATCCAAAGTTAATAAATTTAATAATATTAATATTATAATTTGTTAATATTAATATTTAATATCAATATTATAAATAATGATGTTTTTTTCATGGCATGATAAGAAAATTTATAATAAAAGTACATCAAATTAATATTTTCAAATATTACACTAGAAAATCGGATTGCACACCAAAACTATTTTTTCACTCTTCTCATTCACAAATATTATACAAATATATTGTTGGATTAAGATCCAACAGATGCTAAACATGGATAAGGAGGTTGATATATTCTCTCACCAAGAACTCAAACCAATTCTAAATTTACCATATAAGCATTATCTCCAAGTGTCTCCCTTAATTCTTACATTTACATCATTACAAAGATTAATACAAAAAATGACAAATTACAATTGACATGTCACATCTATCTCACCGATCTTCCTTGACACTTATCCTCACTCTGAAGTCTCCTGAACAATGCTCTTTTCACCACCACAATTTTTGAGCTTCCCATTCAACTCATTTAAGACATAATCACCTCTCACCATATTTAATGAACATTGAAAGATCAACAATATTGCCATCTCAGCTTGTTGGGCCTTCTGCGATAAGAGTTGTCAAGTACTGAACCATCCTATGGACCAATCACCATTTGTCAGATATTTCAATTTTGACTATCCCTAAGTTTCTAGGAAGATGACATGAATACTGAGCATGTTCAAAAATTGACCTAATAACTTGACCTTTTCACACACATAAAGATCTCATAACATAACTTGTAACCGATGCTCTTGAAGCCCGAAGCACAACAAAACCCATTAGAATGTAACAAATTCACACAATCAAATTAGCCCTTACATTCTCTAAGCACCTAAGAACATTGAGAACCACTAATTTGATTTATATTTATTTGTTCAATAGTTGTTTCTACATCTTCAATTTTCAATTTATAAACTAAAGATAGACAAAGAAATTGTATTCCTCTAATTATTATTATTGGGCATCATCTAAGTGATGTTTCACCATAAGTAGTAGCAATCAAACCGATCCAGTTACGCCAAAAGAACTTATGCTTACATTTTCATCGGGCAAGAGACCTCTAGTGCCACTCTCTTTATTAAAACTAACAAGTTTTCTCTTCTTCTTACCTTTTCACCAGCGAGAGACCTCTAGCACGAGAACGATACATATATCCTTGGCTATAGGATATTAAATGTGGTGGGGCAGCGGATGCCCACGGTTAACTTAAATTCGTTTAAATCTAATGGTGGGCATATATTTCCCCACTCCATATAATATCCTATAGCCCAAGAAATAAGGTTGGCCCAGCGCCACTCTCTTTATCAAAACTAACAAGTTTTCTCCCTCCCTTGTACAGAGGAGTCTCAATATACAGGGGAGTCTCAACATTATAATATGGAGTTGTCTTTACTGCGACTTTTTTGAAATCTCCAGAATTCGGTAGAAAAATTTGCTGTGAAATCTTGACTATATATGGATTCAGCACCCTAAAACAACCATAACGCACTTGGATTGTGCAAGGTTACCCATCAAACATGTGATTTCAATGAATTCCTACGTGATATTAAAAAGATTGATAGTAAAAATCCAAAAAAAAATCTCCAAAAATTTACACTAAAAACAACTAGTTATAATATTAGATAAACTTACAAACTATGATGGGCAAGTAGTCCAAACACAATTCATGAAAGAAGTGCCTCATTGAAATCTCCAGAATTCGGTAGAAAAATTTGTTGTGAAATCTTCACTATATGGATTCAGCACCTATAAAGAAGTGCCTAATATTGAGTTGTCTTTATTGCGACTTTTTTGAAATCTCCAGAATTTGGTAGAAAAATTTGTTGTGAAATCTTGACTATATATGGATTCAGCACCCTAAAACAACCATGAGGCACTTGGATTGTGCAAGGTTACCCATCAAACATGTGATTTCAATGAATTCCTACCTGATATTAAAAAGATTGATAGTAAAAATCCAAAAAAAAATCTCCAAAAATTTAATAAGTTGGGAGTGGTCATTGTAAAACTTCACAGGAAAAAGGCGGAATACAAGAGTCAATAGAGAAGCAATCTGTCCCATAGACTATTTTTAACCTGGTGAACATTAAAAATTCTTTCTTTCTTTCTTTCAATATTTTTCTGCTCGTTCACTAATGGCAAATTCGATCGACCGCAGATCTGCAAGAGTCATAAATCCAATGCCACGTGGGTGACCGGATTCTCTGTCGGATGCATCGCAAGAAATCCCAAACGCAACGTTTTGTACGTAGTGGTGGCCTGCAATAAGTCGTAGAGGTTGTAGGCGTTGAAGCAGACTACGAACATGAAAAATAAAATGTGGACCACGAATTCTCTTACTTCTTTTCATTGACCGCGTGGATCTGAGTGAGACATTCTAGGTTTGATGCATTTCTAGGGTCTACTTTCATTCCCAGAAAAACTGCCAATAAAATAAATGACGTATACGGTATTATCTATTATTGCTAGTTTTCAAGAGTTGAAATGATTCTACCCACACACATCCTGGGAATTTATTTAGATGAAGAAGATTTATATGACAGGACAACCATGATAGCAAATCCAAGCATTATAGATTTGTAGTCAAAACATCTCCCAGGTTGATATGGCAATTCACGATAGGCACATGCTCGACGACAACAATTGTGCCCTCCCGAATCTCTCTTCTTCCCAATTTGCAACTGGAAAATGCTCCAATCAATGGGCTTCACACCACATAAGCTTGCACGCAGTCTCTTGACACAGGTCTCCAACACTTCCTCAGTTGACTTGGAATGTCCTGGATGAAGGTATCAGGAACTAACTTCGAAGTTATTCCATCCTAGGCCTGGTTGGTCCCATCTGCGGATACTAGCTCAGAAATGGATCCGAGCTCGAGATAAAGTAGCAGATCCCTCGTTGTGCAAAGTCCAAAGCACATAATAATTCAAACTCTGTCACAGGAAATGGTAGACCTGGAATCCACTGCAACATCGATATGCCTGGATACTCAGATCAACGATCCACCCAAAACATAGGCACACACCGAAATCTTACAAATAAATTAATTTGATCTGATTCACCGTCCCCCCACCCAAAAAAAACTTTGTGGTGAATTGAATTTTTCTTTTCATTTAAGAAATGGTATTCACTTTATTAAAAGTAGCGATTAATTAAATTTTAATTGGTAAAGTTTCTTTTTAAAGTAAATTTATGATATTTTAATGTATATAAAAAAGGAATGAGATAATTCAAATTACATATTTAATACATAGTTATATTTTAATAATTAATTTTAGTCTATTAATAAGATTAAAATGCTATATATAATCTAAAGAATCAAGTTATATATAATTTAAGATTCAAGCTAATGTTTTAGTTGATACTAGCTAAAATTATTTTTATTTTTTTTGAGTATGTGACATACTTTTTTTTTCAAATGTACTAGTTCAAAAATTGTGCTTCACAGATTATAAATTTCATTGTTTAAAAGAGATCCACTCTTTTCTTTCAATACATAAAATATAGGCAAAAGTAATCAATCATAATAGTAAGACACTAATAGCAACACCCCCTTCAAAATATCAGCCAGATGCTTCATAAAAGCAGAATTCTGAAAAAGACATGACTAAGGCAAAAAGTATAATCCCAACCCTTTCCTACAGAGCTATTCGTCATATGAAGACTTGCTCTGACGATCCTTCTTGCCTTAGACAACAAACAAAAAAAGTTATGGTTCACATCAATACATTTGTAGTAGCTGTAGTAGATGGTTTGTCTCAGAAAAAACATGAACATAAACTCGGAAAATAACCATTAAAACCAAAAACCTTAGAATCTGGTGAAAATCATCTCAGATGAACTTAACCGTCCCAGAGGCTCCGAAGCCACCCGAATCAGATAATTCATAATGTATATACCCAAATATGCCATGCAAACCTTTTTTTGATAAACTATTCTGTGGAAAATATGATTGAAATGAATTATGGAGAAAGCATTTCTTAACATATTAATGCGATCCAACCAAGACCTCAAGTTACTAGGGTTAAGACCAGTGCCCTTGTTAAGGTGCTCAATAAGAACATTCCACTCTCCATAAATCCACAAGCGCTCAACACAGAGTTGTGTGGCAAATTACAATAATCCCAACAAGCCAAAACTTCGGCCCTCATATTGAATCCATAGCCTCCATGCAAGAAAATCTTATAGTGGCAGTTTGGCTAGATCATTAACCAAAAGCTGCACCCACACCTAGAATGTTGAGAGGCACCATCAAAGAAGCCAGCCCAGTAATGAATCTCAACCAGCCTCAGTCTCCTTGATAGGTCCTCTGGGGTCTCTGCTCTGTTCTTAGCCCTCCCCAAGTGTAAATGATTAAACATGCTGTCCTCTCCGGGCAGCAACACACATCCTCAAACATCTATTTATTTTGGCCATTCCAAATAAACAAATGAAATAAATCTGGAATAACCCAAAGAGATGAAACACGCCAAAAATAGCCGTATTTGCAAGAAGTGGTATTTTAAGACTATAAAACTTACAAAGTAGTTCCAGAACACGCCAAGCAAAAATACAGTTATAAAATAGGTGAGCACTGGTCTCTTCCTCCTCCATACAAAGTCTGCAATAACCTGGTCCAATCCACCTTTTTCTTTTTAAAGTATCCCAAGTGAGATTTTTATTCATTAAGACCGAGCACAACAAAATATTCATCTTTAGTTGTGCTTTGTTTGCCCAGATTCTTCTAAAGACATAGATCTCAGAAGGAGTGGCAGATGTAACCGATAAATGCTTATAAATATCTCCTACAATGGGGAAATCATTTGCAGTCCTTCTCTTCCAAATGATCCTATCTCCTATGTTGTCCAATAAGAAACCCTGGCTTCTTAAATCCTCATTGTACCGATTCCATTCCTCCTTCAGATGATCAGGTAAAAACAAATTATCGACCGACATCCATACCGGATTCCCATTTACCTTATCCATTATGACTTGAGCCAGGTTGAAAAAACCATTGCCATTTAAATGTCTTATAAGATCAATACTGAGGGAGGCAGAATTAGGAGTACCTCTCAGCCCATCGTGGCCAATAAGGATCTTGTTCCCTCCACCGAAATGCCATTTCAGGAATGATGAAAAACTTAGCCAACATTTTTTAAACCCATTATAGATGGTCGACCCACCCTTGGTATTTTGTCGGCCTAGCAAGAAGAGGTCCTCCATCCCCTCATTGTAAAAATACTTATACATGATAATCTCACTCCAAATGCCTCTTGAAGTGAGCCCCCTCCAGATAGATTTCCAGATTAGGGCTTGGCCAAATGTATGAAAATATTTTGAGACCCTAGCCGCTATGGTCCGTAGGTCTCATAATCAAATCCCATCTTGCCAAATGGATTTTACCTTTCTCCTTTCCCCCATTCCACAGAAAGGTAAGCTTAATACTTCTAATGCTTCTTAAAATTTTGGAGGGAATCACATAGGGATGTGCCCAGTAAACCATGATGTGTTGTAAAACTGCCTATGCTAATACCAGACGACCTCCTTTAGACAACCATTTTAAAGTCCAGCCTCGAATCTTTTCACGCTTTATCTATCAACCAACTCCAATCCTTTATGCCATAGTTATTGGGCTTCATGTAGAAACCCAGATATTTAAAGCCCAAACCTAGAGGAGCAATTCTGATGTTAAAAAAAGCACCTATTGATACAACCAGTGCCTCTCCCTCCTCCTCATGATAAATGCAAGACTTACATAGTTTTCCACCATACCTAATGCCTTGCAAAATTTTGAAAAAATGTTATGGAATACCTTCCACACTTCCTTAATAAGCAAGCCAAATAGTAGAACGTCGTCCAGAAAAAAATCATGTGATATCTCTTTGCGATGAGAGATACCGATCCCCCTTATACTGCCCCTACATACAGCGAGACTTAATTTTGTGCTTAAAGAGTCCATAATAAGTATAAACAAGAGTGGGGAAAGGGCACAACCTTTGAAAAAACTGGTAGCCACGCCATTGATAATGATAGCCATTGAAGTATTAAAAACGCATCCCATGATCCAATTGACCACATACATACAAATTGGGGTCATACTAGCATGTAGAATGAGCCTTGGCCCAAAGATAAGTCTATCATCAAACCTAATTATTATCTTTATAATTCAAGAATATATTCAATAGCCTAATAATATATGAATTAACAAAGGTTGATGCATTTCTAGACAAGTCATAATGCACCTTTATTCCAAGAGACATCTACCTTTTTAACTTAATCACAAGTCAATAGATCACTTAGCTGAAATTAAATCCAATTGAAAAAAATAAGAAACAATTTTCCCAACCATCCAAACTAATCATATTATTTTATATATCCAAATATACTAATGTCTGTATGAGCTCCATTTTTTCATTCAACTAAACACATCAAACCCTAAAATTTCTTTAATTTGAATAAGAATTTTTTCGTTTTTATATCTCACGAAAAAAAAGCCTCTTAAAAACATATAAACATTAGCCTGCCATTTTTAAAATAAATTGACGATAAATATTAACCCATCATAACTAAAACCATTTGCTTTTAAAATCTGAGCTCTCATTACTATAAAACTCATATTCATAATTATTACAATATAAATAAAAACCATATAAAATATCTATTAATCCTTCATTAATCAAATATTTAAAAGGAACATAAAAGTAGTGGAATATTACTATTGTGTATTTACAATACAATAGAAGATACATGTAGAATCTGTCAAATTTGGTTATATAAATTCTATGTATTTTTTTTTAATTAAGGAAAATACTTTGTATTAACTCACCAAAAATTATAAAAATAACATAAATAACATGACATTTGTATCCTAATCTCAATAATATAATGCAGGTCAATAGTTACCAATTCATTGAAAACGGTAAAACATGGCCATTTGAAATAGTGAAACATGGCTATTTGGAATAAAAAATGTAAACATAGAATTAAAAAAAAACACACAAGAGAATAAACTTTGTTGTAATTAAAAAATTTAAAAAGAATTTTATGTTAGCAGATCATTACAATTTCTAAATTTGAAGCAGCGAATAATTTTTTTGGACTGGCTCCTTGGATGGAAGGAAAATGAATAAAGAGGAAGGTGTTGAAAGACAGGAAACTGATGAGGAAGATGTTGGTGAGGATGTTGATCTATAAGGTGGAGATGAGGAAGATTCTGATCTCGATTTAGCATGGAAGAAGCTTGAATATAAAAAAGTGATTATGGACAAACAAGGAGCTTCCTATTGATCCATATTCTAATGAGTAGCATTATTCTTGTACTTTAGTGTCATGAGAAATAGTTAATCAATGCTCTGAAGGACATGAACAGTTGAAGGTCGACAATGTGGATTCTCTGCATTGTAATTATGCACATGGGGAAGATAACCCAAACTTCCATTGCATAATATATTAGATGCTTGATAAGTCTTATAAGCATATTGTTCTTGTTCGTTATAGAGAAGTTACAAATGCAAAGATTCAGATAACACAACGTACATCGTGGTGCAGAGTAGTTAAGTTTTTTTGTCAAGGAGGGCGTGATTTATATGCCATATTGTATGATGGAAAATATGTTTTTAGCAGAGAGATTGCAGGTATGAAATAAATTGATGATCCAGATCATTCACCCCTAGATCCAATAGAGTCACGGGGGCACAAAGTACACGAAACTTATGCCAATGAGTGGTCCCGCAGGTGGATTCATCAAAACTGCTGAGTCGAAGATCAACGGCTATTAATTATTGCGGCATCACTGTTCTCATTTCTAGAAACCTCTAAGGTGATCCCGTAGGCGGTTTTAACTTTCCGAAAACCATTTGTGGTTTTCTATACGATCCGCACATCATTCGTTATGATCCAAATATCATTTCATATGATTTAAAACTCCCATATATGTTTAAATTATAATGTACAAAATATGAGTTAGCTCCATAACCAATTCTAGGATAGTTAGTCAATTAGGCTCATGGGGGAAATAAAAATGGGAAATCAAGGCATTATAGAGGTTCCAAGCTTTTGGTGTGAGAGGCAGAAATTTTGTACTTCAGATCTCCATGTGTTTATGAATAACCTTTCATAGTGATTCCAAAATTTGTTGAATATGATTTTTCTTTCCGTGTTGCATCATATTTTTTTATGAATTTCTTCTTTAGAATTGAGTAATGAAGATGTTGGTCTTTAAATTTACATGTTTTTTACATTAAAGTTAAAATCCTTAAGGATGTGCTCCTCTTTTCTATCTTTCACCTCCTAATTCTGCATTTTGCTTCTAAAGTTTGAAATAAGAGATTCGACACATGAAACCTATTGTAAAAGAATTTCCATTATCACTTATTCATGTCTTATATTTTCCATTTGTATTCATCACTAGAAGGACACTTGAAAGATTGTCCTCACACTGGAGATTGATAAGGATTAAATATCTGGGGTTTTAAGAACATTGGGACACTAAAATATTTTCATCATGTTTATTGATAAATGTCTTGGTCACCGATCTCCTTCAGCGACATATTGTCTCCCAAGGTACACTAGAACCATATAACTCTATATTTGCGAAGCCTCAAGAGGGATCAAATCCATTGAGGTGTAAACCTCTCCTCACTTTTTTACTCAAAAAAGGGGTTTTCACCTCAAGGAATTTGATCCCTCTCAACGCTTCGTAGAACCAGAGTTAGATGGGTCTATACTGGTTTCTATGTATTTTCACTATGACATGTTCATATTATTAGAATCATTAAATATATGCAGTTATATCGGTTTTTAATATATTCAATGGAATCATTCCCATTAAGGGTATTTTTACTTTGATTATTATGAACGCGTAAGTTTTAAGTTGAGCCATATGCAAATCATGATTAGTTAACTAGCTAATTTGTCTTTTTCTTGCTCTTTGTTGTCTTTATTTTCCTATATTATATTTGTAAACATTTCTATCGTTCAAATATTTGTGATAGCTGACTAATATTTTTTTATTGATTGTAATTGTCTAGTATGGTGCTCCTAGGGCATTTTTCGGCAAGGAAGAAGTCGTTGTAGTACAAGCGCCTGTTCAAGAACATGAAGCGAATATTGATATGGATCAAGCTAATGATCATATGGAAGAAGATAATGATGTTGATAACAAATTTGGATGAATATGGAATGAATAGATTGATCGAGGAGAAATTTAATAATGTTGCAGGAAGGGATGATGATCACGACCTGTATGTTGGTGGTTATGATATACCTGTACCTGAGAGGGGAACTCAACCTCTTTATGAAGGCTAAGAAAAATCTCTTCTCTCTATTGTATTGCTTCTGGTCAACTTAAAGGTGGTCAATGGTTTGTCAAACACATGTGTGACACAACTCTTGAGGTATGTAATATAGTTTGTGACATTTAGTATGTCATGATAAAGTAATTATTTTTTTCCTTTGTTTTCATTGTTAGTATGTCGATCACCATTTGTAACATTATTTGGATGCAATATTTATATTTTTTACATTAACCAACACTAATGAATTTTTATGTTCTATATTGTTAGGTGAATTTAGGTTACCACCGTCAAATGTTTTGCCTCACACGTATTGAGATTTACATGCCATTATGAAATATATTGGAATGGAGTATCAAGTTATTCATGCATGTCCTAATGATGATATTATCTATTATAAAGAACATGCTTCGAAAGGAAAATGCCCAAAATGTGATGAGAGTAGATATCAAACCGATAAAGTAACAAAAAAGGTGCCTCGCAAGGTTCTTTGTTATATTCCCATAATTCGACGTTTGCGAAAAATTTTCAGGTGCAAAAGCACAACTAAATTTATGGATTACCATGCAACAAGAATAAGTCAAGATGGTGTTCTTTGAATGCATGAATATGGATCTGTATTTACGAATATATAGGAAAGATGGCCAAAATTTAAAGAAGAACCTCGTAATATTAAGCTTTCATTAGAAATTGATGGAGTCAATCCATTTGGAGAGCTAAGATCTATTTACTCGTTGTGGCCCATTTTTGTTATCAACAATAACATTCCTCCTTGAATGTCAATAAAGAGGGAGCACATAATGTGGACAATGATTGTTCCAGGTGTTATTTTGTTTAGAATAATATATTTTTTTACACAATAACATATCATGATTTGTCTTGTTTGTTTCATACTTATGTATTATATTTTTGTGTTTGCTCATATATGTTCAATCATGTCTTATAATTATGTCTTATTTTTTTTTTTACTCATATATGTTCATATATATGTTCAATCAATTAGGTAAGTACCAGGTCAAAGATATGAATGTATATATAGAGCCTCTTATCGATGAGTTAATGGACTTGTGGAAGGCATCACTATGTATGATACCTCCAGACTAGCAAATGCACAAAGGGAATTTGAATTCCATGCTATGCTTGTATGGACAATTCATGATGCTCTAGGGCTAACAAATTTTTGTGGTATATTATAACATTACCATGCACTTTAATAGTGTTTACTAGATTTATGAAGTTCATTTTTTGGTAATATTCCATTCATTATACATAATTCAATTAATAATTGAAATAAAAATTAATCCATCTCTTGCAGGTCTTCAAACAAAGGGAAAATTTTCTTGTCCAATTTTTGTTCCTAAATTGAAATATTGTCATTTAAGAAGCCTAGGAAAGGAGGTGTTTGATGAGTATAGGTACTTCCTCTCTAAGAACCATAGGTACCAAAGAACCAAAAAAAATATTTTTAATGGGAAAGAGAAGATTGAATTAAGACCACGGAGAATGACACCTGGTCTATGGCAGTTGCAATATAATAGAATCTCTCCAGGTATCGATTAAATAATCTATTTTTCATTGTCCATGAAATATTTGGATTATTATATATTTTAGTTGCATTTTCTTCATTGTACTATTTGACAATTTTTTTTGTTATAATATATTAAAATATGATTCACCTTGTAGGTCGGCAAGGCAATAATAACAAGGCACCACCATGAGGAATGAAAAGCTATCCTAAGAAATTCAACAGAACCCCCTACTATGAGCACCTAGAGATTATTCATTTGTTTGATAAAATGCACATCAAGAAGAATGTAACAAAGACCTTATGGCGAATCTTAGATTGAAGGAGAGATAAAGAAAAAATTGTCAAGATTTGTAATGACATTAAGAAGGCCAATCATGGAATGAAAAGTGTGATTCATTCAAATAGCGATAAAGACGTCTAAAATCTAAGCGACCTTCCATGGTTATTGACGGAGCAACAAAACAAAGATGTTAAAGAGGTTATTGAAAAAAATAAATTCCCCACTGATTTTCTTCAAACATAAAGAATATCCTAACAAAGAAAGGCGAATTAGGTGGGGTAAGGATTCATGATTGGCATACATTCATTAAGGTAATTATTTTGGTGTATATATTTGTACATTAATGGTGAAACATCTTGTTATTATTTTTTTTATACTTATTTCCAAATAAATAATTATTGATTATCTTTTTGTTACAATATGTTCTACCTCTAGCTCTCCCAGACAACTTTGATAACAATGTCAAACAAGTTATATATGATCTTGGAAAATACATGAGGTAAGTGGTGATTTATATGATAAGTGCAATTCTCTTAATAATTTGTTGTTCATTAACTTATATTTGACTGGGTGTGTTTTAATTGTAATGTAATATATATGTTATTGTCGAAACTTGTGATTTTCTTGTTTAATTTGTAGATGGTTTTCATCTAAATAAATTGATAAAGAAGATATAAATTATTGGAGGAAACAAATTCGTCGTCTAATTTGCTAAATGAAAAATTATATACCTCCGGAATTTTTCAATGCACAAGGACACTACCTCATACACCAAGTTGAAGAGATAGAAAAGTGTGGACTTGTACACACAAGATCAATGTGGATGGTTGAGAGGCACTTGAAATATCTGAATGCTTTGTTCATACAAAAAGCATGTCGTGAGGGTTCTATGGTAGAGGGATATATGATATATCAAACCATGGTTTATATTAGTCAATATAGTCCCCCAAATTAGTCAATATATTAGTCAATATGGTTTGAAGGGGAGCACCTATCAGGAAAAGGCACAATGAGGAAAGTGAGATGTAAGTATATAGTGGAGATTTATAGTACATTTGACTTTTTTTTATTATGTATATCGTACTTATTTAGTTTTTAGTATTCATGCACAATCCAATATTATAGTGGTATAATGTGTTAACTAATTATATATACGCATGTGAGCTGTTTTATTTTAATACATTTGGTCGAAAGTGGGATGAAATAAATTAATACATTGAAAACAATGTTGATTGGATGAATGTATGGATTGAACGATGCAAACAAGATAAAAATGGTAGGTTATCATGGTATGGTGTGTCTACATTGATCAAAGAAGCTGAATGTAGTGGAGATACCAATCTTACATAGAGGGAAATTGATTTAGCACATGGTTTAGTACATTAACAGGTAAGCATATAATTCACCTATACTACTTATTTTTTTTACAATTATCTTCATGCATATGGTGTGATTTTTTATTAATTTAAAAAATTCCAAGTATAAATATGTTTATCAAATAATGACAATGTATTTTTTATGTGTTTTGCATATTGCAATTGAAACACTGCAAGGAAATGTGGTGCAATGGCCACAAATTTCGCATCAGAAGGCTAGATGAAAAGAGGAAAACTTCAAATAGTGGGATAACTACAATATTTCAGGTAGAGAATGTTGCATCTAGAGGTGATAGACATCTAGAAGTATCTACAAATTGATATTATGGGTATTTGGATGATATACTTCAATGTAAATTTTCCTTCAAATTAGTTGTGTTCGATGTCAAATGGTACATGCTACGAATCAATGAACGTGATCATGATAGAACTGTTAACTAACATGCTAACAAATTTACCATGGTTAATAAAAGGAATGTTGAGCTAGGCTCAGAGCCCTATGTTCTTCCAAGCCAATGTGAAGAACTATTTTACTCAGAGGTTCTAGGTAAAGTAGGTTGGTCCTATGTTGTTAGATATGATCCAAGAGGAAGGAAAATAAAGTATAATGTAGCGGAAGAAGATGATATTGAAGAAGAATATGATGTAGAGTAGCAAGGGGTTCATGCGTCAGATGAATATGTTGAAGAAGTTCAAGGATATTTTAATCCAGACAATGTTATCGATGAACTAGATGATATTGACAATACGTCGGACGAAGAAATTGAAGAGGCCAAACCAAATGTGGGAGAGAATGTTCCGGATGATGATATATACAATGATGATCATGATGCTGACATGGAAAATCCTATGAACATGATGATACATATGATGAGTTGGATGTAGAAGAACATTAATGATATCAAAATGTTGAAATATACGAGGTATGTATTTATATCTTTTAAGTTGTTTTGTTCTATTTCATTTACCTTCAATAGTAAAGAACTTTGTCTAAGATATTCTTATGGAAATTTATTTTAACTTGATCTTCATACAGAAACTCATCAAGCTAGAGGCGAGAGGAAACAATTCAATAGATGAACTAGTGAATGAAAAAATTAAACTATATAAAAATTATAACTATATATAAAATTAAACATAAATATATCTATATATACTAATAACCAAAAAATTAAAATTAAAATAAAAAATATAAAACAAAAAATATCTAAAAAAAATTTCAAAAATTCAAAAATACTTTCAAGATAGAGGAATAACCTATTCCAAGTATTTTAATAACCCAAAGTTTCAGACTACATAAGTGAGTCCATCCTCAGGGTTAAACATCTAATATTCTTTGAAATATTTGTGAGGATTAGGGCAAAAGAATCCAAATATAAATATTAAAATTTTTAGCAAAATTTTTAAATTTTATTATTATTAAGGAGGTCGGTTGGAAAGGTAATTAATGTAATTTTAATTTATTAATTCCCACGCACTATGAATTCTTACCAACTGCACACCCTTCCTCTCAACCCATTAACTCATCGTGCACGTCGGCCTGGTCTCCCTGCACTAAACATTTATCCCAACTACACACCCTCCTGCCAACCCCGGACCCTTCCCCTCAAGCCATTAACTCATCGTGTGCATCACCCTGGTCTCCCTGCACTCAATAAAAATACCCCACCAAAACCCAAATCACTCAGTACCGGCACATTGAAAACACTTACTTAGCAGAGGACTTACCGCAGACGATGACCATGCTTCATCCACAGGTGACGGTAACGGTTCTTCGTCCATAGGTGACGGTGTTTCATTTGGCCACTTAGCAAAGGACTCGCCGCATCAACAGACCCCACTCTATATTCAACCAACAACCATGGTAAGTTTCATTACTTATTTAGACTCACTATGTGGAAATTGTAACACAAAATTGATGCTTATTTCTTACTGTTCAAATAGGGGTAGAGGCCAAACTAAATACCGTTCATGTAAATATTGTCTAATGGGTGTTTCCAACCTCCACAAACACTTTCCCTTACCAAAGGATACTCTTGTGCAATCCGAAATACTTTTTCTCCCCATACAAGAATAAAAGTCACAAGGAAAAGAAGTATCCCAAGAAATTTCTTGCTCAGAGAGGACCATATCTCAAGCAGGCCATCAAGAAGAAAAATTCAAGCCTTTCCTCAATGTACAAAATTTTACATATTATCAGGCCGAGTCTTCTTTGTATCATTCTAGAGAAGACATGGTTAAAAAATTATCTGATGAAAGAAATTTGTCTTTAAATGAAAGTTATAAGTTGATGCAGGAAGTGAGGAGAATTACACCCACATGAGTCTCCTTACTTACTTTAAGAGAGAAAGATAACAACAATCTAAGAGTTTCTATAGATGATGAGACTAGAGTGTCACAAGGCAAAGGAAAACTATACCTAATAGTGATCTTAGTGATGGCCCTCGAGTCAGTGCACATCCTCCATTCACCATATTTTTTGTACTTAGCACTGTTGGGATAATGCATGGAATTAAAATCTCCTTAATCAGGCCCTTGTCCAACAATTTCTGAACCTGATTTCTAACTTCCTCATTTTCCTTTGGGGTCATCCTATAAGTAGCCTTGTTTGGTAAGCTTGCTCAAGGTATTAGATCTATGTGGTGACTAATACTTCTTTTAGGTGGAAAGACATTGGGAAAATCATCAACTACAATGTCTTGATAATCCACTAACATTTTTTTAATTTCTATTGGAAGATCAAAAATCACTGTATTAACATATTCACTTTTCGGTTTAAAATCAATGGCATAAATCACCTCTTCTTCTATCATTTGCCATAAGAAATCTTTTCCACAAGCAATAAATCTTTTGGCTCACTCTTTGCAACTCCATTTCCTTCTTGAAAAGGCAACAAAGTATGTTTAATACCACCCATCTTGAACTTATAACATTTCTTGCCTCCATCATGCACTACTTTCATGTCAAATTGCCAAGGTCTTCGCAGTAGCACATGACACACATCCATAGGCATGCTATCACAAGTCACTTTTTCTTGGTATCTACCTATTTTGAAAGCAACAATTGGTGTCCTTTATGCAACCATGAAACCTTATAGGGTGTTGGATTCTTGACCTTCTTAAGGTTAATATTTTCCACCATTTCAGTGGACACCAAATTTTTGAAGCTTCCACTATCAATAACTACTTTGCAATATTTCCATTGGACTTTTCATGTAGTTCGAAACAAAGCTTTCCTTTGTGAAGACTCTTCCACTTCCTTCTATGGTGTCAATTGCACCTTGTTCATGAGAAGAGCTTCTCCAACCTCATGTAAATTCTCCACTACAGGAGCTCGTTCATCTACCTGCTCTTCTTGTGTAACATAGTTTCATGTTTGACCTGCATTCTCATTATCAGGACACTCATAAGATTGATGGCCTAGTTTATTATATTTGTAACATCTATAGACTAACTATCAGCCTCTACCTCTACCTCTACCTCGTTGGCAGGGTCTTCCACCTCTAGGCTCATATCCTTTCCTTGCTTGTTCTTGCTAGTTAGAACCACCAACTTCATCCTTGTAAGCCGGAGCCTTCCCTCTTCCAGTTGTTTTCTCTTCCTTGCGACAGATACTTTTCCTCTACCAAATATTTGTTTCTTGACTGTGTTCCCTTCTGGTCTTAAATAATACCAATAGCCCCCCTCCATGGTGGTAGGTGATAACATGCTAACCTCCTCTTGAATTTGCATCCTTAATCCATCGGTGTACCTAGTTGTATTTTTAGAGTTATCTTCTATATAACCCGCTCTCAAGTTAACCATATATAACTCTTTTGTATACTCTATCATAGTCAACAACCTTTGTCTGAGGTTCTGCATCTATTTGTAAAGACTCAGATGATAATCCTTGAGTAATAATTTTCCTCTTGTTATCCATGAATAGAATTAGGTTAGTCTAGGTTGGTCTTAAGTTAATTAGGTTGGGTAAATTAGATTTGAATAAGGTCTTTGAAATTTAAGTTTTAAAAAAAAATGCACATGTGAGAGGTCTTGAAAGTATCATTTTTCATGTGAATAGCTATGGAATGACAACAACCCCCACCCCCCCCCCCCACATTTATGTATTTATAAAAAAAAACGGATGCCCTCATATTTTAAAATTTTTTCATGTTTAAATCCTTTTATTTATTTTTCTCACAACTATTTATTTTATTCGTAGAACCTTTATATTGATTTAATTTTCACACACACACACACACACACACACACACCTTTCTATATATTGTTGGGATCCTAGGCTTTGAGTGGTTCTCCTTGTGCTACAAAGTTTCAAGCCCAATAGCCTATCCCCAATCATGTGCCTTAATAAGTACTTTTTACATAAATAGACCCCCATTGTTTCGTTATCCCGGAACCAAAACCCTAGGTGATTTCATTAATCAACATCATAATCCATCCAAGGTCCATGTTCCTAGGGTTCTAATGATGTTTGTCAATTGTAGAGAATTTTCCCAATCAACTACCAGCAATATTGTTGTCTCAATCCCTGGGTCCCCAAGCCATTGTAATTTAATTTCACATATATTTTAGGGTTGTGAGGTTAGGGATTAATGCTAATCCCAAATTGGCTTAACTTAAAACTTAATTAAGAAAATAATTATGATTAACAAGATAATTAAATAGCTCGCATGTGAATTTTGCATTTGAATGTGAGTTTTTTCACAGTGTAAATGTTCCATACTAAAAAGCATAAGAAAGGTTTTCTCTCGTGTAATTGCAATTAAGGATTCATAATATAATTATGTAGCTTCATCAAAGCACATTTACTTGCTAGAATATTACATTAGTGTGTTTAATTTCGCTTATTTCTTTCATTTTTTCTCATAGCTCCCTACACACAACACCTGCTTCTACAACTAATACAATGAGGCAGAAAGAAAAAAAAACATAAAATCCTAGGTAAAAAGGATACCCAAATTTTTGAATTGAAAATGAAAATGAAAATCTTGAGCAGCAGTATAATAAATGTAGATATATTCAAGGAAGTTGAACAAGGAAATGACCAACTCCTAAATGCACAAGTTATATTTTTTGAATATTTAAGAATGGTACAAGCCCAACAAGACATAATTGATAAATCTTGGATGAGGTAAAAGATAAAATTTTTTGAAAGGAGAAGGGTGAAAGAATTTCTATTATAGTTAATCTCTTAGTAGGCCACAACTAAAACATCTACATCAAGAATCCCCAAAGTATTAGATGCCAAGATAATAAGAAGGAAAATTTCCCTACAAAAAATGTAAAAGGAATTTACAACAATCTAAATATATGATCAAGGAAATTGAGTAATATTTTTCTTAGTTAATTGATTGATTGTTCCAAATTATAAGATAATTTGACATGTCTAATCTACCATTTCGAAAGTATTCCAACAATGAAGATGTTTTCATCAATGATGTGTTAAGTCACAGGAGCTACATACAAAATGATATTGGAAAAATAGAAAGATCTAACTTAGAAGCAATTTCCAATTTCTTTGTCAAACCACATAGCAACTTGTCATGGTCAAAGAGACGATATCGATTGTTGTCCTCTGAAATAATTATAGGTTAATTAATTATGCCAGAGAATCTAAAATATTTTGTTGTTTTTAATGGGGTTTTTGGATGACTAATGCTATGAGAAAATTACAAGCATATGTTTTAAACTTTCAATAGTATTGAATATTAAGAAAGGGTTGTTATTTTACTTCAAAACAGTGATTTTATTTTATAATATGTGAAAGGTAGAAAATGTAAGAAACTATGATCTACTAAGTATTCAAATTGAACCTTTAGTTTATCATAAGAAAGAAAGCCTAACAAACAATGTTTACAACTTAACAATATATATTTAACATTATGAAGATGATTGATAATTAATAGATGTAGAGAGATGTATACAAAAAAATAGTCTAATAAGTCAATCTCTAAATTAAATAACTTTAGAGGATTTAAGATAGACCGATATTAGGTTTTCTCTTACCTATTTATCTCCATAAAACCTACGGATACGTGGAAAAACAAAATGAAATGTAAAATGGAAAGACTCACAAGGAGACAAGATGTTTGGAACAAATATTCCAGAATCATTTTATTAATGATCAATGATCTCATCTCATACAATTCTACTCATCCAAGGGTTAAACCCTTTACAATGTGTTTATGGAAGTATTTATACAAATTTTCTTAAAAAGATATGATTCAAATATGTAGATCTTTGTGGAAATATTTCAAACTCTTTACTAAATTTTTTTGAAAAAATATAGTAAATTCGAAACTGAATTGAGCTGTTGGCTCTACATTTTAGGATTTATGGTGATGAGGCTACAAAAATAGTTGTCCTTGTTGGCTAAAGTTGTTCTGGGTAGATGATCTGGTCATTCTAACAACGCACATAACTTTTACCATTTACTTTGATCTAGAAATGAGAATTTACTTAGATTTATGTAAATTTCATCAAATTCTATGTATCGTTCAAAATTCGACTTAGCTAAAAATAGATGAGTAATTTCATGTCTAACTGCTAAATCCAAGTTGAGTCCTTTCATGAATGCCTTGCCTATAATGCTTCCTAAAACCTTTGCAAACTTTGACCTATCTCTGGAAATTTCACACAACTTTGTTTGATAATATTCAAGATAAACTAATTCATCTCCCATAGCTTGTAATCGAGGAAGACCTTTCTGATGTAACACATTAAACTTTTGTGAAATATTTCCACAATATTTTGTTAATTTTCACACTTGTTCTCCAATTGTAACATTGGATTTTTCCCTGTAAGAAATTTTGTTACTTCCAGAATACTGTCAGTTCTGTCTTCAATATCCATTTCTTATAATTCATCTGTAGTCTTCGAATTCAAGATTTTGATAATAGCTACTGCATCACTGGGCTTAGTATCAATTTCTATCTTTACCTCTGCAATCAAAATGTTAGATCTAGTAAGAAGTTCACATTGTTCGAATATGATTTGAATAGATGGCCATATGTGAGATATTTCTTCATTTCTCTAAATCCAAATATTTTCTTTAGCTTGAGAAATGGTGTCAGCCATGATATTTTGATTCTCTAAATATTTAATTCTTTGTGTAAGCTTACGAGTTTTATGCAATTCTAATAAATAAGCACCATCTGATTTGATTTTTTGTTCCTGCAATTTATCACACTTTTCTTTAAGATTTTCAATTTCTTTACCTTTGATGGCTAGATCATCCACGACTTTAGTTAATTTAGCTACTATTGTAGTAGAATGTGAAACTACTGTTGTTGAAGAAGATGCATTCCCTGATCTTGTACTTGTTGTTGGAATTGTGGCTAATGGATTGGCCTATACTGGAGTGCCTCCTCTTTCTCTTTAATGAGTTTTTCAATCTCCTTTTCCATCTTGGAGACTTGGTCATTCTACTCAATGATAATTTTGAAAAAATCCTCCTTTTCTTTCTCATGCTATCCCAAGTCTTTAGCCTGTAGATCTTCTATTTTTGGGAGTTTCAGTTTCTTTCTCAAGACTGCTATATCTGCATTATTTTATTTAATTATTTCTCTTGCATCTTTGATGTCTTTGGGATCATATCCCAATTTTATCACTATCTCTTCTAAAGATTTTATCTTGGTATATTTAGCTAGATAAGAAATTTTCTCTAACTTCAGCTGAGTCTGAATGTTTTTCACTTTGGTTTGGAGCTTAATAGATGTCATGGCAGAAGTATTTAAAGTACTGAAGATCATTTCACATGATTTCTTGTGAAGGTCCATATGATCTATAGGATGAATAGTTTTAGTGTCAAAAGCAAAGACTGACTGTTTGTAGTCATCTGTTGTCTGAGGCTAAGGAACCTTAGGCTCTAGAAAATAAATTTGTATTTTTCCTTATTCAGAGTCAAAGGCTAATAAAAGCCTGTGTTGAGAAGTTGTTGTCTGTTTCAAGAATTGAGAAAATGTAGAAACTTTAAGGGCTATATTCCTTATTTTTATTTCTTGATAAGCAACAAAATGTCGGGCTCTTTTTTACTGCTCTGCCCCAATTCCATTGCCCATGATTAATTAAGTGTAAATCCAGTCATTGGGGTCGTTGGAGTTGTTGGAGATGATGACATACTATCTTGTCTCCCTAAAAATAATGGAGTACATGCTCTAGAAAGAAAAATTGGGTAAATTTGTTTAGTATTTTCATGATGACTGTCTTCCTCATTTGTTTTCCTTTGTTTCTTGTTATATAAAATGAAATCTCTGACTAGAACTTCTGATGTTAAAGGGGAGCTAATTTCCATTGGAATTTTATCTCCCTTTTCTTGTGCTAATAGAATTTGTGAAGAGGAAATTTTTTTCTCTTTAGCTTCTTGGCGAGTATTTTCTTTTCATTCCTCCTAGTTCATGAACTGTTCGAGCTCTGTTCTAGATGTATGAATATAAGGGGTATATTTCTGCTCTATCCTCATCTTTGAAAAAATTCCAAAAGGGTCATAAGATCAAGTAAAAATATGCTTGAAATTCATACTTCTTAGGATACATGAGGGGAGTTTTGAAATATAAAATGCTGCTCCTAAGGAAATTATAAAATAATAGTGGAAATAATAAAATAAGATTTCATTAAATCATCAAATTTTACAGGGAAAAAAGAAAAACTATTTTTTCAATTCGTATTTCCAACTTATCTACCTATGCTCAAATTTCGAGCGACCACACTCGTTGGATGCATAATTTGATTTATCATCCAAGGAGTACCCATGTTGCATACTTTTAATGGAACCTTCTACTTGAAAAATGAGAAATACATGAAAAATGTTATTGCAATCACATTTTTCATGTATTTCTCATTTTTCATGTAGCAGGGTCCATTGAAAGTATGCAACATGGGTACTCCTTGGATGAGGAATTAAATTTTGCATCCAGTGAGTACTCTCACTTGAAATATGAGTAAAAAGGGAGATAGGTTGAAAATATGAGTTGAAAAAGTATTTTTTATTATTTTATTGTTTTTTAATCTTTTTACTTTTTTACTCCAAAAATGGTGAATCATCCCCCATGGTTGACATCACCATATTGAATCCTATTGGTTCTTATAAAGTTTATTTTGGTTGTACATTTTTCTTAGGAGGCCCATTTTAGACCTCCAAATTCCCCTAATGAGTGTATGCATCTTGTCCTACTACCCTTGTATTGCATATGAAGGGCCAACCTGTGTTTCTAATTTGAAATGGGATTTCTTCTTGGCTACCTAAAAATGTATCTGATCTATGTTTATCATTTGTCTGATGAATTCCAAAGAAAATATCCTTATGGGCACATACTTACGAAGCTTGTAGGGGACTAATTCACAACCATAAATTCTAATTTATGAGTAGCTTTGGTACATGTACCAGCCACCCTTTTTGGTTTTCTCACTAAGGTGTAAAATCATATTTATCTCTGAATCTATCCTTGGCTTTGTATTGTTGTTCAATAAGATTACTGCCATATGAAAAAATTGATCTACAAACTGATTGAAACAGAATTTTGTGATGTCCTTCCTGACCAAAGGGGTCCAATGAATTACTGATAAAGGATTTCCTTGATCATCCATCTTATGTAGTTGAAAAGGGAATTTATCTAATTGATGATAAATAAATAGATACACAAGGACTGATGCATATCTAAAAACTCCTTCTTTTGATAAATTAATAAACTTCTCATGGATCCTCTCTGCTATAAATTCACCATAACAAAAGATAATCGGTGGCTTTTGTTCACTTGAAAAAATGGAAAGAAAAAAAAAGATATGCTCATCAATCCACTAGTCTAAATTATAGCCCAGAATATAAGAGATAATGGAGACAATTTTTTTGGCCATTTCAGGGAAAATGGAGATTGAATATGGAGGATTGGTTTTAGGTATTGGGACATCATTTGACAGAAAGGTTTCAAAAACCTTTTCTCTTTGTGGAAAGTCCATCTTGTTTTATATTTCCATAATAAAATATGGGTAGAAGGGTTTTGTAAGGGGGTCGTTCTTGATTTGGATAATTTTATGAATTCCATGGAAGTTGATGTAGAATATGGTTTCTCCATTCTTCGCAACTACAACTCTTTCACTACGTATGTAATGAAGTTGACATGAGGTAAAAAATTCAGGAAAATATGGCACCTGAGGGAAAATATATTGGGGTAATGTTGAATTCTAGAGGCCAACTTTGTCCCTGTTGTCGAGGTGTTTTTGATGGAGCCAATTATAAATTTCATGAAGATAAAATTCACAATTGATCAAATATATTTGATATAAATGGTCTACTAATGGTTGATTATCTAAATCAACAACTGGAGGTGGTATTGAGGTATCCTTGGAAGTAGATTTTCCTTTAGAAACCATTGAAATAAAAGGGCAATGGATGTTTGTAAATACTTGTTAAAAAATAACTCGATAAGGAAGTACAGGTACTTTCAAGACAACTGAACTACTGCAGATGTCACCTCTATGCTTTGCTTACAGTTTCGAATAGCTGAGAAAAAATGATGAAAATAGAATAGTGAAAGGTTTTGAATTAGAGTGAAAGTGCAAAGTTTAACATGATAATAATAAACGTTGATAGGTGTGAGAGGATTTAATGAGAAGACATTACGGTTAATGGGTATATGGTAACGGGTAATTGGGAGGCACACGTGTGAATGATGACGAGATTACGAAAGTAGTCAAATGGTGAAAGGGTGGTTTTGGAGCCTACCCAGAGGGGGGAGTGGATGGTAAGTGGAATTAAAAGGGGAGGGTAGGGGGGAGTCTCAATGGTAAGATGACACGTAGTGGAGATTTTTTTGGTTTATGAATTTTCCCACCCCCCCCCCTTCTCGCAGATAAAGTTTGGAAGCACTGGGGGGTGCGGGTTTGCATGCACGCTGTCAATCTGAGCACATTAGATCTCGACCCTTCAAATTTGCAAGATGTTTATTAAAAGTCCCAATAACATGTCACTTTATTAGATAATGTACTAGCCATATAAACATATGATTAATACTATAAAACATACTTTATTATAAATTATTTTTTAAGCGGCATTTTAAGTGGCGCACTTTTTCCCTTTTTATTTTACTTGAAAAAAAACAATTTTTATTCTTTTATTACTTTTGACTATGCCTAGGTTTTTTATTTTCTTTATTTTCTTTGTTTTCTTTTAGCATATAATCTTAACATCTTTTATTTTCATTACTTTCTTTTCATATTCAATCATAACATTTTGTTTTTTATTATTTTTATCTATTCACATTCAATCCTAAAAAAAATTTTGTTTTTGATTTTTTTTCATCTATTCATATTCCATCCTAACATTTTTTTTTTTAATTTTTAATTTTTCTTCTAAAATGTCGAACTTATCAAAACCAGAAATGTTACAATATCCATAATAGCATAATAATAACTATCCTTAGAATACAAGATATACATAGGCCAAATTAGTATTCTCTTTGACAAACCATAGTATGTTTCTCACAGCTTGAGCATACATGGGTAATGGAAATATTTCCTGAAAGCTTCTAGTTTAAACATTCTAAAAAATAATTTATCAAATTTGTTGGAGATCAGAAAAAATTATCTTTTAATTTTATATGTTTAATTTTGTTGTAACAAAACTAGGATAGACACTTGAAGTTAAGAGGCTTATTTAAAGAATCGTCATATATTGTATTATGGGTTCTAATTTTCTGGAAAAATTAGACACTTTGAACGATTGTGAAGTTTATTTTGGAAGAATGCCTTGAACCACTTCATATTTTCAAGTTGTTTTTTATCAACTGAATATGGTATTTTTCTATAATTTTGCGTGTTATCTTTTAGTGAAATCAAAATATCAATACTTTTGCGTGATATAATCGGTATCTCCTATAATTGATTAGTTATTATTAACTAGTTATTTCATTTGATTATTAGAATGATTAAGTGAATGATACATATATGAATGTTGTGAATGTAATTGATTCAATTAACTATTCATTGAATTTTACATAATTTTCATTCTACTTCATTTATGTTGTTAGTCTGAATATCTAAATCTTAGACTTATTGCTAATATTTCAGAATTCATGCATGATAATAATAATAACCCTAGGATATAGAAGAGCGATAATATTTTAGTATATATTTTCTTTTGAATATATATAATTTCAACCTTTAGTTTACAACGATTCTTCCAAAATCTCTTTCAGAACCTCTTTCATTAGAATATTCTTTTAGGATTTCTCCATATTTTGGAGCGATGTATTTAGGAGGAAACTAGGGCATATAATGAGAATCACCATCCAATATGGACATAATAGGGGTCATGTCAAAGGAAAATATATTTCACTATTTCACTATTTCACTATTTCAGGCCAAGCACGAGAGAAAAATCTTGGTTCTGAAAGAGGCTACAGTGGAGGACAAGCCACAACTCGCCAAGAAATTCTCCACATTGTTAAAGAGAGAGTATGTCTCACTCCTGGATTCAAAGGAGATTTCCAGAGATGGTTGGTATCTATATAGTGGTGCCACATACCATATGACAAGGGAGTGTGATATATTTCAGCCACTTGGCTCAGTAGCTACTGGATTCCTGGTGAGGTGTGGGGTCCACACTAAAGGAACAATCGATGCAAGAGAGGGTTCAATTAAATTTGAGTTAGAATTAGGATGTAATGTAGCCTTTCATGATGTTTTATATGTTCTTGATCTGCGAGTGAATGTGCTCTCTGCTTCAACCTTGGAGGATTAAGGCTATATAGTTGAGTTCAGAGGAGAGTTGGTATGTTGATGGCCAAAGGGAGTTGTGTATGTTGAGGATTCCATCATAGAGACTGACAATTGTACCGATTATGGGGTTAGCCTCTAGTTCGAGAGGGACGTAGAGATAGTTATGCAACATTTTTGAGGAGGTAGGAGAAATGCCTTAACAGACCCCCTTGGTGGGAATGGACTCAGCCGGAAGAGATGGGATACTCAAATGACTTCAACAGAGCTTTAGCTGGTAGCCATAACACATATGACATTGAGTTTCTGGATTCAGAGGGAGCAGGTTGCTTCAGTTCAGAGGGAGCAAGATTTTGAAAAAATTATGAAAAAATATTTTGAAGAATATTTTTATTCTAATCTCATTGATAAAAAGTGATATTAGTAATATGTTTAACATGTAGCTCCAAACCATTGTTATGTATGTTAGTTTCATTATTTTTCACTTGATAACGTCATGGTTACATCAATCCACCTCAAAAGGTGTTTATGTCAAGTGTGATCAAGTTAGATGTATATATGGTAGCATCTTTTTTTTAGCATGGTCACAATTTTTCTGAAGGACATATTTACAAAACCTTAAAATGTGAGGAGCCTACCAGTGTTGAGATCCTCTCTTACATGAAAATATATATTAATTTTTCCCTTATATTAAATCTTTGTATATAGATGCAAATGTTTCCATTACAAAAACATTTAATCACAAGGATACGATGCAAATAATTTATTTTCAAATTTCTCATGGAAGCCACCACTTACTAGTGACTCAATCACATGAAGAAGGCGGATCACCCTGTATTAGAGCTTACTCAAGGTCAAGTAATAAACTTAATTTCTCAAGGATTATCAAATATTATTATAACTTATCAAGTTCATTTTTAATTTCATGCTCTACCTGTGTTCTGGCCTAATGTTAATGTGAATATGCTTGATATTCAGCATGGGGAAGCGTTGGCTATAAATTTATTCTTACAATTCCATAATATACCTAATTAGAGTATGAGTCTAAGAACCATCAAGATTCGATTTTAGGCTTGTGTCCCATAGAATGATATGCATATTAAAAGATATGTCACTCACAAATCGCTTTCCAAAAATCACAAAGCGCTCATATTGATTATCTTACAGACATGTTGAAGCCTCAAAAATCGTTGCGACAACTTTGGGGGATAACCACCCGGTCCGGACCTTAATACAACTCCTTTTCCGTTTATGATAGTGGCTCTGACTGGTTTAACTAGGTCTAGTTACATTTTCCCTATCGCTATTAGTTTATGATGTATCTTTAACTACCAATAGACAGGGATATCATATCACTTCTTCTTGCTGATCAGGTAAGAGAATGACCCTTAAGCTGATTTGGGTTCAGCCAAACCACAACTAAGATTTTTCCTCTTTGAGAAGAGGACTTAAAAGAATGTAGAACCTAATCTAAATGCAAACTTATTCTATGATGCAAACAAAAGAAACTAATCTAAATCCTATCTTAATTAGGTAGATATAGATCTAACCCAACTAAGAGCAAGATAATTAAATGATGAGAATTTAAATATGTCTGGATTTTAATTAATGTCAAGCTAACGAAGAAATGCAATTAGCATGACATTTGTGAATACCAAAACACATCCTATTGAGACCATTTAATTGAAATAATAAATCAACAACAGTCAGGAAGAAATTCACAAAAATGATACTGATTGTCAAATCAGTCAAGCCAATAATTAAACAATAACATGTGGAAGAAATTTGCAACACATTACTATTTAATAAATCAGTCTTATAAGATAGATTTCTGAGTAAATATTTACTCAGAAATCAGAGTTTAATTCATAAGAGCAGAGATACATAACAATATTGGGACAAATTATCCATATCAACAGAAATGCATAAACACGAATAAAATGAAACAACCATTTTATTAACATAAAAATGAAACTGGTATTTGATATAGAAATGCCGAAAATACCAGTTAATTGAATCTGCTTCTCTGATCTTGGTCTCTAACAGTATTTTACATCACTTGAATTTCTACTTTCAAAACTAGAGCTATAGAAATGCAAACTCTACCCATCATACATAATTTAAGATATAAAGAAAAAACCCTCAATAATTTTCGAATTTGAAATTTTCTCTCCTCCCTCTTACAACTCTAAATTCCTATTACAGAAATGCTTTTAGAAGTCTAGAATTGTAGAGGAAAGTAGCCCCATTTACATTTTGCAGTCTGCAATTTATAATATTTCCAAAACTATTTTGAGAGGAGAGTTTGTTGAAGAAAAATCTGCCCAATCCAATTTTAATTGCTCAAAAATTTCAATATTTAATTGATGGAGTCTTCTCATTGATTGAAAGCTTCTTCTTCTAATCTCTTAAACTGTTCTCCTGCAAAAACAAATAAAAAACAAACTTAAAATGCAAAAATAAAATCAAAATGTCAAATCTAGAAATTAAAATAAATCCAATTAAAACTTAATTAAATAAAAAAATGAAACATAAATTTTCTTTTGATATCTGTGCTGATCTAATTGGCCAATGAGAACATAGATGAATGAATTTGCACTCGTAAGAAGTTGTGGCAAATTAAAATGCAAAAAATAAAAGTCAGAAAATTAGTTTTGTTTAAAAATTCGTAGCTTGATCTTTTGCTGAATTTTAGACCCAATAAATGATCAAATCTGGAAATAAAACCTCTTCAGGAATAAGCTCCATCATTTTATCTTTCCAATGAGCTGTCCTGGGTCTCATTTGGCCAAGTAAAACTCCATTTATGAGCCTCTAAAGTTGGTATATTAAAATTGCCAAAAGTCTGGAATTTTTGTTGCTTGGGCTCAAAATATCAAAATTTTAAATTAAATTCTAATCCTAAATTAGATTATGATAACTAATTAATTAATTCTAATTAATTTCGATTATATTATTCATATGATTTAGTTATAATCTAATTCTAAATTAAGTTTTAATTATCTATTAATTAATTATAATTACATTATTAATTATAAACTAAACTAATTATTTAATAAATTGTTTATTAATTGATATTAATCCAACTAATTAATATATAATTAACTATTTATAAACTATTTAATCTAATTAATAACTAATTACAATTTAATTAAATTAATTATAATCTACAAATTAATTAATTTAATTAATTTAAAAATAATCATTTTAAATATTACATATTAAATCAAGAATTAAGCTAACTTATATTAACAATCCACTACTCTGACATTAAACTAAACTAACACTCACCATTTTACTCATGTTAAACTAACATTATACTAACCTAAACTATACTATCATTATACTAACTTAACACTAACATCTACGTTACTTACCTTACCACTTCACTTATATGAATGGGTTTGAAAAGAAAATCGAATGACTTATGACTCATCGCAATCGACATTTGAGGATTATCGGAGTTTCAAAGAAATGGACCTCTTGCAAAATCCTGATGCGATGAAAAATCCCAATGCGATATAATTTTATTTTATTTATTTATTTATTTTATAATTTTTTATAATTTTGTTTTTATATTAAATTTTAATTTGATTAATTTAATTATATAATAATTAATTTAATTAATTTAAAATTTAATGTTAAAAATTAGTTTTTTTTGTTTTGGTTTCATTTTAATGATGTTTAATTAAATTATGAATTTATCTAAAGTGTTATTTTCTTATCTAAATTACAACCACTTTGATAAAAATGAACTACAACTACTTCAACATTTTGAGTTTTCGAGATTAGTAATTTATTTAAAAATTGGAAAATTGGAATAAATAACTCAAACCCCGATGCTTTATGATTTGGCTATATAAGTAAAAATAAAAAATATTAGTAAGAACTAACTAAGCGTTAATATTTAAACTCAATGCATTATTGAACTAATTTAATTACAAAAATGTAATATTGTACATTTTACGCATTTTTTAACTCGGGTCACATAAATGATTAGACTTCAAAGGAGTTCCATTTACAAATCTGTTGACCAAATGAGGCGAAACTAGCGTCAATGGGAAGCTTATAAAAAATCAATTTTAACAAAGCAATCAAAACAAGAATCTAAAGCAAATGAAAAATAACAAAATCGTAGGATAATTAATTTAATAAAAATCCTAAAAGGTGTTTAGCCAAAAATTTTATAGAAAGGGTCCCCATGATTTGAAGTGAACAAGTCAAAAATGGGGGGGTTGTGTTTTACCACAACAAGACATAATGAATTACCACAACGATAAATTTTCTATTTCTTTCAAACTTGTTGAATCTCCCTTTACATAACAAAATTCCATCACATATAATATAAAATAGAGCTAACTGCTCTTCCTCTATGAATGAGGAAAAAAATAGGATCAAAATTTAAAATTTCTATCCCTAAATAATATCTAACCAAATACCACGTATTTGATCAACATGGTGACAAGGGGAAGGCACCAGCCTCAAACCAATCCACAAATGCTCCTAAGGAATTTTTTACTGACGAACAATTTTTTATGCCTATTGATCCTGTTAGTGTCAGTTTTTGCTTCCTTCCACCAGTGATCAAATAGACTCTTATCATGTCTTGTTAGGGCCCCATTTTCAAATTATTGTCATTCCATTAGGCCATCATGACAAAATTTGGTCACTAGATGTATATATAGATCCGATTTTACTACTTCCAAAATGTTACTACTTGCTGGCTTATTTCACCTCTCAACTGAGTGTACCATCATCCATGAGTTTTCATCATCATTACATTCATATTCATCATGGTTTCATTCATTCAAGAGTCTCTATTAGGTATTAGGGTTTCAAGGTCATCAAATCATCATTCCATGCATAAAGTCCAGCAAGTGAAGGAGTGACAATAAAGAAATTTCATCAATAAATTTGATTTCTCAATTTGATTTCAAATAAAAATGTAATTTTATGTTCCTAATTTGTAATAATTACTTCAGAGTTCCAAGTAGTTGAAAACATCAAAGTTCCATCAGTAAATGATTAAAGTTCCAAAAATAGATCCAGTGTTCCTAAGCCATCAAAATATGAAGTTCAAAGGTAAAAGGTAAAAATAAATGTAAAGTTGATTTTGAGGAAAGGAAATGTGGGTCCATGTCTATTTAATGATATTCATCCAAAGTATAAAAGGCCCTTAAAGACCAAAATTCACTCATTTTCATTCTCCAGCATTGATCTCTCCAAGTTACCAAAGAAAAAAACCAATTTTTTCCTCACAAAATCAAGGTCAGGGTCCATTGTTGTTCTTTTTCCATAGGCGTTGCACTTTTTGTAGTGGACATGCTACGATTTTCTGAAGCACACTGCACTTTTTACAGTGGGTTCACTACGCCTTTCTCAAGATCACTGCGCTTTTTGTAGTAAAGGAGATACCACTTAAAATCTTGTCTCCAAAGGTTCTAAACAACAATTCAAGGTTTCTTCACTCATTTTCAAGTAACTTACATCCTCCCAACCTATCCTTTCAGCTCATGCTCATAATTTTATGGTGCAAAACCCTCATTACTATCCATGCCATGTTTTAGCAATTAAACCCTATTTTTTTAGATTGCAAGCTTAATTTTTTTTTACCTATACCCATCTACCTCCCTCACACTCTAATTCACTCCCCACTACTAATCCCTTCATTCCCCATTCCAATGCTATATTCCCTAAAGCCCTACCCCTACACTGCGCTTTTCTAGGCAGTTAGACTACCTCCCTGTATTTTAATTCCCTACCCCATCCCCCTTATCATTTCAACTCCCCATCACTTACCTAAGCTTCCTAACTCCCTTACACACTTCCCTAAATTTTCCCTCACCTATCCCAACTCCCTAAACCTACAATCCCACTCCATTTTCCTTCCCCTTATCCCCTAGGTTTTTCTAAGCAAAAATGAACATAATGGAGGATGAGAGAAACATCATGGAGGAGGAGAGAAGTACCACAGAAGAACAGAAGAAGAAATACAATAAAGGAGGGGAAATTTTGAGGTTAGATCCATCAGACATTAGGGAATTGATGTCATCACCCTTCACAGTCAAATGTTTACAACATGTAGATTGTTTTGAGTTTTGAGAGATGGTCCAAAGAGTGCAAAGCCATCCTAATTTGACCAGGATCTTCATCACCAACCTAAAAAAATACTAAGTGACCATTGCAAGGGTGACATTCACAATTTCTATAGATAGAATTGTAGCAACAACAAATATACCTAATGTAGGCGAAAAATGGTTCAAAACTCAAGATTTGGATGCCCAGCTATATCAACCTTACCTCAAAGCACCATATAAAGACAACATCAATAAAATCTTTCCTTTTGGTCAGTTTTTGAATAGGTTTGCTGCCATGATGAATATCATCATGAAATATTTCACTTATGAGGGAAGATTCTCAAGGTTGTACAATTATCACATCAGGGTACTCATGCATTTCACTAGGGTGAAATTGCTCAACCTTCCCTATTATTTGTACAAGAGCATTGACAAGATGGCCTACATAGTGAAAAATAGAGAGTATGAGCTCCAAATGAAAAACCTCTTCCATCATTCACTCATGAAAATCATTGTACTTCATCACCTCAAACAGTTGAACATTGCATGGGAGACTTTCATTGAAGCAAAGGTCTTCACTAAACCACCAGATCAGCTTGCTAGACCTATTCCACCATTAGCATCAGTTTCTCACAAGCAAAATAGGTTATCTAGTAGGGCTACAGTGAAGAAGACTAAAAAGGAAAAATAGGTCAAAACCTATCAGAAAGGACATAGGAAAGTGTTTTCTCCACAGATTGTGGAAGGGGCCTTTCCTTCTACATCAACAAAACATGGATATCAAAAGCAACAGGAGGCAGTTTTCCAAGAGAAAGAAACCCTTCACCATGAGGAAGAAAATGAGTTTGAATCGGTGGACTTGGATTTCAAAGATGATCATGAAACCTAAAACCTGGTCATCAAAGAGAAAGATGCAAGAATCAGAGTGTTGCAAGATAATTTGGCAAGGGCACAATTTTCCATCTCCTTCCTTGAGCAAGACAACAAACAAATGAGTGAAAAAAAAGTACTCTTGGAAGTGGAGTTTTTGAAGGATAAGAGACAAGATGTCAAAGGAAAAGCAATGGTGAAACATGATGATTCTGACCATGATGAGGCCTAGATCACCAAGAAGATACCAAAACCATGGGGTCCTAAGAGAGCATTGGAGCAGGAAAAACATGAGGCAAAAGAACTCACCTTTGAGGAAAGAATTGCAAGAGAAATCAATGATGACAGAGAAGTTTGGCTTGATAGAGTTAACATACACCCGGAGAAGCTCCTTCACAAAGAAAATAAGGACAATCAAATGTTGAGGCACATGGTTGATCACTATCACACCAGAAACAAAATTTGCAATATCAAGGTCAAGCAATTGAGGGACAAGCTCAAGGAAACCCTAACCAGCCAAAAAGAGAAGGGTAAATTTGACTTACTTGTTGATGCCTCCTTGGTTTCTTGACATACTTCATGAGGAAATCCTTCAATTTTTTTGAGATATTTTGGGTAAGTTTTAGGTTTTTGAGAATTTTGGTCAAATTTTCCAAGCTTTTTGCACAGTCACCCTGCAAAAAGCGCAACGTGGGCCACACTGCACTTTTTATGGAGGCTTCTAAATGTTAAAAATCTGCATTGTTGGATAGATAATGGTATCTACATCAAGTTTTGACTACTTTCACTCCAAAAACTGATCTTTTGATAGGTTGCAAATCCCAAAAACCTCTTAAAAAACAAATTTATGCCACCTTTTTCGACCTCACGCTACGCGTTCTCACCAATATTGGGAGATTTAATTTTTTAGGAGCTTCACTCCATCATTTTTAGTGTGTGAGGAAATTTTTGAAAACTATACTAGAATATATTTCCAATGAGCCATATTTTTCTCAATTTGGACTTCAGGAAGGCAGTCAAAAGTTGATTTTAAGGTCCACACTACACTTTTTCCTAGGCATGCTGTGCTTTTTACAGTCTGCTAATTTCTTGAGAATTTTCACTTTTTCATTATTGATTGATGGATTCCAATGAGTTTTATTTATTTAAATGTAAAAGGTAAATGTAATTATGTCTTTTATAGTTACTAGAGGTAGATATATCAAGTAAATATGTAATTTTGGGTCAAGTGAATTAGTTTCATCAAAGATAGGCATGAGTTTGTTGACCTCCCTAGTCATTAGGATTCTAGTTGAGGAATTTGGGGAAAACTCCAGAAGTCATGGATTCAACCCCTGAGAGTGGAGATAATTTGTTTTGGTCTATATATTTCATTTCCTTTGTCATTACAAGGGTTCAATGTTGTGTAATTGATCTTTGAACACTAGTGTAATCAATCATTTTTTGTAGGAACTAATAGACAAAGTTGTAGCTATTTTGGTGGGATTCCTGTGGTAATGTGTTTTAGCAGTGTTGCCTCTTATGTTTACATATGTTTGAATGTATTATTCTTTCCATATTCATGCCATCTCTCAATGTGATTAATTCCTAAGTTGGATAAGCATAATTCATTACTTGATGCTCTATTTTGGAGGAATTATCATAGTTGTGTTTCATTTTATTTTGATTGAGAATAATTCATGATTTCCATGCTATTTTTGAAAACCGTATAAGTCTCTCATACTCATCGTGATACATAAATGTGCTAAAGTATGTTCTCGCCTTGCCCGATCAAATCTTTTCAATTATGATCCTCTGTGCCCTGACCTTGTTCTTCTCCGACCTAATGCACTATCCAACACTCAAAATCAATCAACCAAACCCTAGTGCTACTATACCTAGCTTAATATCCTCATTATCCAGTCAATTTGGTTTTGATCTACTGGAGAGATCCCTCTCCTGCCTAGTAGGGCTATCTACTAGGTCAAAGCGGTCTATAGTTACCTTTGTTGGTCTCCTTCTCATCCTCCATTGATTCGGTGGAGTGATAATGGATCTCATCCAAATATTCAAGAGGCTCCTCGTAAAATTAAACAAGAGACTTAGTTTTTTAATTATGATTGAGCCACAAAGATAAGATATAAGAGACCAAATCAGAATTGTGATGGCCCAAATCCGTCAACATGGCGTAAGAAACTCATTTAATTATCCCATTTCTTTGTTTATGATTTTAATTTTCTCATCCTTCATAAAAGAATTATTTATTTTACAGGGTTTCTTGAGGGAGTTTCATCCTCATGGTGAGACTATGGGGATCAATGTTGGTAAAAGAACCATTGCTACGCTTGTGAGTAATGCATTGAACACATCGACCGTTAATGAAATTCCTAAACTAGGTGACACGCCATTATCTGCACGCACTGAACAACTCACAGAATGATGTGAAAATGTTGTAGAGCATGATTCCATCACATCTATTCAACCAAGCTTTCCTAGGTCTACTCGTGTTACTAGCATGGGAACACTGTCGGTTACATTCTTGATAGGCGATGACCATGTTCCCATTAAATTAGAAAAACTTCCAGGTATTTAAGAAGTTTTTTACATATTAAGTATTATCTAATTTAAATTTATGTATACAATGTCATTATTTTGAAGTAATGATAATATCATTTTGTAGCAAATGATACCATCTATATGCACTTGAACGAGGCAGCCTTGCAAATCTTTGGGTCCACCATTCGCACAAGGTGTAATTCGCAAAATTAAAATTTGAAGGAAGAACCTATCAATAGGTTGGTTGGCATGTTCAGAGATGGTACTTTCAACAAAAGTGGAGTTACTACGAAGGTAGGGCTATATTTAAAATATCTGCGAGACCAATATAGGGTTCATTTTTGAAATAACCCTAAGTATGAGCGCCCTATAGTGATTTCAGAAGGGGAAATCCCTCCTAGAATATGCAAAGGAGAAAAAAATTTGAAAAGAAGGGAAGACACCACCCGAACCAGGAAGGTATGAAGCACTTTTATTAATGTAATTATGTTGCTTTCTCATCAAAATTGTGACATGTAATTAAGCTTATCAATACCGTAAATATAGGCACCCAGATATATCTAAATACATGAAGGTGAGAATAGAAAAACATGGCCAACATAATCTTGGTCCTGGTGGTTACTCAAAACTGGCAGTAAAAATTATAAGCAAAAAAAAATAAAAAAATTGCATCCAAATTTTAGATTCTTAATAATTTTAATTTAATATTTCAGAAGAAAACAATTCATGTTTTCATGCAAAATTGAAGGGTGAACAATTCAATGAAACTCCCATGGAGGTGTTGAGCTAAAAAAACACAAAAGAAACTAAAAAACAACCAAATACACACAGCATTCAACAAACATGAAGACACAGAAGATTTTAACGTGGTTCACCCAACCAATCTGGGCTACGTCCACCAAACAGGGCATCGACAATCTCATTCATCAACTGGATAATTACAACAGAAGATTTTCTCATTTGCTCTTCCACTCACCTCACATTCCTCATTCACATTTGCCTCTACGGGCTTACATTTTATAGCTGGGAGTAGAAACTGAATCATAAATTCACTCACAAAAAATATAGGATGCATTAACTCCACATCAGAATTAGATGGAGTCAATTTAGCAACAAATCCTATTGTTGTCACATTCATGAGATTTTTTCCAAATTTAATTAAAATAAAATCTCAACAATCTCCACCTTGACAACAATTAGCCTGATACCCTGTTCCATTATTATTTTTGTCTTTTCTGCAAGCCAAGAGAAGTCAGACACCATCGTAGCTTCTCTAACAAAACTGGTTTCATGAACATGTCTGCACAATTTTCCTTTGTATGCAATTTTTCCAGAGAAACTCCCCGTTCAGTGATAAACTGTATTACAAAAAGGTACTTGATAGGTATATGCTTTGATTTACTATGATAGGCCGTATTTTTAGCCAAGTGGATTGCACTTTGACTATCACAAAATAACTTGATGTTGTCCTGTAAACTACCAAACTCACCAAACAAACCTTTCAACCAAACCGCTTCTTTGAAAGCATGTGAACTAGCTATGTATTTTGCTTCTATAGTGGATAAAGCAACAATGTTTTGTAGCTTTGACATCCAGCTTATAGCTCCACCTGCAAGAGTAAAGATATATCTTGAAGTTGACCTTCTCTTATCCAAATCACCTGCAAAATCAGAATCAACATATCCGCAAACAAATTCACTACTTCTGTTATAAGTGATACAATAATCACTTGTGCCTCTCAGATACCGAAGCACCCATTTCATTGCCAACCCGTGTTCTTTTCCTAGATTTTCCATATACCTACTGACAACCCCAACTGCATGTGAAATATCTGGTCGAGTACAAACCATCGCATACATCAAACAACCTACTACATTGGCATATGGAATTAGAGACATATATTCCTTTTCTTCATTTGTGTTAGGACATAAACTTGAAGAAAGCTTAAAATGGGAAGCAAAAGGAACTGAAACAGGCTTCACATTGTTCATACCAAACCTCAAGAGTATTTTCTCAATATACTTCTGTTGTGATAGCCACAACTTACCATCTCTCCTGTCTCTGAAAATCTCCATTCCCAAAATCTGTCTTGCTGCTCCTAGATCTTTCATATCAAACATCCTAGCCATTTGAGCCTTTAACCTATTGATCTCGCTTATGATTTTTCTTGATAAAAGCATATTGTCAGCATATAACACTAAGATAATGAACATGCCATTACTCAATTTCTTAAAGTAAACACAATGATCATATTCACTTCTTATATAATTTTGACTCATCATGAATGAATCAAATTTCTTGTACCATTGTCAAGGCAACTACTTCAGACCATACAATGATTTCTTGAGCCTGTAGAAAAATTTCTTGTTTCGATTTTGAACAAACCCTTCAGGTTGTTCCATGTAAATCTCCTCATCTAAATCTCCATGTAAAAATGCAGTTTTAACATCTAGTTGTTGTAATTCTAAATCAAGTAAAGCAACTAATGCTAACACAATCCGATTTGAAACAATTTTTACAACTGGTGAAAATATCTCATGAAAGTCAATTCCTGCTTTCTGAGAAAAACCTTTCAAGACCAGCCTCACTTTGTACTTGTATTCTTTATCATCAGCACCCTTCTTCAATTTGTAAACCCATTTAAATCCCACAGTTTTTCTGTCTTTAGGAAGTTCAACCAGATCCCATGTGGCATTCTTATCTAATGCCTTCATCTTGTCCTTCATAGCCTCTTTCCACTTATCACTGTTAGAACCTTCTATATCTTCCTGATAACACAAAGGTTCATCATCATTAGCAGTTAAAGCAACTGAAGTAACATAATCATCATACCTTTTAGGAGGACATTTGATTCTCGAAGACCTCCTTAAATATTTTTCTGGTACTTCCACAATTTGCTGATTATTATCTGTAGGAACTTCTTCATGATCTGCATCTAAAACATGTTCATGATCTGTATCTAAAACTTATTCATGATCTACACTATCATCATTATTTGAACTGGTTTCAAACTGAATGTGTTGAAGCTTAGGTACATTATCCTGTTTCAATTTATCATCTACACCTGGATTTTCAAGTGAAGATTCATTAAATTTAACATCTCTATTAATGATTATCTTGTGAGTAGTAGGATCCCACAACCTGTATCCCTTAGTCTCATCACCATATCCAACAAAGATATATCTTTTTGATTTAGGATCTAATTTAGAACGCTGATGTTTCAGAACTAGAGCATATGCATCACAACCAAAAAATCTCAGTTTAGAATAATCACATGGATGACCTTTCCATACCTCTTGATGAATTTTTCATCCTATTGCAGTTGATGGTGATCGATTTATCAAATAACAAGATGTAGAAACCGCTTATGTCGAAAATTCCTTCTGAAAATTGGCGTTACTAAGCATACTTCTTGCTTTCTCTAAGAGAGTCTTGTTCATGCGTTCAGCAACTCCATTTTGCTAAGGAGTATACACAATATTTTTATGTCGTTTTATCCTAGCATCCTTGCAATAATTATCAAATTCCTTTGAAGTAAACTCACCACCATTGTCAGTCTTAAACATTTAATGGTTCTTCTAGTGATGTTTTCAACTAATGCTCTAAATTGTTTGAAAACTGAAAAAACATCAGACTTCCTTTTCAACATGTAGACCTTCAACACTTAGAGAGAAATTCAACAATAAAAGATATAAAACAGTGATCATCTCCATATGAGATCGTAGGAGACAGACTCCCGAACATCGTAATGGGAGACCGGATTTCCTTACTAGCATGTTTTCCCGCCTTTAAACTTCTTGCTTTGTTTTTAAATAGACAAAGAAGCTTGCTGCAACTCAACTTAGAAGATTTTAAAACTAGGGTTATAACTTACGTACTGTATAAAAATTTTTTAATCCCTTTTCGCTCATATGGTCCAACCAACAAGGCAGACGAATATACCATCATTGCTTTTCAGCATATCAGAGAAGCACACCGACCGTTCTTCCTTCTAACTAAAAAATATTTCCAATCTTCTTTGCTTTCATTACTAGTAAAATTCCTTTATAAAATTTCACTACTCCACCTTGAATAAAGGTTTTATATCCATTTGTGTCTAGCACTCCTAGTGAAATGAGGTTTTTTCTTAGTTCAGACATGTGTCTTACATCAGTTAAAATTTATTTGTCCCATCAAACATTTTAATCTGGATGCTTCCAATTCCCACAATATTACATGAGACATCATTTCCCATGTAATAAACTCCATCATTGATTGATTTATAAGATTCAAACCACTCTATATGAATGCACATGTGATTTTACGCACCAGAATTTAACAACCAATGTTGATCATGATTAGACAAACTAACTGATAAAACTTCATCACTCATACCTGAAACGGATACCAAACCTGTATCTGTTGTGTTTTCTTATTTCTTCTCTATCGAAGAGTATCCTTTGGATGTTTGTTGTCTATTCCAACAGTCCTTCTTCAAATGTCCCGATTTGCCACAAAACCAGCACTTTACCTTACTCTTCTTTCCTTTCAATTTTGACTGCGAGTTGTTGTGCTTACTGAAGCATCTTTCTTTAGAAAAACCTCTGACCATCATTGCTTTTGATGTAGAGGTTTCTGAATTTGACCTTTTCCTTGTTTCTTCAGACAACAAACCTCCAAGAACATTATCAAAATCAAGGGTTTTTGATGAAATAAGACTTATAGAAGTAACAAAATGATCCCATGACTCGGGTCACGAGCATAATAAAGTTACAGCTTTATCTTTTGATTCAAATTTTACTTCTATACTTTCTAATTGCACCAAGAGAGTATTAAAGGTATTCAAATGATCATTTATCGTCATACCTTCCTTCATGCGCAAACTGTACAATTGTCGCTTCAAAAGAATCCTATTGGTTAAGGATTTTGTCATGTACAGCTTTTAAAGCTTTGTCCACAAACTAGCAGTAGTTTTCTCTGACACGATGTTAAACAAAACATCATCAGCCAAACACAATCGAATGCCGCTCAGTGCTCTTTCATCCATGTCACTCCATTCATTATCTGTCATGGTGTAAGGCTGTTTGGCTCTTCCCAACAATGCCTACAGCCTTCGCCACGCCTTGTTGCACGAGTAGATCATACATCTTAAATTTCCAGATCTCGAAATTATTTTTTCCATTGAACTTCTCGATCTCAAATCGAGCACTTTGTGTTTTTTCCATGTTTAGTAGTTTGTGTCACAAAATCTCCAATCGAAATTCTTAATAAATGAAGTTTTTATTCTAATAAAAAATGTTAACTTTGATTATAAAATTCCTTTCCCTTGTTACATATGCAAATGGAATTTTAAATGCCTTTCCCTTATTACATATGCAAAAAATTCCTTTCCCTTATTAGCATATGCAAATGTCATTTTAAATTACAAATTGATTTTTAAAAAAGGCATATAATACAAATCGATTTAAATTATAAACTCAAATATTTGTTTCATATATCGATTTGTTTTTTTTTTTAAACCATTGCATATTTCAATACATATCAGTTTACAATATGCATGTCATATAGCATTTCAATACAATCGATTTAGAAAGAAGCCATCGTTCAACAAACTACCACTTGTCGAAGTTAACGCAACATTTTTTCAAAATAAAATTTAAGGATACCTCACCGTTCAACGCTGCCAGTTTACAGTGTACCACGCAACCTTCAACGTTCAATGCTCACAAGCCAGTTCAATGCTCACGACTCTGCAACTTTCATTGATTCATGCAAATATTTTTTCATCCGCAGCCACGCAGATCAATCCATTATGCATGCAATCACCTCCACGTTTGGTCGTATACTTCACACGCAGATCAACCATGCACACAGCACTCACATAGCCAGCGTATGGAAATTAGATAGGCAGCGGCTCCCATAGCGGCTTACACAGTCGTTTCTCTGCACTCAGCAATTTTCTTCAGCGCAAACATTAGCATTAAAACCGTCCATTAATGCAGACACAGCCACTGGCTGTCTATGCTTATAGTGTTGTGGGCTACCTCCAGCAGCCACGCAAATCAACAACAGCTCGCAAACTCTTCCCTTACAAATTCGACAGCCTTCGAGTTAATTCCTGCACACATGAGATTAAAAAACGGAACAGTGCTCCTTGCTAGGCAGCATATACATCTTACTTTGTGCTCCGATACCAAATCAAATACACTCAACATTCAACAAACATGAAGACACATAAGATTTTAACGTGGTTCACCCAACCAATCTAGGCTACGTCCACCAAATAGGGCATCGACAATCTCATTCATCAAATGGAGAATTACAACAATAGATTTTCTCATCTGCTCTTCCACTCACCTCACATTCCTCATTCACATTTGCCTCTATGGGCTTACATTTTATATCTGGGAGTAGAAACTGAATAATAAATTCACTCACAACAAATATAGGATGCATTAACTCTACATCAGAATTAGATGGAGTCAATTTAGCAACAAATCCTATTGTTGTCACATTCATGAGATTTTCTCCAAATTTAATTAAAAGAAAATCTCAACAAGAGGAAGACCTCAAGCTTGCTTACAAGCACAAATACCAAGTCGTTGTTAAATATAGGACAAGCATGAGGTCTTCACATACTAGTTCCGATCCCCCACCTGAGACTAAGGTAAATAAAATAAACGAAGAGAATTTATAAATTAATACTTGTATACAATCTATTGGTTTTTATTTTTTTCCATAAAGTAATTTGCTTGAGTGTAAAAGGTAGGAAGACAGTGTAAATACATATGTCCCAAGCAATGATGGAATACAGGAGCCTACTGACAGTGGAGTGCAAATTGAAACTGATTTTTAGCTCGATTATGGAGGTATTTCATGTGAATTATAATTTTTTTTAGTATGGAATAGAATTAGAAATATTTAATTACAAACGATGTATTAATTATAAATCTTCTTGGTTCTAATCTAGAGCATGTACAAAAGAAGGAAAAACAATAGAAGGAACCTTTGGCCACATCTGAAAGTATCTCACTTCCCTCAACTATTGAAGCAGGTAACAAACACTACTAATTTTTTTATTAATAAAACGCTTGCATTAATAATTACTATAAATAATAATTTAATATTTTTTTCTTATTGCAGTTGATGCTCTGTCGCCCTTATAGCAGCATAGACATTTCACTAGGTTGGGAGCAAGACATCTTACAGCTGAAGGGAATGACGTCCTTGCTTCATACATGAAAAATTTCAAGAAACCGAGGAATAATTGATTGTACTTGTAATTTAATTAGAACGACCTTGTTTCAAATTATGTATAGCATACAGTTTATGATAAATCATACTGAGATAAAATATTTTTTAAACTCTACGAATGAATGAAGAAATAAATGTTTACTATATATTTATTTATCTATGACGTATCTTAATATATTTCTTTCAAATATTTCTTAGTAGATAGATTGGGTACAAAGGATTTGAGAGTGATGTGTGTGGGGGGTGGCGGGGGGGAGGGGCCATGAGAGCGTCCACCTTCACGTGGTTGGCCACATTCAGTAGAGAATAAATTAATATTTGGACAATATTGGAGTAAAAATCTGAGATAGCAAGAACAAGTTCAATTTTTAATTCGTTGTTTCTTCGTTGACTAGAGGGAGGTTTGCTCCAAGATTAAATTAAACCAATAATTTATTCTTGAAACCAAGAGGAGATCATTCAAGTATTAACACACTCAAGATTTTTTAATTACAATTTATTAGTGTAATTAAATTTTATAAATGGTCAAATTGAACCTGAGTTTGCCTCATTGGTCTCATGAATATGTGTAGGACAATCTATGTCGATTTGGATGTTGAAGAGGAACAACTATCAGAAGAAAATATCTAAAAAAGGTAACATTAAATTTAACATATGCAGTATGGTCCCAAATAAACAATATGTACATTGAGAAATGTAGTGCAACAAATAACTTGTACATGTTTTAGAAAAGCATAAATAAGACATGATAGAGACGTATTGTCGACATTGAACAACTAAGAGAAAGTAATTCACAATAAGGATTAACTTACAGGTTTTCAATAGGTTGAAAGGAAATTTTACAAAGAATCAATACAATCATATGGATATGTATGTCCATATGGAGTAATAAAACAATTGTACAACTTATGACTTTCTTTTTTGTGTAGATCATATACCTCATTTTGAGATGTTTACGATGCCCATGTATTTGTTATTTTAGTATCTTGTATAGGTTTCCTTCAGGTATGCAAAGCTAATGTTGAGAAGAAATTACTTATGTATCTACAAAACCCTTTTATTCTTCCACTCGTTAAATTTTCAGTTATTGTGTGATTGGTGCGATGAACTGGAAGTAATTTATACATGATATTAAATTTAGTAATTTATCTATTTAAATAGGATCATATGGATAATAGTCACCTAGGGTTGAATTTTTGTAATGTACTTAACCCCGGATACCTCAAAATGTGAAATATGCCTCTAAATATGCGAAAACATGTCCTTAACGCCAAACATTTCTACTTGAGGGGAAACACACCTTTAAATACATAGAAAATATTTCATTCATGTTATTTATCACCCCTTATTACCTGTAACATCCCCCAACCACCTCCTTGAAGAGGGTGTGCAACCTCAACACTCAAGTGGGCCTTTGACCAAACCCATGTGTAACTTAGTGCTACATGGCATGATCTCAAGTTGGGTGTTCATCTTGTAAAGCTCCCTTTCTTCTTAGATCCTTCATCCACATGGTATTAGGCCCTATTTTTAACCCAAACAAGGATATACATCAATTACATGACAAAATAGAATGTAATACATGTAACCATTCCTCCAATTACATGTAAAACATGCCTGAATTGATGCTCATAATGAAATGAATCTCTAGAAGAACCTTGATCAAGCCAACCACACACCTTCTATATGATTTTTCTTCCCTTGGGTGATGAAGAGTTCTTAGGATTGATGGATTTGAAATGTAGATAATGTCCCAAATTGGCGGATATGCGGTTACAAGTGTTAACCTTTTGATATATGCAGAGAATGTGATCTCTGTGAATGAGAGGCTTGCTCCTAGATGGAATATTGTAGGATTTCAACCTTTTTAATCCACTAAGGACTCTATGAAATTCTATATAAGCAATATATTTTTAATTATGAAGAGATTTTATGCAACCATGCATCACATTGACTAGTTTCATGGAACCATGTTGGCCTTCAAAATGCAAGAAACACCAGGAATCTGGGCCTTACTGTGTTGAAGTGTCATAACATATTTCACAAGGATATTGGTATTAGACAAGAGCTCGTGCTTTGTTGGGATTTTCATTACTCTTCAATGTTTTGTGTTGTTTAAATTTTCTCTTGCATATATAAATCGTGAGTAGCTTAACTAAACATATACCTGCCATTATCTTTTTGTTTATTTCTATTTTATCAAATCATTTCTGATATGAAATGATATGGGATTTTTTTCTGCGTAGCTCTTGGGAAACCTCAAGTTATAATTTCTAAAGAAGCTTATGAAGAAATGAAATCCTAATAGAATGGTGCAGAGTAAGGGCTCAATACAAGACCATCAAGGTTAAGAAGAGGATCATTGTCATATTTTTTGTCTTCTACAAATGCCAATAATACTTGTAAAAAAATTGTTAACCATCTCTTTTTGAAGTTTTTTTGAAAATATTAAATTGTAACGGAGCTAAACTTTAGATGACTCCATGATTTTCAATTCTATAATTTTTTTTAAATGGTTATGCAGATGAAATGAAAATCAGACAAATGAGCATCCAATCAACTAATATAGTAGGCAATAATGAGTTTCCTTTGGAGGATGCAACATGAATTGCTCCAAAGCGAGGAATTCTTTTTCCATTATAACCATGTACATATTCATGAGACAAATGAGGAAAATATGAGCAAAGGTTTTCTTCTTTTTAGGAAATCCATATATGTATCCTCAAGTCTTCCTTCTAGCTATGACATCCATGAGAGTTGTCTTCCCTGCACCACTAACCCCCATAAATGTCGTAAGAACACCAAGTATGAGTGCACCTGTAATAGAGAAATTTAAGTCTTCCTTTAGTCACTTCTTGTTCCCTCATTTCCTACAGATGAATCCAAAATTAGTTAGCCAAATCCATCAAGTACGAGAATCCACAAAAATTGGCAATATCTGGATCACATAATATGTCAACCGAAGGGCTCAAGTTCCATACAAGGGGCATGTCAACAAAGTATTTTACATTTTCAAAATACATGGCAGAGAGAAAACCCAAAAAACACATAAATGGTGCTACAGAGAACGTTGTGGAAACTATTAATTGAAAAATGGTGGAACTTTCTTTAGGGGGTAGTGATTTTTAAGGAAGCGCAAAACATAATCGACATTGATCAAATATTATATATTTTCTATCCAGTTTCATGTTTGTATTAAGAATAGTGTTACATGCTTCCCATCATTCATTATTTAAGTTTTTAAATGTATAAATGGACAAAGTTCGCATCATTAAACTATTTAATTCGCTTAATGCATTGGTAACATAGGGTTGGCAATGTATTATTTTAATTAAAACTATATTTAAATTGTGTTTTAAAGAGATTTGAGTTTTTAAATTTGTATATGATTTTTAGGTTTTTTTTTTTTTTTTTGAATAATTCTAATTCTATTTATGTAACATATTAGTACAAAACTACCACAGCTTCAGCTAAGTAAACCTGAAGGCTAGGTTTGAAGCTAAAAAAAAACATGGTTTTGGACTACCCCAGAAGGGGGGAACCAGTCCCTTAGACGCATATCTTGCCGCCCGCGCAGGGGAAACCAACATTAAGAACATAGTAACAAGTAAGACCATGAAAGCAAAACTTGACTAAGATAAACGATGTTTTTCTCCCTCAGCGAGAGGGATTTAAACAAAAACACGTAAAGCCCCCCATTACACCTGGGCTACGGCACCGCGTTCCAGTTGTGATAGCAGTGGTCACTTGTAATCTGCAGGAGAGGGAGGCTCCTCCACTACGCGGTAGAAATACTTCGCACTGCTGCTATCCTCTTAATCGGTGGTGGCACAAGTGGCAGTTGCAGCCGCATCATTCATCTGTTCCTGTGTGTTGTCATCTCTTTTCAGACGCTGCGAAGAATCATGGACAGGAGGGGGCTGAGGGGCGGGCTCATCAGTAGGATTGGAACTAGAAGCTTCCTCTTGGAGAGAGACAGTTATGAAGGCAGTGAGAATCGGGCAGTCCATAGTACAGACAAATTGAAATTTAGCTCGTTGGGAGGTGTGGCAAAGGGCGACAGGGGGAGTGGCGGCCTGAGAGACAGGTTGCGAAGTAGATGCGATGTGGAGACGTTGAGAGCCGTGGGTGGAGTGCTCCTACCCAAAGAGGCAAGCTCACCCTCTTTTGCTACGAGTTTCTAGGAAATGACCGCGGGCTACATCCTCAAACAAAGAATCATTTCTAGAGAAAGATTGGGCACGAACTGCTCGGCCCCTGCTACTTCCTCTGCGACTTCGCATTCTATGCCTAATCCAAGGCATTTTTGCAATTGAGTGCAGTCTGCAGGAACATGTAGGTGAGCGGGAGAAACTCTGGGTAAGAGACAGAGGATTAGCCTGTGTAAAACTAGAGAGAGGAGCCTTGAAATAGAACTCGCTCTGAGAGAAGTGGAATTTCGGCAATGTTTCTAAGCAACCAAGTAGACATCAACACCTCCCAGTATGCGTGCGAGCACTTAGCTCAGCGCAAGAAGGAAGGCAGTAGCAACTCTGAGGAGCAGGATGAGCATGAGTAGAACAAGAATGAGAATGAGCAGACATTGTCATAATAAACCAGGGGAGTGGGAGAAAATGGCAGTGGGACGAGCTAATGGCTTGATTGCGGAGTTTAATGCCCAGGTTGGCAACATTAATGGGAGGATTAATGCACAGGTGGGTGACCAGATGGCCAACCCACATGCCCACCTTCAGGACGAGTGTCCCATCATACCTATAGATCATCCACATCTAGAACTGCAATGTCTTTGTGCACCAGATTGATGCAATTCTGTAGAAGAGCACTCTCATGGAGGATATTAAAGGGACCGTGCTTGAGAGTGTCGGTTATTTCTACTCCAATATTGGCCAGGAAATCAACAACCTTGCTGCCATCCCGTTTAATGTGAGTGAAGGAGACAACCTTATGAGTCTTGAGCCAACGTTCCATCAATTCGAGCCGCGCGACAAGTCTCCAGCTGGTGATTACCTTGGCCACTGTGGTTCCCCATAGAAGTTGATTAGCCATTTTAAATTAACACCTGAGAGTCTCCTTCAATGACAATGGGAAAGAAGCTGTACTGCTGAGTTAAGCATAATCCTTGCCACAAACCTTCCAACTCAGCTGAGTTGTTGGTGTCCGAGCCAATGGATTTGTAATAGATATATATAGGAGTGCCCTTGAAATCTCTAAAAATGCCCCCAAATCCTGCTTGTCCGTGATTACACTTTGAAGCACCATCAAAATTTAGTTTGATAATTCCAGGAGAGGGAGGAGACCAATGAGATGGAATTTTCAAAGTGCTTGTAGCATTGTTGGTAGGACTGTGAGGAATCGTGAGTTGCCAGTTCTCCCAGATGGCTTTTTCCTGAGGCTTTGAAGGGAGATCTTCTTCCTTCCAGGCTTGAAGGGCCAGTGGTTCTTGGAGGTTATTTCTGAAGATGCCCCATATTATCTCCAAATATGTGCTCTGGCTCCTGAAGATTCTTTTGTTTCTCTCTTTCCATATAGTCCATAGGAGAAGGCCTGGAATAATTCACCAAAGAGCATTGAGAAGAGCGCTACTATATGGGGTATCAGGCTAGTTGTGTATGGTGATAAGAATGTTCTCGAAAGGTTTTCTTCGTTGGCAGCGAAAGCTTATCTTTTCCCATAGCGTGTTTGCAAGAGTACAAGAGACCATTAGGTGTTGTATTGTCTCATTGCTTTGATTGCAGTTAGGACATCGAGAGGGACCTATAAATCCCCGTTTGATTAAATTATCCCAGGTGAGAATCCTTTTGTGACTAAGGAGCCATAGGAAAGTTGAGACTTTAGGCCAAATCCTAGGAGACCATATGCATAGCCACAGAGGATCAAGAGGAGCAGGGGTCAGGTGCATCAAAGTGTATGCCTCTTTTGTGGTAAACATACCTTTGGGAGTGTATCCCCACTGAAGGATGTCTGTGTGCTCCGAATATTTGATCTTTCTTTTCTGAAGTTCTGAGTTGAGAGCATTCCATGAGTCAACCTAAGCCTGGGGGCATCTTGATCAGTGTGCCTCCATTTCTTGAACCCGCAATTACTTCTAGGAGGCTAGTGCTGGTGAACCTTGTCTTTCAGATTAATGTTCAGATTTCCCAAATTGTGGGGATTGAGAATGTCGGTAATCTTGAGTTTTTTCTTCCATGAGTCCACCCAGAAACGAGTAGTGCCTCCATTGCAGATTTCCCAAAAACTATGTTGTTGTATCAGTGCACTGTGTTGTTTAGTAGTGTTCCAAATTAGTTAACCTGTGCCTTTCGGGGGGAACCTGATCAGGTCCTCTGGAGGTCTGTTATTTGCATATTTTGCAGTCCACAATTTTTCCCAAGGGGTGTGAGGTGCCAACATCCATTTCCACCAGATCCGCGCTCCCATAACTTCATTGCTATGAGTGGGATCTATGAGGCCAAGTCCTCTGGCAGCTTTAGAAGTGAAAACTATGCTCCATTTTACTAGAGCCCATTTGTGATTTTGACCTGAAGAGCCCCGAAGGAAATTGTGTTGAAAATATCTTATCTGTTTGAGAACCTATTTTGGCACAACAAGATCCGAGAATAGGTAAAGAGGCATAGATTGTAGGACAAATTTGATGAGGATTAAACGGATGGTCATGTTGAGCGCTCTATAGGTCCACGAGGAGAGGCAGGCTTCCCATTTTTCAAGGAGTAGATTCCAGGAAGAGTGCTTGATGAAAGAGGCTATGAGGGGAGCTCCAAAGTATTTAGCAGGGAGAGAAGAAATGGAGAAGCCTAGAATGCGAGCAATATTGGCTTGGGTTTGGGCAGGGGTGTTGAAAAAGTAGATCTGAGATTTGGCAGCATTAATGGAGGTTCCAGAGGCTTCAGAAAAAACATTTAAGATGAATTTAAAAGAATGGGATTCTTGCACGAAGGGGTGGCCAAATAGCATGTTATTGTCCATGAACTACTGATGGGTGGTAGCTGGGGAGCCGTGGAGGGATATACCTTTCAAATTTTGAGTTTGAAGATCATGTTGGATTAACCTTCTGAGTCCTTCAGCCATGAGAACAAAGAGAAAAGGCGATAGAGGGTCGCCTTGTCTAATGCCTCTTGAAGGAGAAAATGGGTGAGAGGGTATCCCATTAAATAAGATGGAGGAAAAGATGGAAGAGATGAGGTTCAGAACCCATCTTATCAACATTTGACTGAAGCCAAAAGCACCCAAAATCTGGTGAATGTAGTTCTAGCTTAATTTATCAAAAGCCTTAGATAGATCTATTTTAAGAAGCATAACTGCCTTTTTGCTGATATTTAAGGAATGAATAATTTTGTGCATTAGGATGATCCCGTCCAGAATTTGGAGACCCTCCACATAGCCGGTTTGTTCAGGCGATATAAGCAATGGGAGCAATGGCTTGAGGCGATTCACATTGACTTTTGAGATTACTTTGTAGATGACGTTGCATAGAGCTATGGGCCGAAATTTGTCCAGTGTGCTTGGTTGGTCTTCTTTTGGTACTAGAGCTATGAAAGTAGCGTTGAGAGAGGGGAGCAGCCAATGCATTGATCTCGATTCCTCCACTAATTGCCATACTTCTAGCTTAACTAGATCCCAGAAATGGTGAAAGAAGTTTGAGGTTAAGCCATTCGGACCTGGAGCTTTGCCCTCCTTCGATTGGGCCATAGTTGTTTCAACTTCCTGGAGCGTGATTGGTCGCAATAGAAATTTATTGTGCTCCTCTTTTATGAGTTTAGGGATGTGGTGAGTGATCTTTCTGATTGTTGGTTGCGGGTCAATTGGAGGTTCTTGATGGACATTCTTAAAATGCTCTAGATGTACGCGTTCGATGTCTTCATGGTTTTCGAGACATTCTCCTTTTTGAGTGGTGATGTGGGCAATGTGGGTTTTCATTCTTCTTTGGATTGTGGAGTGATGAAATAATTTTGTGTTTCTTTCGCATTCCTTTAACCATCGAATTCTATACTTTTTCCACCAAAGAACTTCTTCTTGTTTTCTTCTCTCATCTAACTTCTCCTGAAGTCTCTATTCTTCAGTGACAAGGAGTTCTGTTCTTCCATTTTTGATTATTTCCTATTGAATCTCAGCCATGCTATGTTCAAGCCATTATTTCTCCTGGAAAATGTTCCCAAATATGGAGTGGTTCCAAGCTTTAATTTGTGATTTTAGATGTCAAATTTTTTGCTGGAACTGATACATTTTTGAGCCAGCTGGTGGAACAAAGCTATTCCAGGCTATATGAACCAGAGTTTTGAAGGTGGGATGGTCAAGCCAAAAAGCTTAGAACCTCAAGGGCCACTTGGATAGGTTGCAAGGTCTCTGCCATTGAAGAGAGATAAGCCAATGGTCTGAGCCTATAATGGGAAGAATGGAAGCAAAGATGTCTCCCCCCATATGTATGGCATTATCTGATATTAAGAAGCAGTCCAGCTTGGATGCTATTTTTTGATTCCCAGCTCTCTTGTTATTCCAAGTATATATGCCGTTGGAGAAAGGCAGATCAATGAGCCAACTTCAATTGATGAACTCTTTGAAGTGGGCACTTTCAGGCTCTAGTCGTGGTCATCCTCCTATTTTTTCTTCAAGCTTGGTGATCATGTTGAAGTCCCCTCCTATTATCCATAAGGGGTGAGTTCTATTGGAATTAAGAGCCTCCATAGTGTTCAAGAGCACTATCTTGTTTGCTAAATCTTGAGGAAAATAGACATTTGAGAGGTGCCCATGAACATGCATTCCTATCATGTGGAAGGTTGCTTGGATGACGTTATGCGAGGCATGATAGTTTGTGAGTGAGATCTTTTGTGTCTCCCACGATATGGCTAAACCTCATGAAAAGCCTGAGGCATCAACCACTATTGAATAGCATCTTGGCCATGCTTTATTTAGGATGGTGCCAAGAGAAGAACTATTACATTTGGTTTCTTGAAGAAAGAGGATTTGACCTCTTTCTTGTTGAATCATGTTTTTAAGCATTATGTATTTCCACAGGCCATTTAGCCCTCTTACATTCCATGAGATAACCTTCATGAGGAGCTCTTGGAAAGTAGCTTAAAGAAGCATGTCAACTTGGGGTATCTTCCTAACTCCACCAGCATCTCCCCTAAAGTGATGGTGTATTGCCAATTTGGTTTTCTACCTCTTTTTTTGGAATCCTTTGTAACCTTTAGCCCATCCCAGTGACTGCCTGATTGAATGCCCAGTTTCTTTTGTTGTTGTGCACGGACAAGGACCACTTTAGGTTTTCTATCTGTTTCGGATGGATTTTGTCAAATTCCTTTCGTCTGCATGTGTCCTCCAATCCCAGAAGATCAAGCCCACCTAGGTCAAAGCTTTTGGAATCTTCTTCCATGTGGCTCAGTTGACTGCTCTCGGGGCTTTCTTTTTTGGAGTGGGTGGGGTTGAGCAGAGGATTGTCTATATCCATACTGTTTGGCTCCGAGATGACAAGCTCGATTTCTAAAAGAGACTTGGGACCCATGGTTTCCATATTTTGCAAATATTGAGGGCTAGGTTTGGGGTTAGAGGGATCTGGAATATTGGTGGATGACGAGGGTTTGGATGAGGGATCGGGGGGGCCTGGGTGAGCGTTAGCTGAAATATCTGGCCGAGACAAGAGATCAAAGCGATTACTGGTAGAGTGGGTATTGGCCTACGGGTTTGGTTTTTTTCCAACTGAGGGAGGCTTCTTATTGTGCCTTTTGCAGTTAGAAAATTTAGTGAACCCATCTTCTTCAGGCTTGTCTTTGGATTCTTTGTTCTTGGGAGCGTTGTTTAGCGGGCAGTCCCTGAAAATATGCCCATGGGCATGACACCTACGACATCGAAAAGGAGCATGTTCATAGTCAAGGGGCTTAATCCATTCAAAATTTTCATGGAACAAACTTACTGCATCCGGAAGAGCTTTGTTGAGGTGCATGTATACGGATATTTGGGCATAGGAAGTGTATCTTTGGAGCTTTGTGTCTTCCGCTATCTTGATGAATTTTCCCAGCCCTTTTAGTATGGCAGTGAGCGATTCCTCATCCCAGTATTCAAGCAGCAGCAAATACAAGCATATCCAGACCAAAGCCTAGTTGAAGTTTTCTTTGTCCGAGTTGAATCTTTCTATCCAATCTCTTAAGTATAAACCAGTAGAGTTGAAGTAGGTCCCCCATCCAACACTCTATTTCGTTCCTCTATGCAGTTAAAAACTGCATTGAAGAAAACCTTTGGCCCCAGCTGCAGGGTAACATGACCCTTGGGCTTCCATTTCGTGGCAATCCATCTTTGCAGGGCCTTCTCTGTTGGCCAGAAGCCGATGAAATTTCCTATAAGGGCATGATCTTTCATGTATTGGATTTGGGCATTTATGTGATGATTGGGCAGGTCAATCTTGGGTCTTTTGGCCGCAATGGGTTTGCATGTTATTGAGGTCATAGCAGGTGTTTCCAAGGTATCTATAGAGGCTTGCGCCTATGGTACTTCACCCTGCTATTCTGTGTCTCCCTTGTCTGAGTGCATTCTAGTCTGATCCATTGAAACGTCATTTCGATCCTCATTCGTAGGGGGAGGTGGACTACCTCCCCTCGCAGCAGCTACCATGGCTCATGCACAAGACACCGATGGGTCACTTTGCAGGACGCATGCAGCTTAGCTGGTCTTCCTTTGTTGTTTACGGTAGCGCTGTTGCAGAGGAAAACTAAACCCTAGCAGAGCACTTCAGCAGTTCAATGATTTTTAGTTTATTTGAATTTTAATCAATAATTATATTTTAATGATATATTTGAAAATGAAAAAATAAAAAAAGAATATATTTTTTTAATAATTTAGTTTATAGAATGATAATTGTTGGTATATTTATTATTATTATTTGTTATTTGGAATGTATTATCCAATAATTTTTCATTTATTTTAATAGTTTTGGGTGGAAGAATTAGACTTGCTAATTTTCAAGGAAACATTTATGGGTAGGATCTATTTTAATGATTTGGGTTTAAAATATTTTGAAATTTATTTTGTGACATATAAAACTATTTTTGTATGAACCCTTTTCAAGTATGGGTATTAGTGCCTTGATGTTGTTTTACACTTCAAGAGCTTTCCAATGATGTAAAGATAACCTTAATCAAACTTTATAGTGTAAGCTGGCATATATTGAACACCATAGTAATGAGTGGATGCCATGTCAGTTTTCACTTATTGTGCATCTAAATCTAACAATGTAAACTTTGAAACGAGAATTGATATGAGTACCCATTTTTTTGAAGTAGCAAAAAAGTAGCTCGATTTTGAAAAGTGTTGATTCACAATACAACTTTTTTTAGCATATTTTTGACACTTTAAATTTTCTTATATATCATGTATATGCATTATTTTTAAAATGTTAGTAATTTTCATGTTGATTTTGAAAAGGGTTGATGTCAACATCAACCCTTCTTTTAGCAGACTTATTTTTTACTTTAAATTTTCTAATGTATTAAATGTGAATAATTATTTTATAAATTTAATAAATTTTGAAGTACTCATCTTCTTCTTTTTCCCCGACATGTTTTTTTAAGTGTTTTTCAGGTTTGTGTTTTTTTGTTTTTCTTTTCAATTTTTTTTTGTAGTGAGATCTTTGATCTTTTGCATAGCTTAAAAAAAATGGTTGAAATTTTAATGTTTCGATCTTCTATACAATTATATATTGTTAATTATTATTTCAATGCACATCAAATAATTGTCACTAAAAAAACAATAATTTTTAACAATTGACATAAAAATACACATTTTGAATATAGATATAATAGAAAAAATACACATTTTGAGGCTTTTTGTTAAAAGTGACATGTCGAATAAACGATTTTTATCGGAAAAAATTACCAAAAAAAGTATAAAAAATAGCAATTTTTATGAATTTTATGTTAAAAATTAATAATAATCACAGTTTTTTTCAAAAATTAAATGATTCACATAAAAATTAAAGTGAAAATAACATAATACAAATATTAAACATATAATAACAATAACAAAATACTTATTCTTCTCATAATATCTCAAAGTCAAAACATTACAAGTATAAATAATTAACATTTTAAAAAAATGAGCTTCATTTGGAAGTATAAGTAGAATTTAATCAAAAATATCATGTAATCCATACTCTTCATCTTCTAGAGTTTCATTATTGTCTTCTTCCATAATATGTTATTCTTCAGTTTGGTCATTTTCCTCTTCTAATGGATCTCTCACGTATGAAAATCTCCCAAAGTATGCATTTCCAGTCATTCCATTTAATGGTGGTTGAGGTTCTTTTGCCTTTTTTTCCACATGGGATTTATTAAAATCAATTTTTCCTCAAAAAAAATTCTTGCATTACATCTGGAAGAAATTGAAGAGAATTAATTATTTGTTGAATATATTTGCATTGTATTGGGTCTTTCTCAATGGAAATGTAATTTCTTCCTTTTTGTAAGCAAAAAGCTAGTGTTGTACCTAATCATCAAGTACAAAATAAATAATTAAGTAAATTAGTATATTGAAATAAAATAAAATATTGAAATTCAATGTTATATAATAAAACTTACCTGAGCCTGATAATAAATCCAAAAACCAATCTCCTTCATTTGAACATAAATCCACAAGATAGTTAATCAATGATTGTGGTTTTTGATATATGTGAACTATCTCTTATTTTTCTTCTTTATCTTTATATGTTAGTTTTTTTACAACAGCATCATGAACTAGTACTTGGATATGACTCTTCCCATCTACCCGATTGAAAAACATAGACTTATAGCTATCATCATTTGTCCAACTTTCAACATTTATGAACTCACAATCACTTATAATTGGTTGATCTCCGCAACCAATAAAATTTGAATTTTTCGTGTAACATGAAATAGTAAAAATTCAGTTAACTTGTACATAAATGATTTTAACATTATTCAAACATTCAATTTTAACATATTATGAGGTAAGTTGCATCCTTGAGTTTGTTTTTCCCTTGATGCTTGTTAATAACATTGCAAATTTTGTGTTTGAATGAAATGTCACAAATCTCCAAAATGGTGATGTTGTAATTTCTAGAAATCCTATAACCACTTTACTAAAAGCTTGATAAGGATAAGTGTCACTATCATATTCAATGTTTGGGATATTGAAGCCATGAGAAATATCTGCAATAAGTAGGGAATAGTCCCTTTTAGGTATGAGTTTTACAATGTCTTCACAATCACCTTGTATTATTTGATATTGGATAGTGTCATTAGCCCATTCCAAATGAAATGACTAAGACTCGGATCAAGTTCAACATTACTAAGACATTTTTTTCTAATCCTTTCCATTTTAATTTTTTCAATAAATGTTCTGAGACTATTTGGTGCTCCATTTGCATCATTCTTCATCTTCAATGAAATAAACACATAGATGTATAAGTTATAAAATAAAAATAATATACATATTAATAAATGAATTTATAAAAAAACATACATTTTAAAATGCAAGATAAAAATATTTTAGTACTGATGTAGAACTTGAATCTAAGTAGTTGTGTACAATATCATCCCAACTATCTTCATTCAACAATTTAACCATTTGTTCTTGTATTCTCATATAAACCTTGTGACTCAATCAATAAAGTAAAAAATGTTAATATAATTATATGTATAACAAATACTACCAATAACAATATGTTATATGTAATATAAACTTATAATCCAAAAACAAATAAAAATAAAAAACTTACTTTATAAATTCCCAAGACATTTCATCCAATGATATTTCACCTCACTTCACACGAGATAATATTGTTTTGACAAGTTTTACATCCTTCACTCGCATTTCTGTCCAAGGTGTGATAGTCATATCTTTTAGAAGGAGCTTCATTTCAGGACCTGATTTGCTGCTCGTAGATATCAATGGTTTAAACTTTTTGACCCTTTGGTTTTTTATGTCAATTTTTTCCCACATGTCGAAAATATCGCTAATCAATTCCCATACCTCTATAGTTTTAAATGCCAACTGGAAAAGGTTATCCATACCTCTGAATATTTCATAATTTACTTTGTCGCCTTTAGAATTTCTTTTTTCCTGAATTTGATAGCTTATTTCCATATGACATTGTTTTCAAAATGCTAGACTAACCATTTTCATATCCCAACCACATTTTTATTCAAATTTATTATGAATTAATCTAACCCTTTCGATGAAATTCATAGACTTCCTATACTCATTTTTTGTATTATGATCCCATACCAACAAATTTTGTTTTATATCTGTTAAACCAACATAAATGATACATTTCATTGTTCCAAAATATGGGTTATTGGGATATTCCTCCATCAATTTTCTTTGAGATTCTATAGAGTGATTCCCCCCAAGTACATAATATTTGTATTCAAAAAATTTTCACATATAAAATTTTTCTTTGTTAGGAACTTGCATTTGATCAACAAGAAGCACATAATCAACCACATGTGCATATGGATTGTACCACATCAATGTTTTCAAGTTGTGAACATGCATGTGGTGTGGCTTTCTAATTTGATATTTAAATTTTCCTTCATCTAGCTTATAGATTTGAGTGACATTAAGTTGAAACGACCAATTGACCTCAATTAAATTTGTTTTCATAAACTGATGTCGAATGAAATTTTGTTCTGTTTTAATAATGACATCCTCTAAATCAGTTCCTGGTGTAATGATCCCCCTTCTTCCTTTTGATTTTTCACTAGGATCTTCGCTTCTTCCCATGATTTTTCTAGAATGAGCAACTTTTAATTTCTTCCTCCTATCTGTTATCATACTTTCTTCAACATAATAAATATCTTCTTGGGCATTGTTTATTTTCGTATTTTATGGCTCCTCTCCTTTCGAACATCATTTCTAATCTCATTCTCAGTAATGACAACATATTCTTCATCTTCAACTTCAACTTCCTCGTCTTCAAGAGTAGCATGTCTAACTTTACTAGATTGATCCACTATAGGAATTCTTTGTTGATCCCTTTTATGTAGCCTTCACTAGTACAAAATGGCTAATTAGTTACTAAAAACACGACTAAAATTTTCATATAAACGATTATTTTTCGGTCGGTTACCAATAGTAGCTAATTTATAGTATCTTATAATGCAACAAACTTTTGGTCGTTTTTAGCATAGTCATTAATTGGTTATCTAAATTTTGTTTTCTAGTAGTATATTTTGTCATTGATTTAGTCATTAATTTAGTCATTGATTTGATCATTAATTTAGTCATTGATTTGGTCATTAATTTGTTCATTGATTTAGTCATTGCTTTAATCATTGATTTAATCTTTGATTTGTTCATTAATTGTCACAATTAATGAACAAATATACAACAAAATATACTACCATATGATCACCAGAGAAAACCAATTAATGACCAAAGAAATATGACCAAAATGTTGGTCGTGTTATAAGATACTATAAATTAACTACTAATAGTCATATATATATGAAAATTTTAGTCATCGTTTGAAACCAATTAATAACCAAAGAAATATGAATAAATTTAGTTCTGTTATAAGATATTGTAAATTAACTACTAATAGTCGTATATATGCAAAATTTAGTCATCATTTGTAATCTCAAATTTATCATTTGCAATAGTCATTTATTCATTATATAAACGACTAATTTAATAGTTTATATTTGTTTTATTTACTTTCATTAATAATAATTATAAATGACCAATTTAGTTGTATATTAATTTTATTTGTGTTCATCATTAATCAATATAAACTACTAATTTACTAGTTTTAAATTGATTTTGTGTTCATTATTAATCAACATAAATTAATTTGTATGATTTAAAAAATGCCATACAATATGCATGTTCATGTAATATTAAAACACAAAGTTTCATATTTTAATTAAAATACTAAACAATATCAGGTGCAACTATAAATAATTTCAACCACATAAATTATATTATATAAAATGTTAAAGTATTACAATATGATTTTCCTACTTAATATTGGTTGGAGTATAATTTACATATGAAATGGTGTTTCATCACTTCAAAACATTTTCATTGTGTTTTCAAGGCATTTCGCATGAATTCACCAACTCTAGACACTTGACAATCGATCTTTATATGTGTGTCTTATACAGGATATTGGCTCTAAGAGTATCACTAGACTAGTTCTCCTCTTTATCTTTTTTCATTTGTCGCTCCAATGTTATTGCTCCCCTCTTTTTTCAATTCCGGCTTCTTTCCATCAATATTGAGTTCATTTTCTAAAAACAAAAGAAGATGCAATCCAAAGTGTAAAACATGAAATACAATGAACACTAGAATATAAACTAAATTAGACTATAAATATTTTATACGACATATACCTCAACATCAGCAATGTCAAAGCCATTTTCCCCATACAAGTAAGAAACTTGAACAAATTTTCCTCATTGGGGTGATAATTTCCACTATAATGTGGCCAAATAACCTGTATAAAACAAAGCAAATAAAATGTCACCATATATGTTAAATAACAACTTAGTATCTTAGTATTCAACTTTCAAGGAAAGCTTAGGAACAATCATGTCAACTAAGTTATATGCTCAAAATATCAAGCTATAGATAACTTGTGAAAACAAATAATCTGAGGTATGTTGTTTAATCCTTGTCGTTTTATTCACAACATCATTTCATTTTCTAACACATGAACTTAGTCATGTATATAAACAACATGTACTCAAATAACAACATGAAAGTAAATTTTTCTGATAATCATGAAAATATTTTACTACAAAATAGCTATAAGGATTCCAATCAATATAGTGTAATACTAATTTCATCTTCAAGATTTTGTTGTTGTTTAAATGGACATGGTACTAAGTATTTTCAATTTCACAGTTAAAAGACAAAACAAAATAAAAAGAAACGTCCAAAATACAATCAAACAATAAAGAGAGGATATCATGGAATGGAAATTGCAACTACAAAAAAATTGTTTACCTGTCTGCCGATGTCATGTCTGGCATTCCTAAAACATTTGCTTGCCCAAAATATCCATGATGTGAAATAATCACAACATTAAAAACCAGAGGAATTCCTACTAGAAAATTTTCCAAATTCGATGGCTTAGGTGTCTAAGCGATCTCTTACAGTGAATGAACCATATCTAAGACGTGATATGTGTTGTCTCCCCATCATTTTTCCAATCACATTTCCTGTAACCTGCCCACAACAGAGTCAAGAAACAATAAAACAAATACATTGAAATTTGTGTTTATCTTTTGTATCTATAAAATTTGAATTTGATTTGTTTCATGAAAATATTAATTCATATTTAAAGCCTTCTTGACATATGAGAATGTATCAATGAAATAGGACATCAGAAAAATCAACCTCAATGAGGTCCTCAAAAAATTTCTACAATATCAACATTTTTCTTGTTGTGATATCTTGGGTAGAAAGAAGAACATATCTGCAAAATAAAAATGCATATATTACGTATGGTAAAACTTTGTATATTGTGTATTCTTAGGAATTTTTTTAAGATGTTCCTCCACCTTTACCAAAATGAATTGTAGCTTGGTTAAACTATGTTTCCTTTCATTCAACATCAATTTATCCAAGATAAATGTCACACATTATTCTTTCCCATTCCTCAAAATGCTACATATGATAAATTGAAAGTCACATAAAATTAAGAGCAAACCCTTTTCTAACCAAAACAAACAAAAAAACAGTGTCTCTAATAAAACTTCATTATAATATTAGAAAATGAAAAGAGGGTGGACCCATTTTGTTGTTTGAATTTTCCTATTTTTGTTATGAAAGTGTTCGAGCTACAAGAAACAATAAATGTGATGGAAGTTGTAAATGTGAAAAAAATTATGTTGGCCTAATTCGTAGACTTCTTCAAAATGATGTGAATGATGCCATTTTCGGATGTCGTAAATATCATAATAATAAATGGCATGTATTATAATAAATTGCATTGCAATGAATACCATGGGCCTCCAAGGGCTATAGGTCCTCAATATGTCAATCTTGATGATGAAAGAGAGATGGAAACGATAAGTATGGATGTTCCTAGTTTGTATGGTGGATGTCTTCAAACCAAGGTCTGGATGTTCCTAGTTTGTATGGTGGATATCTTCAAACCAAAGTCGTCATCTCAATGAACCTAGGTTCTGACATGGTAAACCTGGATTTGGTCTTCACCCAATTTCATTCCATCATACTTTTTCAAGGCTCAAGAGGACATAATGGCCCTTCAACTTATAATAGGGCTGCTTTTGAGGTTACAGATAAATCTTGTCCAAAGCAATTGGATTTTTGGGCTCCAAGAGATATGGATAATTTAAATGATAACAATTATATGTTTTTTTCCCAAGATTCAAATGTAGGGATACATTTTGTGGATTTGACTAATAAATAGAATGAGAGAAATAATCCATGAGGAGAATCTACTGGTCATTGTGATTAGGGAAGTACTCGGAGATAATAAGACTATTTAGGTTCAAATCAAAGATGGTGTTGATTCTTGTAGCTCCTCAGTTGTTGGTAGTTTTTAAGGTAGGAATTTTTGTTCTTCAAGGGTGGGGTCCTTCAACATAATTGCATCTGCCTTGGTCCTATCACCTAAAAGAAAAACATAATCAACAAAGAGTAAATATGTTAATTTTAGGGAAATTCCTATTTGTATAGTTGTCAAGCTTATAGTTCTTTTTTACTCTATTATAACTTTGTTAAGACCACCTACTCTATAGTAAAAAATGGCAAAGGATCCATTATTCATACCTACCCATGGTCTCTTGTAGGCATGATAAAAGAATAGGTTGAGCCATTAATTAGAATTGCACATATATTGAGGAAATACAATTCATTATCTAGTTAACCAATTGCACATTGAACCGTATATGGATGAATAGCCCTAAATAAAGTTAGTTTTCTCTATCATATGCCTTGGAAAGACAAAATCACTAACATTTCTTTTAATTTTTTGGTTTCATGCTATACATTCCTTCTTGGGAAGCTCCTATTCCGTAATGGATTTGTTTCCCAGGAAGGATGCAAAATTATTCTAATGACATGGAATCAGCTTAGTGGATTTTGACCCTACATGACCAAGGAACTCAGGAGCCTTGGGCGCATCAATAGTAGCATCCTCCAATGAAAATAGTACAGTATCCAACCTAGAAACATCAACATTATATATAGTTATAATTCATAATGGAAAATGACCTTAGACTGTAGTAGTCCTTAAATAAATTCAAACTTGAATAAGAACAAACACAAAATTTCACACTACCCTTCAGTAATTCTTCCTTGATTTAGCAAGGAAGGCTCATACTTGCATAAATGTGTAAGTATATTCCCCAGAAGATCAATTTCAATCTCTTTCCCGAAAAAGGAATCTAATATCCCAAGTGAAACCATATTTGAATGGAACAATGAAGATGACAATGGTGATGACATGACTCCCATGTAGATTTTGATGACATGAACAAATGATGACACCTCAAATGTAATCCTAGACCATGACCCAGATGATGGTATATTAACTAATTCATGACCATAGATGCTTAAATGAAGACTTGACTGAGATGAGTGATGATGAACATGACTGAATGGAGGGAGAAGCACTAACCCAGACAACAACCAATGATCAAATTTTATTTCAAAACTTATTTGAAACTATGAAATTTGACCTAGTACCCTATTAGCTAATATTGAGAAAGTAAATTTGATCAATTGTGACTGATAGAAACTAAAATTACTCATAAATATTTGTAGAATATTTCTCAAGCAGTAAACATGTACCAATTTGGGGTCCTATTTGAGTTAACGTTTGACATATTTGATGCAGATTCAATTTTGTTCTTCTTTATTTGAGCTTTGAAGGCCCTTCATCTGGTGAGCCTATAATAAGACTCCTATACCACCATAACCCTTACACAAAGTTATTTCTTTATTTCTTCTAGTCCTGCAAGTTGCTATGGATGCAAAACAACAGAGTTCATGCCCACAGAGTATAAATTTACATTCTTTGATTGTTAACCCAACCATTGTGAATTCGAAAGGTACTTTTATTGCTTGGAGTATTTGGAGGGCCTAGAGGGTTGCCTAGAAGATTGAACTAGAAATCTCAAGGCTTTGAAGTTGGTTTATTTTTAATGATCACTCTTTATAGTGTCATCCTACTTTATGAAATAAAAATCGAGATGACATGGTTCTTGGTCCTTTAAATTTTCAAAAGAGGCATTAAGAATATCAAAGACATTTTTGATTCTCACACCTACGATGTGTCTATTTTCCTAGGTAGAAAAAAAGTTTAATGTAGCCAATATTCATAGACATGTCATTGAGCAGGTCAAGGTGATTAATGGATTTCTTTGGAGGTATATTGACATTGGCCAAGGCATTGTTGGAAGGAAGTCCAGTATATTGGCATATTATGGCCTAAATCCCTAAGGGATATTGAAATAGTTAGAATGAAACGATTTAAAGTTTTTTTTGATGAGTAAGAGGAAGAAAGAGTGCATTCTACTTGTCAAATTCTAGTCCTTGTCTAAACCAAAAGAAACTAGAGGTTGGGATTTCAAAGACATTCAATTATTTGAAAAATTTATAGCTACCAAAAGACCATGAAATATTATTTCCAAATAGGGACTTTGGAGGTAGGTGATATACCAAAATCACGTTCAACACCTTAACATGGAATAATGAGATATGAAGGAAAACAAAAGAATAAAAAATGGGTCTATAGTATAGAAATTATTGGCACTAAATTTCACTTCGGTAGCTGTATGGTTAATATGGGGAGTTGGAAAGGGGAATAAAATCATAATAGGGGCTAATCCATGGATTCGATGTGGAGAAGCCTATATATTACCATTTTATTTGATTGCTACTTTGCAATGTCAAGCAATTCATACCCTAGGTTAGGGAGTCGATGCAATATCTGCATCAATTTAGAAACAAAGATGGAAGAAAGAAAGGAGTTTGGTTTTAAAAAGTGGGAAATATGCCACTGGAAGGAATTTTTGGATCAACATAAGAAGATTCATATCTGAATAAGAAATGAGGATGTTCTGTTGTACTCAAGGAACCATGCCCTCGGGGATATACTCCTATGCTAGGGTGCAAAGGAAATTTTGTAGATACAACCTAGGAAGAGGAGGCTTCAAGGTGAAATATTCCATTGAAGCCTTATGCTCCTCTAAATTCAAAGGTTTAGATGCCATTAGCTCTTTGGAACAAAGCACTAACTTGGAAAATACTTCAAAAATGAAGAAATAATGCAAAAAGAGAACTAGTTGATCATTTATTAATAATTCCAAATATTCCTGTAAGTTATGGGAAGAGTTGAAGTAACTAAAAAATTGTAGGGAATGGTGACAAGTGAAAACTATGGAGGAGGCTTTGAAGAACTGGATCCATAATAAAGAACTTAAAGGTTTTAGAGATCTTCCTATTGTGGTTTCTTAGAGAATATTGTTAGCTTGAAATGTTGATATTTTTTAGGAGAGATACTTTCCTCCATTTAAATGTGCATCTAATATCATGTTAGTGTTTGGAAGCATAAAAATACACCAAAAGACACAAAAACCCAGGATGTCGAATCAACCATGAATTGATAAATTGGGGCGACTTGTATGTTGCTAGCCAAGAGCAACATACTCTTTGCACTACAAGAGGTAACTTATTTCTAAATGATTTTCTTCTCCTTAATTTAAATGCAAGCTTGAGTGCAATACTAATAACTTTGTTGAGTTGATGGACCTAATCATATTAATGAAACTGATAGCAGACATGGAGGTAGACAAATTGTTGATTTTTTGCTATGATGCGGTTATACACTAGATGAAGGGCTGCCAAAAAATGGGGAACATCAATTTGTACCTTATGTTAGCTCAAATGAAAAAAATGGAGACATCCTTCTCCAACATATCCTATCATCATGCTTGTAGATAAAATAACACAAGAGCAGATGATTTATCAAAATGAATACTTCTGGGAGTCAAATATGTGTGATCATGGAGGTCGAATAAGGCATCAACCAGCTAGAAATCTTGAAGATAAGAGTTGGAGTTTGAATTGGTTTACTAAGTGTTGAGTAGTAGGATGTTCAAATTCCGGTTTACTAATTTCTAGAATTGTTGAAATTCAAATAGTTTTTTTATGAAAGACTCATGTATATGAACTGTAATGTATTTTTGAGAACAAGATAAATCATTTATATTGCTTTTGTTTTGGAAAATTTGTTTATTGTGAGACTAAATCAAGGGAAGTGTGGGTATAATTATCAAAGAGTGCTAGTATACCTTTGGGTTTTATGAAGATAGTTATAATAATGGGAAAAAAACATCATAAACAAAGACATTGTGTGGGTGAGAAAGTGTGAAAATGAGAACTCAGATAGATATACATACCAAGGTATTGTTAGGGGTGTCATAGGACCATCTATTAACAAATGTTGAGAATATACCCTCCGTTGCCATGACAAAAATGAGCATGGTGTTCATTCCTATCCACTCAAATAGTAGGAATTATATTTTTAAACCACAAATATATATCTTAAAAAATAAAAAAATAAAAACACATCATAAGAGAGAAATATATTTTTAAAAATTGTTGATTACCTAAATGGAATTTCATGTAGGTGTCCAGGTGATGCTATTAGTGTGCTCCTGATCGTTAATGATCGACTATGGAAGCTCACAATTTATTGTGGAATCCTAAATTTCAAATATTGGAATCCCAACGGACAAATGGGACCGGATAACATAAAAAATAACAAACCCTTCATCACAATAGTCCATGTTCACACTGGCAAAACCACGTGATTCGCTACAGTGATTCCTTAGCAATAACATCAATTTTGATTACAATCTCATGACTCCAGATGAAAAAATATGGAACTAGTTAAAAATTATGATGCACTTCTCCATCTACCCCACATACACCCCAAATATCTATCTAAAAAAGACAACTGTAAGAGAGAAATGAATTGTCATTAATGCTACATGTTTGTGTGTAAAGTTGGGACTAGAAAAAAAATAGATGTACATTTTAAAAATTGGGTTTTGGCTCAAATAGAATGAAGAAATAGGTAGATAATCAGTTGGTTCGTTTACTCAGTTCTTCTACCTAGAGTTGGTCCACTAGTGATACCGAGACCAAGCATCATAAATAATAGGGCTAGTTGATCCACCCATCTCCGTGAGTGAGATGAAAATTTTGATTCTTGAGATTGAGACTCATATCGAGTAGTTCCATTTATGTATCAAAATTGAGATGCACATCTTCACACCCAAAATAACCCATATTAGCACTATGCACATCTTCATGATGTATGGAATTGTAAATAATCTCTAGCTCCTTTATATTTTCATCAAAATTATTGGCCTTGGCATGCTCATTTTGGTTGAGCTAGTGGATAGTCCGTTCGAGAGAATCCTCGATCACTCAGACAATGTTCCTCGTGTTGTAAGCATAAGTCTCCAGGAATTCCTGGCATCCACTTTCTTCCTATGCATTGCATCCTCAGACATGTATTTCTCAGAATTATGAAATTTTTTCTCAATATCCTCTTTAATCTACCATGGTCACTTATTATTATGATCTTGTTCTTCTCATCAGTGGTCCTATCCATCACAGATACATTGAGAATACCATCATCATCAATATTAAAGCACACATCGATCTGTGGAAATTTTCTTGGAGTTGTAGGAATGCCACATAAATCAAATCTTCCCAACAAGTTGTTGTCTTGGCTTCGAATTCCATCACCCTCGTACACGTGAAACGAAAAATTAGTTTGTTTATCTGAGATAACCAAACTAAATGATTGCCTCAGACTAGTTGGGCAGATTTCTACGACCTATACCACTTTCTATTTACACCTAAATAAAAGCATAAGGGAAGTTCAGAACCATTAGAAAAAAATAAATGTCAGCCATGCAACCCCTTTTTTCAAAGTACAATTCATTCAAAGAAACTCTAGTAAAAGAGGAAAATAAACCATTTACTGATTGTATTGGAAAAATTCAGGTTCGGTGAGTAAATGGTAAAAAAAAATCTCTTATGCCATCGAGTGATCACTACAATTTTATAGTGGTGATTGCTATATTGTGTAATACAATTATGCTAGTGAGGAAAAGGAAGAATACCTACTTTTCACTTGGATTGGAAAAGGGAGTGTTTTAGAAGAAAGAACTACTACCCTATCACTCATGGGTAAAATGGATGAGTCATTAAAAGCACAACTAGTTCAGGCTAAGATCTTTGAGGGAAAAGAGCCTATCTAATTTTTTTCTAGTTTGAAAATATTCATTGTCTTTATGTGTGGACTTAGCTCTGGATATAAGAGGTACATTGCAGAAAAAAGGCATTAATGATGACACCTACAAAGAAGATGGACTAGCATTTTTTTAGAGTACAAGGAGCTGGGCCTGATAATATGAAAGAAATTCAAGTTGAATCGATGGAAACATCTTTCAATTCATTGTATTGTTATATATTGCAAGTGGGGGAAATAGTCTTTACATGGTCCAACAACCTTAGTACAGTGGAGGACCAAGAATTCATTGAAATAATGTTAGATTTGGCAAAGACCTACATGCAGTCCAAACAACAAAAAGAAGGAACTAAACCAGATTTATTTTGGAATGCACTTGTTGGTAAAAAGGATTACTCAAGTCAAAAAGTGGTTAAGGATATTAGTAAAGATCCTCAATTGTTTGCATGTAGTTACTCTAAAGGCAAACTAATAGGGTTTACATGTAGCTTGGAGGTAAGAGAGATATTCAACTTCACCCAAGATTATTTAATGACTAAAGATGTGATGGTTTAAGATTTCCATTCATAAATTTATGTTTGGGTTGGCCAACAGGTTGACTTCAAATCTAGACAGGAGGAAATAAATATTGGCTATAAATTTTTAGAAAAGGGTATGCTACTTGAAAATTCATCCTTCGAAACTCTGATATTTGACATATCAGAGGGGAGTGAGCTACCCTTTTTCACATGTTTCTTCTCTTGGGACTAATCAAAGTCAATGATGCATGGGAATTCATTCCAAATAAATCTCTCTATAACAAAAACTAGAGTATCACCAGTTGTGGAAAAACCTAAGCTACATTCTACAGCTTCCTATGTAGGACGTACGAGTGTGCCAGATAAGTCACAAAGATCTTCTAGGAACATATCTTTTAGTCTAGATCGAGTTTGTGTAAGATGGAGATATCCCACTTTTAATGATTTGGCCTCTGCCTTTGAGAGTCCAAATGGAAGGAATATTTCTACACCACCTACAATTATCTAAAGTCTTTGATACCGGAGGCACTCAACAAGACAGTTCCTCCAAGATGACAAGCAATAAATGCTCTGACATCTGTTTTTGAGCCAATGAGGTAACTAAAACTATTTAATGATTTCACATAAGTAAGCTTTGAAACCAAATTTAATCAACCTAAAAAGTTAGAGACAAATTCTGTTTCTTCAAACGGTAGGGCAAGTTCTCTTCTGAATAACAGAACAAATTATGTTTTGATGAGTACGAGAACTGAAGCATTAACTATAAAAGAGGACACCAAGGAAGAGGAATCTGAAGATGATGAAGGGAGTAATTCTTTTCCCTATGAATGTCTGAATATATCATCCCCTAATCATATTCTTAATATTGATGTAACAAAAATAGAGGCAGATTTATCTAAGGAGGATTTCAGTGAGAAGTTTGGAATGACTAAAGAAGCTTTCTACAAGATGCCCAAGTGGAATCAAAACAATCATAAGGTGGATTTTTATTTATTCTAGTATTCATCTCACTGCTTGGAAGGTGCAAGCTTAAATTGTAAAAGAAAATATGTATCAATGCCTGTAAGAATCTATATAAATGCATTTTCCTGTGGAATCATCTAGCTAATTATGTTGCTTTTAAAATCAACAAGAGAGATATTCCTACCAAGACAATTTTTTCTTCAATGGATAAGAATTTGAGTTTGTGTAGTCTATGATGATGAGCATGTAGCCTATCCCACAACAAAGAGCATGGTTCATTCATGGTATTTTGTGCATCTTTTACCTCCTGCATAATTTGTTCAGTTTGGTATTCTTTGTGGTTCCTAGAGTTGCAGAAAGTTTGTTGTGAGTTCTTATTTATGAGAGGTATTATAATCCAGTTAGCAATAGAAGAAAAATCATGGTTATGAAAAAAAAAATGAGACATTTTAGTCCCTATATCATACACGACGGTTTGAGATATTAATTAATTGTCATAATTCTGGGAACTGTATCCCTTTTCCTTCAACATGGAAGATTTGGATGGACGATTTCTTCCTGTTGCATTGAATATCTCAAATGGCATCGTATTATTTGTGGGAAATGATGTGGCATTGTAATCTGAGACTATAAGGAAGATGATGGAGGAGTTCGAGATTGAGATGGGAGCTAAGGGTATAAGGAGATTGAGCAAGAGTTTCCACAGTATTTTGTATTACATTCCCAAAAATATCATTGAGAGAACCTCATTGATGTTTCAAGTGTGATGTTATTTGAGGTTATTGTATATTGAAATTAGTGTTCATTCCATGCCCACAATGAACTCATCAACAAGGAGGCCCAAAGGAGTCCTGAAACACATTTATGGAGAGCACATCCATCTAATCTAACTTGTGAGAATTGCAAGCCCTCACTTCTTGGATATCAAGTTAATTTTTTTGCGTGGCGTGTCGAGTTGTTTTCACACAAAATATTCTTCCGCTAGAATTCATCATGTCCTTATGTTTTTGAATTAGATTGGTCGACAACCAAACTAAACGATTTCCTAAAAATAGTTGGGAATATTTCTATGGTTATAAAATTATATCATATGGTGCTGCAAGCACTAAATGATTGTCTCAAACTTTTCTTTCAATGCCGTGACTTTGTCAAGTTTGGGTATGAACGCAACTGCAACCTCCATATTCTATACAAGTGCAATGGAGATTTGGATTGTTTTAAAAGATGTGAAGGTTTTTTGGACCTTCAAAAATTTTGTGCAACACCTAAAGGTGGGTTATCCAGCCTTGCAAAAGACGTCTTGGGATCCCATTTAGAAAAATTTGCACAGACAACTGACTAGGCACAATGTCCCTTGGGCAACGACCAACTACAGTATGCAGTTGTCTTGATCGCTATATTCCATAAGGTTTTCAATAACCCAGACAAGGTCAATGATTGGTAATCCAAGAATTAATTGTTGGGAACCTTTTAAGAAAGCCAACCAGTTTTGTGAGAAGTATCATAAAACTAATTTATCTGGTATTTCAATGTTGAAAGAGCTATCAGATAATATGGGTGATAACAGTTGTCTGAGCCAGATACTGCAACTGGCTAAAAATTATGCCTAAGCATTGATTATACACATCTTGATCCTTTGGTTGTTCAAAATAAATGGATCCAACCAAAACAAAGTAATATTTTTCATAGTTGGAGGAAAATTGTGAGGGTTGATAGTAGTTGTGTGCATTTTCAGAGTAATATGAATATTGCTCAGAAAAAACGTACCTGCTTCTTGTTGGTGGTGATGAGGGTGTTCCTGGGAATGAGGACTCTCAAAAGATCATCTGCAGTGTTAAACCCTGTCGCTATAACAAAGAAAACATCTTTAAAATAATTAATTAAATGCACATTAATGTTGATTGTAATTAGGAGGTTTTTCAATCACATACCTAAACTGCAAGCAAAGGAAGAGATTAGTCGTCTACATAAATAGAATGGTTGAGAGGAAACAACAGTTCTTGAATATAGTGGAGAATTTTGCGAAGGAGTATCTGGTCAAGAGCAGTGTTTGAAACAACCTCTGTAAATTGAGCACCCACAACATTTCATTCGATATTTAGAAAATTGTTGGGAGAGTCCACCAATGTGCCAATGAAAGGGTAGAAATAAACAAGCACCTTTTGAAAGCTCCATTTCAGCTACTCAAATGTTACTTAATGTGATTTATTAGCAAATCAATGTTGGAAGAAGAGAATATACTTAATTTAGTTGGCCTCTACTAGCTGAAGATCAAATGGAGAAAGTGGGCAATGCTTTCCTTGCGTTGGATTTGTAGGAAAGACTGTAGAACTAGTCATTGTGCTTAGACAACCCATGGAAAATACGTTTTATATTGCACAGAATAAAAATTATAGTGTAGATCCAACATCATAATTATATCCAAACTTGAACAGATCCAGGTTTTATAGCTTCACGTTCCTCTAACTAAATTTTGATCTATCGTAGGTTCAACAAATTACTTTAGCTTTTGGGTTCTTCAATTCACACACGACACCAACTAAATCAATTTTTTAGCACCACAACTCTTTATGTGATGGCTTCATTAGGGTTGATATTATTGCAGAGTTCCTTGCCATTAAAAGAGTCCTGCAATAGCAACTGAACCTTGGGACTCTAGGAATCGCTACCTCCAACATCTGTCTATCATCGTTCTAGGAAAGAGTCTTGACACCTCGTCCTGCACTGGCAACAACATTTGTTTATCATCACCATCAAAATGATTATCAGTTTCCAAGTATACAAACGCCAGACATTTTAACGTTAAAAAAAAGGTGGTTAAGTGCTGCCAAAATATCGTTGGGGGAAAACACTATTTTTTTTAAAGTTGGATTTAGTTAAAAGTTACTTGGCAGGAATTTAATTTTCAAAAAAATTAAGGAATATTTGGATTTTTAATAATTAATTATTTTTTATATTAAAAACGTAAAATATTTAATCAATTAAAAATTATTTTAGTTTATGTTTTCAAATTAAGAGTATTTTTAATATTTATCAAGAAAATTAAAGTGGCTCTTGGATGGAGTATATTGCTAATATTATTTAATGCTCATGTATTTGAAGGATATTTCCAACTGTGTTTAGTGTTCAAGTTAATGTAATATAATGAGGAATGATTAACCGCCTAGGAGCACAAAAGGCCATCATTGACCTCCTAGATCACAAACCATTGATAGGAATCATCTTCAATAGACATGGAAAATGCTTTCATTCTCACATCCATTGAGAGGGAGAACCTTCAAATTATTAGAGATGATAAAAATCATTCAAGAGGCATTGGTGGGAGATCCAAATGGCCATCCTCTCCAATTCATCTTAAGCAATGAATTAGAAACCCCACCCATCCTCCCTCTCTTCTCAAACTCTGGGAGATGATGAAGCTAGTGGTAATTATTAAAAGTCTATTCATTCGAGTGAATGTCACTTGAGATCAAAGAATCGAGGGGTGTTTCAAGGAAAAAATTCCATACCACCTTATGTATTATCATGATCCATAATTTATTACCAAATCCTATAAGAAATAGGTGTCACCTCATGGAGAACTTTGATCTGCCCTCATTCTTCTGTCTAAGTATGAGCTCTAAGAGAACAATGAAAACTTCCTCTTAGCTCATTCACAGTGGTAGATAGCAGAACCAAACTACCATAATGTTGGTTTAGTTAAAGGAGTAAAACATATTATGTGTAGATTGCAGAGATGTAGGGAATTTCTTAGAAGCTATGGAGAAGTAGTTGAAGAATGTAATCATGTCATTGATGATGGTATGAATTTGAACTATGGGAGACCTTTGTGGTCCTCGAGAATTTATAATTGAAGTCAAAAATTCTTGGAAAGATGATAAAAGTTGATTCTGACACCATAAATAGGAATATTGCATAGCTAAAATAAAGTATGAATTAGAGCCATAATTTGAACATCTATAGGAGGCTGCAAATAATTTATGTGGACCAAGGGATAGACGACTTACACATCCATCACATTCAAGGGGGTATAATTGATATGAAGTCCATAAAATCTAACAAATATGGTGAACCTCTTGCAAACCAAACTCAATGATGCCTCTCGTTGTCCCACCCAAAAGAAACTGTAGAGTCTTCTCAGCTATTCATCAGCAATAAAGAAGTCAGTAATCAAGGATATCCACAAGTACCAGATAAGCACTATCAGAAGAAAGAAAAATTTTGTTGTCTTTGTCTTTATCTTTTATTTTAAGTTTTCTTGTTAATAATGAATAATTACAAGGAAGTTTGTATGAATGATGTTGACCTTTCATTATAAAGAGTCTATGTTGAATGGCCACTATGTTGTTTTTATCAGTAGATTTGGATGGGAAATTAGGTTACTTATTTCAGGGACTGCTTCTTACAATTGAATAATAAGTATGACCTCGAAGAGAGTAATATTCAATGAGAATAACACATGGGGAAGGAATAGGAGGGAAATTTTGATCCAAACACCACACATGATCCTCCGCCCGATCCATATTTTTGAGTTTATCTTTCTAAAGGCCAGTGAAAGATGGTTGTTGTCAGTTGATAATTGTAACACAAATGAAATGATTTTGCGTGATGGACACAGTCTGCTGTGTTTTCCCCACTTAATGAAACAATATACTGAAGAGTCTATACCAAAGGGCCTCTATCTAATAAAATATCCTTAAACACTTTTAAGCATTGTAGGGCCATTAGCGAAAATATGATCCAAATGTAATGATAATCCATCATTTAATTCCATTCTAAATCATTGCTATAAATTGTTACATTTTGTGTGTTATTTAACATATGCCATAAACGGCTAGAGTACAAACTTTGATAGATATTAAGTAACAAAATATTTTTTGTATTCATTACATTGGTCTGATCTCTAAGAAGGTAATTAGAATATTAATATACATTACTGCAATATAAAAATTCACTTTAACATTGAGGGGAGAGGTTTGTCATGTTATGGTTTGATAGCAGGTTGGAAAAATTATTATAATGATTTCCCAAGTTCAAATCACAACTTGAAAATTTGTTCTCATATGTCGAAATATTCAACACTAGTTGTAAGTCCTAAAATAAATCGAGAATGAATGGATACGATGAAATTTTTTATTGTGGCTTAGCTGCAGTGACAATTTTAGTGAAGAGAAAACATGAGAAGGGGGTGGGGGGGGGGGGGGTAAATTTGAACCTTGCACCTCTCACTTGCAAGAGCAATGGATTTGGAAGCACCCACTTAATATGGGGAGGGGATATTTTTTGAGTTGTGGGCTACAAATAAGTTGGATTTCTTTTCTTAATGATGACCTCATTTCAAGTCTCAATCCAAAGTGCATGCTATTGTCTACTTGTGTTAAATATTGGATGGGATTCCTATCTAGAATAAATTGATGGCCCATGGATGTGGCCATAATATTTCTAACACCAACTAATTATGGCCTTAGGTGTAGTAATCATTTGAATGTCTAAAAAACGCAGGGGGGGGAGATTTTAACTTTACACATCTCCCATGCAATAATAATGGCATTACCAATTGGTTATATGATAATATTCCCTAATTTAGGTGAGCCTTAAGGATAACATGTGTAGGATTTAATCCAGATTTCTATGTGCATCCAATGTTATGTGTGCCTCACACACTATTAGGGTACCCATGGCTACCTTAAGGTATTGAGTGAATATGTCATTTGGAAGATGTTGAGGAGACCATGGGTCAACATTGGTCCAAGATATATATATATATATATATATATATATATATATATATATATATATATATATCTGTGTGTGTGTGTGTGTGTGGGAAAAGGTCGTGTTATGAGAAACTTAAACCCGTTTCTCTTCTAGTGTTAAATGTGATTATTAGATGATTCTGCTTATCTAGATGGCATGTTTTGGGAATATTCCTAAATCCAATAGACAACAATAAGGTCAATTATTTGACTTTTTTATTGTCTTTGGAATTTCAGGATGTTCCAAGAATTTACAATTTGGATAAGTAATTGTTTGATCTCGATGTTTTTCATAAGATTCCAAAATATTCCCCAAATATTCAATTAAAATGAGTTCAAAAACTTTAGATTGGTGATTGAAGATTAAATATGACAGTTCAAAACTAGATTTAAATGAACTCACAATTTTAACATAAGAAATGTTATGTTTATTCCCCAATGGGGGTGAGAACCTCGAAGCATGAGGCAACCGAGTCCAATGAATGTTAACAAATGGCATGTTGACAAAGGACTGGCCTCTCCATTCCTTCATCTGAAGCGATGCAACAAGATTTTTGTTGGTAATGGTTATTGCAATCGTGTGAAAGTTTGCTTCATCTCAGTGAATATGGATGGTGTAAGGTTAATTGGTGGGATGGCGATGCAGACCAGCATTTGCATTTGCGCTTTGTTTTGGTGTTGGGATCCTAGGTGGTATCATTCTCATAACTGTAAGAGATAGTGGAGGGACCTCAGAGCCAGGGGTGGCATCTGACATTCTATTACAAATTTTGGTATTGTGAATTCAACAGTGTTTTTCTCTGAAGAAAACTCGGGCTTTATTGCACCTGCATTGTGTGGACATTGGTAATGGGGGGAATTGTTACTTTGGTCTTCTATGGTTTTAGTATGTACGATTAGCTAGCCTGATATAGGTGCCTAGAGGTGGTATCAAAGGAGCTATTGGTGGGAGTGGTAGTGCTTCTGTGTGAAATTATCCATTTCTGGTGCTTAGTCTAGAAATTGATGTGCCTGGTGCTTTGGTGGGTGGTTCTTGGTGGACAGTGATGCAGGGAGATTCCCCCTTTGGAATACATAGAGTTGGCATCCTGGTGTGAGTTGTGTGAAGCTTCCAGGGAAACGTCGGCCTGGGGAATGTTCCTCTAGCCTTCTCCTTCTCCATTTATTCATGTTCTTGGTGAGGTTCCAAACTGGTGGCAAGGTGATAGTTGGGACGTATTGTGTGGTCTCCTAAGGAAATTTGAGGGTGAAGAGAGATCTGGTTTTTGGGTGTGGTGGTCGGGGTAAGTTCTAGTGGACCAAAATATGAAAATTGTTGGAGTCGGCCCTCCTAGTTTAATCACAATGAGACCATCCTCATGGCGCAGGAACTCCTCACCCTCTTCCAACCCAGCCTATATGGGCTTATATGATATGGCAGTAGTGGCGGTAGGGGCATGCCAAGGTGGCAAGACTATCGGTCTCTCTCGACGTGTTGGTGTGTGAATGCGAGGCAGTCGTGGTGGAGGAAAACAAGCCTCCCATGGCAGTGGAAGAGTAAGGTCCTAGAAAACGTAGCATCGAGGTGACGACCAGGAGGAATAGTTAAATGGGGATCTAGCATACGTGTAGCTCTTGAACCATAGGAAATTCAACATTGTTGTCTAGAAAACTACGAGATACTAATTCAAACTATGATGGATTGTGTGGACGTAGTGGAATGGGTTCATAGGGAAGAGCATGCTGAGTAAATGACCACTTTAGATAAGATGCACTACTTCCAATGCCATGTCAAGGAGTGATTGGTGTTGGTATGGAGAGGGTAAAACCACCTTTCAGAAAAAGTGGAAAAGTTGGAGACTTGGCTGGCACACTTTGTAGGGCACGTCCAATGCAACTTATGTCCACCACCCCCTCCAAGAACAACCCTGAACAACCTAGCTTCCATTACGTCAGATGAATAGTATGCTCTCAGGTGTTTTTAATGTATTTTCCATCTTTTGGTGTTTTTAGCCCTCTCATTTATGGATATTGTCCTTCACCTCCTTTTTTTATTTTTGTCACTTTTTGCAAACATTGGTCAATAAACTCGGTCGGGGTGAGACCACCTTATATTTTCTCTACTGATTATACACCCTTTTCACTATATGAATAAAATATTGACTGAAAAAAATCAATGTTATGTTTATACATTTATTAAATGTAAATATGAATATTTAATCTTAGATTTAAAACAAGTCACACTTTCAACATAAATCAATGAAGTTTAAAAATTAAAATTTATGGTCAATAAGATATAATATAAATATTAATTTAACTATCTAAATATTACCTTTACTAAAATTATAATGAAGGAATTAGTGTAAAGTAGATAGATGATACAGGGAATTATGTTAATTGTAGATGAATCCATCTGCAGTGTTAAAATTTAGAGACAAAAGGGTATTCAAAATTTTAACACTGTAGATGGATTCAGAGACCCCTTTGTCTCTAAATTTTAACACTGCAGATGGATTCAAAGACTCCTATAGTGACATGTAACACTTCAATATCAAAATTGCAATTTCCCCTTTATGGAGTGACAAAATTAAAAACTACTAACATAAATGACTAATTCATATACCTGTTGTACTTGTTATTTGGTCATATTTTTATTCTTGGACTATAATAGTAATTTTAATTAATCATTATAATTTGTTTCACTTATTATCTAGTCATATATTTTAATCCTTGACTAAATTATTCATTTAAGTTAGTCTCTTTTAGTTTAGTCACTTATTATCTAGTCATATATTTTATCCCTAGACTAAATTAGTCATTTTTAGTTTAGTCACTGATCAGGTGATCAAGTCCTTAATGGAAAAATGCTCAAAAAATTAGTTTCTCATAAATGGTCCAAACCAGAACGACAAGAGCGAGCTCAGGTTGAGCATTTGTTATTGTGCAAAAGGTTTTAAAACAGTGTAAGAGATTTATTGTTTTATTGGTTGCAAAATGGTTGCATGTATGCGTTTTCTTGAGTTGGAAGGATAGATGTTGTTAGTTGAGTCTTGGAAATGATTGAAGACTATTTTCCTTACCCAATTTACCTCAAGATTATCTTTGGAAAACAAACTCCAATAGTTTGTGTTTTATGGCTGCTTGAATGAGAAGGGGTCTTTACTGACATTTGGTTAAAAGCTTGTCGTTTGTTTGAAAGCTTTGAGGACTTTTCTTTGGAAGTTCCTTTTGGTTGTTTTGACCATTTACATAATGTCAACTTCTTCTACAAGTGAATTTTCCTCCTTCACGATATTCTTCAATGATGACATGAAGAATGAGTTCTTTAAGGTGAAGGATATGGTGCAGATTCTCCTTGAGGATCAAAGGGAAAGTGTTCAACTTCGTGCACAATTGCTAGCTATGTAGGAAGAGAAAGAAGCCATTCTTCAAAGACTGCATGATATGGAGTTGCAGCTTCTTCAAGCTTAAGAAGCTTTGTCCAAGAAAATACTTCATTTTCAGGATGTAAATCATGAGGTAAATCATTTTGATTTATCTTCAGTTTCCTCTATTGAAAAGTGTGTGGGTTCTTTTGAAAGGCATACAAGAGGAATTGGGTCCAAATTGATGTTGAAAATAGGCTATCAACAAGTCAAAGGTTTGGGAAAGCATGCACAAGGCATTGTTGAGCCTATTTGTGTTGTGGAGCATCCCAAGAATATTGGTCTTGGCTATGAGCAACTTAATGGCGAAGCTTTGAGCACATGAATTCAAGAATGTGATGCAAATTTGAAGAGAAAATTTCTCCCAAGTTCTCAATTACATCAATGTCATGATGGAAATATTCCTTACCATTGTTTTAAGCCTTTATTGCAGCAAGAATATAGTAGACATGCAGCTTATGGCAAGCATGCAATTTTAGGCAGTTTTCAAGACAAGAACAATGATGTTAGATATCATTTTTGGGATTCAACTGCGTTAAGTAAGTCATTCATGTATGACCATTTCCATGAGAGGTAGTCACAACTGACTAATTTCTCATGATTTTTAAATAGTCCATTTAGCACTCATTGCATCGGGTGATGCTCACAGGGGTGAAGAAGTGGGATTGAAACTAGTGAAAAGAATCACATAGCGTCAATCATCACTTCCGGGGCTTGCACCTAGTAACCAGGACTTCCCGGGAGGTCACCCATCCTAGAACTCCTTTGGCTCAAGCGCGCTTAACTGTGGAGTTTTCCCCACAATCAAGCCCACTTATCTTGCTACCCCATTTGCAAAACCTTAGCAAGTATTGTGCCTCATGAACCATTCAAGTAGAGATCCCTTTACTCTTTGTATTTTAAGTATGAGGGGTTTCCACAGTGCATTATATTAGATATCATTTTTGGGATTCAACTGCGTTAAGTAAGTCATTCATGTATGACAATTTCCATGAGAGGTAGTCGCAACTGACTAATTTCTCATTATTTTTGAATAGTCCACTTAGCACTCATTGAATCGGGTGATGCTCACAGGGGTGAAGAAGTGGGATTGAAACTAGTGAAAAGAATCACATAGCGTCAATCATCACTTCTGGGGCTTGCACCCGGTAACCAGGACATCCCGGGAGGTCACCCATCCCAGAACTCCTCTGGCTCAAGCGCGCTTAACTGTGGAGTTTTCCCCACAATCAAGCCCACTTAGCTTGCTACCCCATTTGCAAAACCTTAGCAAGTATTGTGCCTCATGAACCATTCAAGTAGAGATCCCTTTACTCTTTGTAATTTAAGTATGAGGGGTTTCCGCAGTGCATTATATTAGATATCATTTTTGGGATTCAACTGCGTTAAGTAAGTCATTCATGTATGACCATTTCCATGAGAGGTAGTCGCAACTGACTAATTTATCATGATTTTTGAATAGTCCACTTAGCACTCATTGCATCGGGTGATGCTCACAGGGGTGAAGAAGTGGGATTGAAACTAGTGAAAAGAATCACATAGCGTCAATCATCACTTCCGGGGCTTGCACCCGGTAACCAGGACTTCCTGGGAGGTCACCCATCCCAGAACTCATCTAGCTCAAGCGCACTTAACTGTGGAGTTTTCCCCACAATCAAGCCCACTTAGCTTGCTACCCCATTTGCAAAACCTTAGCAAGTATTGTAGACTAACAATGATGTTAGTCTACAATTGAAAGTTGGAGCCTCTACTAATTCATCTCCTCATGGAGGCAAAAAGGATGAACATGCAAAGCAGCATAAGAAGTATAAATCTTATCATGATCAATTTGATTGTGTTTCTGCAAGGCATGATAATTTTACATGCTTTAATGGAAGAAATAATTCTTGTACATTTTGTGGTCGATTTAACCATCATGTTTCGAGATGCTGGATGAGGAAGAAGACACACAAGAAGCAGATGAAGCAAAGACTACCTTCAAAGAAGGTGCATATGATTTGCACTTTTTTCCAAAAGAAGGGACATTTTGTCTCTCATTGTTGGACTTTGCATCCAACTCATGGTCCCACGCACATGCGGCAAGAGGAAAAAAATATTGGCGAAGGTGTAATCATGGATTCCATTATTAATGTGGAAAGGGAAGTTTCACATGAGGAAAAGTTGCCATGGAAGTGCCTTGGTGAGAAGTGGATGGACTTCTTGACACAGTAAGACGTACTCCTTTTGTACATATGCAAATTTCAAATGTATGCATGTATTTTGCTGTAATATTTTTTTTGTTTTGAGCCACCTTAGATCATTGATCAAGGATGCGTTGTATAGTTTCACTCTGTAAATTTCTCGATAGAAATTTATGTGTGAGTTCAAGAAGGTCAGTTGTGGACAGTTGTGGACAAGCGCATTCAGGAAGGGAAATGTCAATTTCTTTTCATTTGTGGTTCAAATTCACTTGCTTTGTAAGGAAAAAGTGTTTGAAGGGCTGAAGAGAAGAGGATTTTTATTCTCTCATTTGTTGTACTACAGTTCAGTTCTTCTTTTCAATAAGATTTTAGGGACCAAAAGCTTCCCATTTGGGAGGTCTGATCAGGTGATCAAGTCCTTAATGGAAAAATTCCCAAAAAATTAGTTTCTCAGAAATGGTCCAAACCAAAACGACAGGAAAGAGCTCGAAAAAATGATCCTATAGCCATGAACGACACTAAAAACTAACGCTGTATGAGAAAGTTATTCAGCTTTGAAGTTTTCAAATTTCAGGTAAAAAAGCTCAGTTTGACAGTTTGACCTTATTTAAAAAAAAATATTCCAGAGAATATTATGGGAATATTTGATGGAATATTCCACAGAATATTCTGCAAAATATTTCAGTGGCAGCCAATAGCAGGGCGCGACGTGGCCTACCTGGAGGGCACCACGTGGCCCTAAGGTCAAACGAATTGTTTAACAAAAAATTCTGTTGTGGACGGGTGTCGACCTCGGGTTGGGGCAGAGACAACCGGGCGGCCTGACCAATGGGCCACATGTAGTTCTTATTAAACATTGGGCAAATTTTTCTATATAAGGTTTGAATTTGATATGAGCGGGGCCGTAAAAGGGCCAACCCTTACGGGCTAGCCCCCTCTGCATACGTTCACGGGGCTCGGAACCTTGGGCCTAATCTTTGGCGCATTTAACTCTGAATAAGGCTTGGTCACATAGGACCCACAGAAGGTGCAGAGATAAGTTATAATATATGGTTGTAACATTATTAACCACTACCCATAACTCAAAGTTTCAACCACCTTCTCCGACTGGCTCGGTCACGTGGCTTTATCTCCTTAGCCCCAGAGTCTGGTGAATTACTTGGTGAGCACCTAAATTTAGCACCAGACCCTAATTTTGTTGGGCCTAACTGCAGATTCTCCACATTTGGTGGAGCTTTCCTAGCCCTAACTGGGCAAAGTTAGTTTGGACCATATCTGGAGTTAGGGAAGTCCAATTGGAACGAATTTTTTTTTGTTTCATGGGTATTGGAACATTTTGAAGCTATTGGAATAGGTTTCAAAGCCATCAAGGCACTCTATTAGAGGTTTTATCAGCGTATTTTCTTGTGGAACCACTAGGGCTTGGTGAATGATCAACCGTATTGGACTATATTCATTTGTTTGAGGTGAATGAATAGTAAATTTTTACTGTTTCTAGCACTCTGATTTTGTTTTAGCAGCTATTTCAGCCTATTGAGGCTTTCTTCATTGTGTAAAACTATTTTTGAGCATTAATAGAGAAGGGAAAAGCCCATTTTGGGGGCTTTTGGACCTAGTAGATGTAGCCCAAGAGAGGGGTGAACTGCTTTATCAGATGCTTGTTATTATGCTATGAATTCTTGCTACATATTTCCAGATTTTGATACGTTAAAAAATAAATTTAAATAAGTCCTCTTAACACATAAATAATTATACAGTGATAAAAACATATTTGTTCCATTCCAAACCCCATTACTTCCATTGCAGAACACGTTAATATGCTTGTACACCCATAATATTGTTTAATGAATACTTTGCAATCAGAAAACAAATACTTTCATTTCTAGATCGTTTCAGTGTTTACTTCATATTTCTTTAGGCAGAGCGAGTAAGAGGGCTAGAAGCTTCTGGTTTCATCCTTTATTTGAAAGGTGAAATAACCAATAAAAGCTCCTACTGTCTATCTCTGTATAAGAAATATTTATTTCACACATTTCATATCAGATTGGTATGAAAGCTGTTTGGACATTTAGAATTAGTTGGAAATGGATACCTTGCACCCTTTATTCAAGTACAATCCATTTTCAGATCAGTCACTTATTATCTAGTCATATATTCTATCCCTAGACTAAATTCGTCATTTAAGTTGGTCATCTTTAGTTCGGTCACTTAAAATTGGTCAAATTTAGTAGTAATTCACTTGAAATAGTTGCGGTGACTAACTTTTTTAGTCACCTAGTCATTAATTTCATCATTTTTTACTAGTGCTTGTAGCATCATGAAGTAAATTTTTTAATTCTTTCCCATATCTTCTTATGTCTGTGCTTGGAAAATGCTGACAAAATTCATAATATATCGCTTTATAAAATAAATTCCCCCCAACATAATTGAAAGACCTATAGTAAAATTCTCTAAAACATATATAATGTCAATAATAACTAAGTTATAAAAATTATATTGATACAGTTACAATCACGCAAAACACTTAATTATAAATACAAATACGTATGATATTTTATGCAATTTCATTTACGATTTGTTTATACATCTTTGTAGAAACTTCCTCCATGTTATACATCACCAATGAAAAATTCTATTTAATCTTATCATGTGAATTGGGTTGTTTTGTAAGTACATAAACAACTTCAGTATCCAGAATCAAACATGGGTCTAGTACTTTTTCCATCACCTCACAACTTCCACCATCATAAATCCTATCCCCATATAGATATACTTGCAGATGTGCTTCGGCTTCTCTATATTTCACATACCATACATATTTTGAATGCTTCACTTCTTTTGATTTCTTCAAGTATTAAATCAACTTATTTTCCTTTGAGGAGCCATCTAGATTTGTAGCCATTAACTCATGTTGGGTTCGTTCAACAATATTTTTTGAGGGCTCACCTGGAACTCTAGATGATGCAACTGTTGTCTTTGGTCAAGAAACATTCATAGAAATCTTCCTTGATGCCATTTTCCTGCAAATATATATATATATATATATATTATACAAAAAAACCAATATCCTATTGCACCGAGAGGTGCTCTACAACCCACATGTGTAGATGTAATGTAAACATTTGACGTGTCAGAGTATAAGGAACATGTGTAGATGTAATGTGAAAAATGTAAGGTAAGAAATGTAATGTTAGTAAATATTTGAAATAACGCTAAAAAAACAGGTATAGTAAATAAATACAAATATAGATAAACCGAAGGTATGGTAAATAAAAAATAAAACCTCTTTTTATACTTACTCCAGAGGTATGGTAAATAAATAAAACCTCTTTTATACTTACACTATAGGTATGGTAAATAAATAAAAATATAAATAGACTATAGGTATGGTAAATAAATAAAACCTCGTTTTATATTTACTCCATAAACCTTTTTATATTTATGAAAACTAAAAAATAAGGTTTTATCTAGGTCAAGCCTATGGGCCAAATACCATGGAAAAAATTATTATTAATACCATGGGCTAAATACTATGGGCCAAATATTGTATTTATAAAAGAGGGTTGGTAAATAAAGACATATAAAAGAGGTATATAGAGGTATGGTAAATACATAAAAATATATCAAATATGATTAGAAATCAGCATCTAGGTATATATTAAATATGATTAGAGATCATCATCTAAGTATATATCAAGCCTATGGGCCAAATACCATGGTAAATAAATATAAATCTAAGTAAATAGGTATGATAAAAAATAAAATATCTTTTTATATTTACTCCATATCCCTCTTTATATTTACGAACACTCAGAAAATATGTTTAGTGAGTCCACTAAATGCATTGAGTATCTCAGGTAAACACGGAAATGAAAACATAAATGTAAATGTAAAAGTAATGTTTAACATTTAATATTTAAAATTTAATCTAATTAATCTAATGTCAATCCTAATGAATAATCACTTCTCTCCATAAATAGATAAATTTAACATAAATAAAATGTCGAATAGTATTTGTGAGGAAGCATCTCTGTGACAATGTGAAGAGTGAAATCATATTTATGAGACAATGCCAAGAGTGAAATAATATTTGTGAGAAATGATTTCGGGAGCTATGTAGAGTGGAAAATAATATTTGTGGGAAAGGATTTCATAGTACGAACTACAATATATTTTTAGGTTTTATTTCGTTTTCTCCTGCATTTTATTTTGTTTATGCATTTTTGTTTTTACCTTTTCATCTACTTTGACTCCATCGATGTGAAAATGTGTAATAAATCACTCTTACCACCAAATTAGAATGATTTAATCTCTTCCTTGGGCGAAACACCAAAAAATTAGAATGAGTTAATTTACTCCTTGCCTGAAACCTTGCCCGACTATGAAACAAAGTGATTTCAAGAATCTATTTATAAATGTGAAAAAACCAGCCTAGATCCATCTTAACTCCAGATCTATCAAGCCTTGAGAGGGATCAAATATTTCGAGATGCAAACATTTCCTCAAGTTTTTCACTCAAAAAAGAAGTTTGCACCTCTACAGATTTGATCCCTTTTCTTCACTTGATAGATCCAGAGTTAATATGGATCTAGGTTGGTGTAAACAAACAAAATGAAAAATAAATAAAGAAATAATAAAACTATAAAACACTAGACACATGCACAATGACCCCCATGTCAAGTGAGTTGTTAGGTCCGTCCAAGATACCAAAAAAAATAACAATCCTTCCAATTTTATTTTATTTTTTATTTTTCCCCCGATCCTATCCCTACTAGTGGGCATGCCCACCTGAGACACAGTGGCTCCCTTGCAGGAAGGGGGCCTTTGTGCCTTGGGCGGGCATGCCCACGGCCAGGCATGCTCGTCAGTGGCATGGCGGGGCATGATCACCCAAGGCACAGTAGCCCCTAGTAGGCAGGGAGTCGATTCTCAGAATTTGTCCCCTGCCTGCCAGGGGGATGCTATGCCCAGCATCCCCTACCTGCCAGGGGGACACTGGGTGCAACCTCCTGGGAAAAAAAACCCCTGTGAAGGCAAGGGGTGATTCTAAGAATCGATCCACTCCCTACCAGGGATGATTCTCAAAATTAGTCCCCTGGCACACTACATGCCCAATATGTAATCCACGGGCACACCCATAGCTGGGCGCGCCCACCCAAGGCGTAGGAATTGTGTTTGTGCCTTAGGCGGGTATGCACAGAAGTGGTCGTGCTCACCTACAGCATATCGAGCATGCCCAAGGGAATTGTGCCACTGGTGGGAATGACCACATACGAGGGCACCTGCTGAAATCGACCCCTTGGAAGATAGGGGGCCAATTCTGATAATTGACCCATGCCTGCTAAGGGGTCTATTTCGAGGTGGGATAATCATCCAATTCTAATAATCAGCCCAATCACAATGACCAGGTGGGAGATTCTCATAACCGGCCTCCTAGTCGTTGTTCTGAGGCAGGGGCACCCATTGGCCCCCTGGCAAGAAAGGGGGCGATTCTGTCGATTCTTAGAATCAGCCCCTACCTATTCTCAGCCCCCTTCTTACCAGGGGGAGGTGAGCACACCCATTAGGGAACAATGACCAGGGGTCTAATTCTCAGAATAGGCACCCTAGTCACTATGCACGGGCAGGCATACCCACCAGCCCCCTTCCTGCTAGGGGGTTGGTGTTCCTTGGGCGAGTGCACCTACCCGTGGGCATGGCCACTATGTCGCGGGAAGGCCCACCCACCTAGCCGTGGGCATGACCACTTGTGGAACTTTGGGCATGCAGCATGCCTGTTGTGCCACGAGAGGGAATTCCCATGGTTGGGCATGCCCTCCCAAGGAAAACAGGCCCCGTGGCCCATGTGAATATTTTTTTTTTATTTTTAGAAAATAAACTTTTTAGAATTTTTATTTTGTCTAGTATTTTGGATGAACCTAAGAACTCAGCTGATACATAACTACTAGTAAAACTATGGGGGTTTACGACTAGTACTCAGAAGGATTTAAGCTTGAGTCTACTTTGTTTCAGCAATTTCCTAATTTTTGAAATAATAAATTGAGTTTCTATCCAATACAAAGAAAACAAATTTAAAAGAAAAATGATTTTTTTGCATATAACAACTTATTTTGCTCAAATTCATTGTTGAATGGTTGAAGTAGAATGAAAAATAACCTTTGAAATGTGAGAATCTCTCGTTGAAGTCAAAGTAGAATGAAAGCTAACCTTTGAAATGCGAGAATCTCCCATTGAATATGTTTTCAGTGAAAATGTAGTTGTTCTAAAAAATCACTCCAAGCTTTTTAATCAACTCTCGAGAAGTCTTCATGTGATGTGAGGAATAGTGATAGTGAAATTTTTTATATAGTAGTAATTATGGAATTACTTTTCTAGGATGTGAATATGGTATTAAAAATAAAATTGGAAAAACTTAATTTAATATAGTTAATATTATGACAATACACTAATTTCTAGTAAATGTTATATAATAGTAAAAGATTAATTTAAGTACAAGATTTAGTTTTATTTTGAAGGAATGTGTTAAATGAAAAATGTGTGAAAAAATTCATTGAAAATTAAGGTTAAATCTTTCAAGAGAATATTTTAGTAGAAAATATTCAAATAAATTCTAGAATAAAATTTTGGAGGAAAATACTTGAAACAAAAGTTTTGGAGGGAAATTCAGCAAAAAAAATTGGGGGGAAACTTTAGAGAGAAAAATTCATTCTTTCAGCTATATATTATCATTGGGAGTGAGTTCATTTGCATCATTCAACATTTTTTGTTTGAATGTCATGAATTATTCCGATAGTGAAATTTATCTTTATGAAGCATCAACATCTTCGTCATGTATGCGCATATATAGAAGTTGTGTGTAACTTCCATAATATGCATATAAGACAGTCTCTATATATGTAAAACTTTCGTATATGTGCATATCTTATGTATATGGGTAACTTCAGTATATGCGCATCTCCTTCGTATATGTGTAACTTTTGTATATGCACATATCGAAGTTGCATATATATAGGAGATGTGCATATACAATATATATATATATATATATATATATATATAGATAGATAGATATAGATATAGATATAGAAGTTAGACATATACAACTTGGATATGTGAATATAGGAATAATAATATTGGAAAACTAATAACAATATTGACAAACTAAGAACCATTCCCGCAATATGAGAATTACTAACAATTAGAAAGCAATTGGGCAAGCTTTATGTTGGTAAAGTTATTGTTCATGGACATGATGTTGAAGTTTTTTAAAGGAAATTATTAGCTTAATTGAACCTTTACTAAGGCAATCCTAGATATTCCTTCATTCTTAGAGAGTGTTATCTATAGGAATAACAATATTGGTAAACTAAGAACCATTCACACAATAGGAAAATGAGTATTGACAAAATAAGAATCATTCTCACGACCTGAAAAGTGAAACCAGGATATGGGAAACTCAAAAGCACTAAAGTGTGAACAAGAAATCTATATGATCAAAACATGGAAGGACAATGACATTCATTCTAAAGATACTCTGTCCATATGAATATACTATGAAACAACAAAATCATCCAATATGAAAAAATAGTCAGTAATGGACCTTAGAAAGTAAAAAATCACATAAGTAATACCATATATTCTAGGTCTTAAACTAGAGTACATCATTTTATTTTAAGTTGTAAAATAATTGATAAAAAATAACTAGACTATATCAACTCTTAACCAAAAAGTTAACTGGGTGTCACTTGTTTTATTTGAAATTGCTCCAATGTCTACATCATTTTCTTACAAGTCAAATTTTTTTTTTTTATCAAAACATTTATTGATACACTCGTAGTGTATCCCAATTATAGGTCATTTTCAATACACTCGTAGTAATTCTCTAAGTGCAAATACAATCATAGTATTTTAAGTGGGAAAAAAAGTTCTCAAAAAAATTTACTGATATATTTGAAGACACACAACAAATTTCCTCTGTAGATTTGATTTTTCAAGGATATTGTAAAAAGGGAATATGTATGAAAATTTATGAAGTTACCACTATTTTTAATTGTAAATTTTTTCTATATTATAATCCTTCTTATTACAAATTATTTATTGAATTATCCTAGAAATTATGAATACACTAAAATGCTGTTAATTGCCTTTAGGAAAGCATAAATACTAATAGCCTGTAGGAAAGAAAAAATTCAACCTTTCTATAAGCCTATATAATATATTATTTTTAACTAAATGCATGTAATAAATTTTCAGGTAGTTTCATCTATGGAAAGAGTTTTTTCTGTTGCTCGCACAAGGATAAGTTCCAGGCGAGTGACCAAGGGTGCCCAGCTGTGATGCACTTCATCAAATGAGGACAAGACAAATCATGTGAATGTCAACAATGCTCCTAGAAATGTTATTGAGGATGGCCATACAAAAGAAGATGATGTTGTCCCACCATTAACCACAGAGCCACCATCAACCATAGTCCAAGGTGCAATTTCCACTAAGAAGATCAACGCTTAAGAGGTTGGAAAAAAGAAAACATGTTATCTACAATTTATGATATAGATTTTAATGGATATTCAATTCAAAAATTTGCAAAAACAAATTGTATTTCTCCCTCATAAATACATTATTGGATAAATTGTATCAGTCATACAAAATGTAGAGGGCCTCTTATAGTTATGACTGAAGAATAGGAGTATCAGGTGGTTGAGTGGTGTAAGGAGATGTCCTAATTAGGACATGGGATATAGTTGATACAACTCAAATCCATGGTTGCTCGAATATGTCAGGGGAGGCCAAACCCATTCATATATGGGTTTCCTGGTAAATCATGGTGCCTCGAGTTTAAAGAAAGTAATCTAGACATTCTAATGTGTATATCTAAGGGCCTTGATAGAGACAGTGCTTTAAATATATGCCTTGTAATTGTTTTTAATTTTTATGACACTCTTTTTAGTGCATGTGATAAACATTATTATCCTCCATACCATATTTGGAACTGTGACAAAACATGTTTATAAATAGGAAGGAATTGTGGCATGCGAACAATTTCCAAGATAGGGAGCTGAAACATGCTGAATATTTTTCCTAAGAGCAGAGAGTGGATAACTATTTTATTTTGTTTCAATGCAATTGGTTCTTAAATCCTAGGATTTTGTCTATTCAAAGGTAAAACTTAACTGAATAACTATATACAAAATTGTGAACCAAGCGCATGCATGGCTACACATCCCCATGCATGGATGACTAAATCATTTTTTTTGAATTGGCTTTGTCACTTTGCTAAATATATACCAGGTGGTGTCGCACTTGAGAAAAAACACCTATTGGTTTTATATGGTCATGGAAGCCACATTATTGTGCAAATAATTGAGGAGGCTAGCAATTCAGGCATCGACCTATTAACACTTCATGTTCATATCACTCACATATTACAACCCCTTGATGTCAATGTGTTTGTACCTTTTATGAACTATTTCACGTTAAACAAAGCTTCATATATGGCAAAAAATCCAGGGTTTGAGGTGAAAATGTTTGAGCTAGCAGAGCTTGCAACCAAAGCCTTTAAAAGGGCTCTCCCATCATCAAATATCAAGGTTGGCTTTAGGAGGATTGGAATTTGGCCATTGAATTATGATGTTATTATGCATGATAATGGTTACAACCAAGAATTTCATGTGGATGGTCAAGAATAAGGGAATGTCCATATAGATGTTGAAGCACAAGAAGAAGAGGATGAACAAGAAGATAGAGTTGCAGTTGATAATATGATTTTCCGCTCTCAGTGACACTTCTATGGTGATGATGATGAGCATGTAAGTGAAACATGTTATAATCATAACCAGTTGAAAATAACATTGAGGCTTTTCTACCAGCTAAAGCACATGCAACTTATGAATGTGATATTTTTAATGACTTTGTTGATCATGCAATTAACAATGAGAATGTGGTTGAAAATGACATTGTCAATATTGCACTAGGAAGAAACAATGACCAATTGATATTTCTAATCCAAGTAACCTCATCATCATGGCTAGAAAAATCCATGATGAATATCAAAAAACATAGTGTATTAAGAACCAATGAAGAAAGCATGAACATGCCTTCACAACAAAAAAAATTGAACAATGAAATTGTTCATTTTTTTGTGGACAATAGATCACTAGAGGAAGATAGTGCAAATAATTAGGAATCAGATGAAGAGGAAAATATAGTTCAAACAATTTTCCTTGATATCAAAAGGAAAGTGTCAAGCAATGACATGCAAGTGTCAGGGAAGGAGAAGTTACTTGGTCGGTTCCTAAAGCTACAAGTAGAGGGAGTGTTAATGAAAATAAATCCAGGAACACCAAGTAGTCTTCGTTTGGGCCAAAGCTCATAATTACTTGCCACATAAGACTATATAAAACTATAAGTTGAGTTTGAACAAAATAAACTTTGAAATTCAAGAATTAAAATAGAAAAATAAGGATTTAGCCAAGGAAAATAATGCAAAAATTATTGTTGTAGCACAACTTCGACTCAAGGAAAGACTTGAAAGAGAGAAAGTAAGGCAACAGAAGGAACATAGAAAAGAATTGGCAATGCAAGAAAATGAATTAAGAAACACTCAAAAAATGCTTCAAAAAGAACAAGGGATGAAAAATAGGGTTGATAGACAGTGATGCAAGCACATTTAATGAAATCAGGATGATTTCAAACACATTGTAGATAATAAATCATTATTCTAAGAACTCATAAACATCCTAGTCTCTTGCTATCAAAATGGGGTTTTAGCCAATTTCTATATCCCTACCAGTGCAGGTGTCAATCCTATGTATGATTATACGATACCTCCACTTAATGTAGGAGTTACCTCTGGTTGAATAGTGGCATAACACTTCCTTCCATATTGCAACAAAAATTACCTCATTTATGGCACTTTATGGATATCATCCACCATCCATCACAAATATTTAAGAGAAAATTATAAGGTTCATGCAGTGGAAGATCACATCGACTATCAAAAGAGTTCTCCTACTCTTAAAGGATAACCTCACTTTGGTGCAGAATCAAATGAAACAATAGGAAGATCAACATTGTAGTGAAAGAAGTTTTGTCGTAGGTGACAGTGCATTTTTAGGGATATAACCATATAAACAAATATACCTCAAGAAAGCTAAGAATGATAATAAATTATCACCCAATTAGTATGGTCCTTACAAGGTGTTGTGTTATGTCTTTATATTACTAGTGTAGTCCCTTATTTTTGTTAGTGTAGCCCCTTTATTGTTATTTTTGTACCCCTGTAGTCACCATATTGTTATTATTGTGCCCCATAAAAGCCCAATATTGTTATTGTTGTGCCTTACATTATTATTGTTCGGTCGGCTATGATTATATTGTGACCTCATTTAATCCTATATATATATATATATAAAGGAGGTTTTTTCATTTCTATCATCCAATAATTGTTCATTTATGTAATGTAAAGTAGGTTTCCCCCTCAAAGAGGTTTATTTCTAAGTTGTTGATCTCTCTTTTGGACATAAGGATATCTGTAAGGCCTAATGGTTAGAGGAACACTTCCTGGAATCAAATGAATTACATGATCATCATCACAAATAGGTGGGAGTCCTTTGGGAGTTTCAAACACCTTGGAATGATTTTCCAAGACTTTTTGGAGATATTGAGAAATAAATGGTTTTGATGTTGGAACTTCTAGTGAGCATAGTTGTGCAATTACGCCTCTTTTTTATTTATTCATAATATGTGTCATGACATTAGAGCTTATTATATTTACTTGATTCCCTGTGATACCCCGTAATTCAACTTCCTTTCCTTCCGAAAATGTTCTCAAGAAAAGTTCTTGAAAATTAAAAGCTACCGTCCCCAAAAATTGTAATCATTGTACTCCTAGTACAACATCAGCACCTCCCATTAGGTGATTAAGCATTGGAAGATCACATCAAGCATCAAAAACCAGTTCTCCAACTCTTAAAGGATAACCCAAATTTGGTGTAGAATCAAATGAAACAACAAGCAGATCAAGATCACAATGAAAGAAGTTTTGATATATGTGATTGGATATTTCTACGGCTACAACCATACAAACCAATGTCCCTCAAGCAAGATAAGAAGTACAATAAATTATTACTGAAGTACTATGGTCCTTACAAGGTGTTGAAAAATATTGGTACTATGGAATATAGATTGGAGCTGCTTGCATCTTCCTGAGTGCACCCAATTTTCCATGTTTCATTCTTAAAGAAGGTTATATGTGACAAACTCCCAGTTCAAACAATATTTCTATAAATTTACGAGGAAGGAAAAATAATATTGGAACCTGAAGCAGTCACAGAAGCAAGAACTCGACAAATATGAAATCAAACAATTTCAGAGTATCTTAGCAAGTGGAAGAACTTACCCGCTGAATGTTCCACATGGGAGGATGAGAATTTTATACAGAAGCATCCAGAAATAATCAAGCATAGAGGAAAACACTTGTTTGAAGGAGAGGTGCATGTCAGGTCCCTATATTACTAGTGTAGGCCCTTATTTTCCTTAGTTTATCCCCCTTATTGTTATCGTTGTACCCCTGTAGTCCCAATATTTTTATTATTGTGCCCCATAAAAGCCCAATATTATTATTTTTTTGCCCTTACATTATTATTTTTAGGTCGGCTAGAATAATATTGTGACCCCATGCACTCTTATAAATATAAAGGAGGTTTTTTCATTAGTATCATCCAAGAATTGTTCATTTATGTAATGTAAAGGAGGTTGTTCCCTCGAAGAGGTTGATTTCTAAGTCGTTGATCTCTCTTTTATTCTATTTTGTGATATGGTTTCATAGCATTTGGTATTAGAGGTTTGGATTCTAGGGTTTCACTGCTTTAAACAGGTCATCGTGGAAGTTTTGCTATAATTTTTTTTTCTATGAATTTTCAGAAGCTAAAAAAAAAACATTTGAAAAAAAATCACAAGGAATGTCGTGTACAAATTTCATATCTTGGTTCGCAATATTTTCAGAGATATGATTTGTGGAAGTTAGGTTTTTTGTAGGCTCCACATAATGGAATCTTCATCTTCTCTTTTCTTGATAGCATCATGGCTGAGATCCACAGGTTGAGCCAAGATTATGTTCTGATACCATTGTAATATCCCAAAATAGGGAATTTCTACAATGTTAGGAATATTTTATAGTATTCCCAAATTGGAGATCTAGTAGTGTATAAACACAAACTGGAAATAGCAATGAATAACTGTAATATTCCAAAATTTTCACACAACAATTTGGAATATTAGATTTTGCTACTTTCACCTAGGAGAGGAATAAATGGGTAAGGAGGCCAATGAATAATAAAATATGAATAAATTCCACCTTATTAAGGAAGGAGATCACCTTAGGAGCTGGTTTTACACTTCCAAGTGCGAACAAGGACAAATTAGATAGGGACATAGTCAAGTTTGACTAAGTCAACATGCATTCTTGAGGAGGAAGAAATCACTCAAAGAAACTAGCTCAATGTGAACAAGGATCAGCCTACACACACATATGAGAATAGGATTGAAGATCCCTTAGTGTGAAAAGAGGCATTGCAGGTGGATAAGTTCCAGTTGACCAAGTCAACAACGTTGTTACAAAGAGGAGGGAACTAGCTAGGGTAGCGCAGTTTTGAAAGAGGAAGCTTCATGAGGAAGTGACCTCAACATTGTGTGGGGTTCGAGGTGAGGAGGCTCACCAAATATAAAATGAAGGCATAGCATCAAAGGGAATTCATTCATGTATTCAGATTTCTTAGTCTTGTGACTAATTGCAAGCTTCATCTATTTAGCTGGAGTTGCTGCAGTACTTAGTGCAAAGAATTCCCGTGCGGGAATTTCATCCTCTCTTTGGATCGACTTTCTTAAGGGATCAAGAGGGAATGATTTGAGATTAATTTCAATATTTGGCTTGGGGCCATTCATCCACATTCAGCCACAATGTAGTCTCCTTCAGAAAACTACGTCCTTGATGTAGGGGCAGCAACAACAGTGTTGCACCCTTTGATTTTGTGCTAGTATTTGAGGAGGAGGTACTCATTCCGTTCCAAGAGTTTTGTTAGAGAGGCCTTTGGTAGTATTTCTGTATTATTCAATCATATTCATCCATGTATAATACAGAGATGCAGTAAGTGTGTTATTTTTTGCAGTGCTGCTTGTTATTCATGCATTTTGCTGGAATCCTTTGCCGGGTGTCTTGTTTATGTTGCATAAGGGGTTAAACCTCCATTTATTTACTGTATGATTAATATAAACACTATATCAAACTTATTTCATCATTTTCTATAGAAACCCTCTTTATAATAATGCATTACTTTCTTCAGTAGTTGCTGCATGAGCTAGGCTATGGGGTTTTAGCTTATTTTAGCTGCCTAGTCTTGGGAGATCTGTTTATATGAGCTAGAGTGATTTGTTTCACCTCAAATTCGGCATGTGAGATTCATATCATGTATTATAAGAGATACAAGTCCTATTTCTCACTTTTATAGCGTTATTTTATGAAGACAGTTGTTTTATGCTCTATATTGTTGCATTTCCCCACCCAAGAAGGAGAATATAGATCATCTTGTTGTTGAGGTTCCTTCATATGCTGGTATGATTTTATTAGACATATAATGAGATTCTCTAGATTTCCATGATCATGGTTTGTTGAAGCTCCACATTGGTAATAACTTAGATTATTCCTAATAGTGTAGTTGTTCCCATTTTGGGATATTACAATAACATCATACCAGGATGTATGGACCATAAAGCCATTTTATTATATCAGCAGCAAATAATCTCAATACACATCAAATTATCAAGGCAAACAAGCCTCCCATGAAATCAGCAGCATGTCTATGGATCAAAACTACGCAGTCATGGATAGAGTACTACTACAGGAAATACAAAAAAACATAGATATGCACACATATGGCTGATAAAATGATGGGAGATAAGATCTAAGCTCCCAAATACTATTTCAGGTCAATCCTGGAATGATTGGCTGAACTATGGAAAACTGTGGAAATGCCAGAGTTGCAGTGTAGCAGTTGTAACTCAAGAACTGGAATTGGATGGAGATGACTGAAGATGCTTCATCAGAGAAATAAACCTCCTCCAATGATATCTCAATTGAAAGGCTGATCCTATCACTGAATATCTCACCATCCAATAATCCTACAAGCCCTCACTGCAATTGCACACTGAAAATAATGCAATCTAGAGAAGGGACTGCACTGTAGGTGAAAAGGAATGTGTTGGCCAAGTGCCAAAATCTTCAATAAGCTCCAAAATATTCCTCACTGGTGTTCCAAAGGAAATAAATCTTTCTCCTTTGAAAAACAAGTCCCGGAAGTGGTGTTGTCAACCCTCCACTGCAACACCCTACAACACAACCCAGCTCTCAACAGAAACTGCGATGTAGCTGAAGGAGGAAGCTTGGCCTCAAGCCTGGATGTGGAGAAATGAAGTGCAAGCTCCTTTAATAGGCCTCTCTTGAAAGGATAAGGAATTCCTAAATAGGAATCCTTGTGCTAAGCAGCACTCCAACTCTACTAAACAACAAGAGAATGCACAAAGTCTGAACAGACCATGAAATAAATAATACATAACATGAATAACAATGGCTATCTTGCCCTCCTTTTAAACAAGTGAAAGCCCTCTCTCCATGGGTCCCACTCATTAGGGTTTCCTCCACCAAATAACCCTATTCCCATTCATACTGCGCTGTCTATCAAAGTGTCCTCCACCTCCTATCCCAACGTTGTTGGCTAGGTCAAACTTGACCTTGTCTCCATGCAAATGTCCTCTTTCACACATAAGGGTGTGAAATCTAGCTCTTATGACTATCCCCTTTCACATTTGAGGGATTTTATTCATGTTTTTAATATTTTTGGGCTTTCTTACCCATTTATTTAGCTGCTAGGTGATAAAAACAAAAATTTAATATTCCATTTAGCTATGTGCTAAAATGGGAATATTACACATACGGATCAATGCGCCCTCCACGTCGAAAGCTCTTGTTGCTGACATCTCGAACCTGAAAGCTGGTGTGGAAGAACTCCTGGAACTTAATGAAATCTCAAATGTTGAGTAGATTTTCAAGCCATAATTTCTTCTTCTTCAGGTGTTTGTCATTTTATGCTATAGCTGTGAACAATATTTATATTTGCGTTTATAGACATATTTCGATGTGGCTTTGAGGCACTTTTTTCTCTTCTTTTTTATCTGTCCAGTGGTTTCCCAGTTTTGGGCAGCATTTACATGGACAGGTTATGATTTTGGGTTGTTGGTTTCCCCATAGCAGGAAGCAATCCAACAATACGCTTATGATGGGATATCGAATAGGGATTGGCTAGTTCCTTCAGGCCACCCTGTTCGATCTGAATTGTATCACTATTTTTGTACTATATGCCTTTAACATTAATAGAAGTAGTCTTAATTACAAAAAAAAGGATCTCTTAAACTACATATAATTGGAAAATCCAACAACTATAGCACTTATTGTTTTCTAAGCTAACACATTCGCCTTCATGTGTATGAAAAGTTTATCGAAAAGAAGAAGAAGAAGAAAAACAAAAAAAACAAAAAGAAAAACATATATAAAATGGAGTTTCAAAAGTTCCCAAACCAACCATGTCTGACATATTAAGTAGATATGTTTTTTTTCTAATAGTATATGATTCCCATTAAACATGGTATAACATGATGATTTTGAGCCCTAATTCCCTATGTAATCCATTTCCCTCATCCCATTACTTATATAAACATCACCATTACCACTACAAATGCACTCACAATGTAAGTCTCCAACAGATATTTATATAGATAAAAGATATGCTCAAGCAAAGAAAAGTTATACCTGGATTTTTTCTTGCGAGATATTTGGTGGGTATTGAAGAACTAAACCTACAGAACCTGTTGGTGGTTAGGGGACATCATCCAAATTATGTGAACACAGACTAGGACTGGAAGCATCCTCCAGTTCCCCTTCTTCTAAATAACCATAACAATTGTAGCGAGCCTGCCTTTTAAGGGATCCATCAGTTGTAGCTTCTCCTTGAAAAGGAACATAAACATGCATTATAGCTGACAGGACAACGATTTGACCTCTTTTCTTCAATTCTTCTTCATTATTAAGAATATGTTTGTAATATCCCAAAATTGGAATGTAGCAGTGCATAAGCACAATACTGGAATATCAGGGTGAAATTAAGTCATAAAATGTGTTGATAAACACATAGCCATCAAATGAATGGATCAACAGCAAAAATAAGCACTTCTACATCCTCCCAAGTAGGGAAAATGTAGCTTTTTGACCCTGAAAACATTATTTCTAGATTTTTCTATTTTAACAGATAGAAATAATGGTTGTATCCCTTACCATATGTATTAACTCCCCCACATGCAAAAGAGGGGCTGAAAAAAATCACTTATGATAAGTTAAACATACCTCCCGGCCTCAAAGCAGCTTAAATATAGCCAAATCCCATGACTTAAGCTATGCAGAATTTACTGAAGCAAATGATAGCATTATTTTATGAGGTTTTATGTAGTATAATTATAGAAAAACATGGATATATAACTTAATGGAACAATATGCCAATAAAATTGAATATATGGCCTGCTTAATGCATTATAAAGGTAACCCGACAAGGGTTTCTTGAAAGCATAAGTACAAAAAGAGAAGATCTAAATATTCAGCTCTGAAAAATGTAGTATTACTGCAAAATTACAGAAATATAGCTGAATAATACAAAATAGGGATGAGAATCCCTTCCTCTAGCTTTCCGGGAGAAGGGTTGGCCCTTTCCCTAGGAAACTAGCTCAAAAACAAGGGTCTTAACCCTGCTGCAGAAACTCTATGCAAAATGATGCAGTTCCTGCAAGGGACTGTGTTGTAGGAGATGAGGAAATTTTTTTCCCATTTCCAAGATGTGAATGAAGCCCAAAAATCCTCCTAGCTGATCTCTCAAGAGAATGAAGGCACCCTCTACTAAGAAATAGATCCAGAAGTGGTGTTATCAAACCTCCACTACAATACCCTGCAACACAGTAATATTCTGCTACAGAAATAAAACTGAGGTTGGAGAATGGTGCTTGGCCTCAAGCCTAGATGTGGAGAAATACAGTACAAAACTCTCCCAAGAGGCCTCTCAAGGGAAGAGGTGGGATTCCCTCTTAGGAACACCCTATGCTAAACAGCGCTGCAACCCTACTAAACAGCAAGAGGAAGCCAAGTCTTAAAAAAACAATATCAAATGATAATATCCAAATCATGAATAACAAAGGTTCCCATCCTCTCCATATATAGAAAGTGAACCTCTTCACATTGGGTCCCATCCATATGTTCCACCAAGCTCATGCAAGTTGTCCTCCCCCAAAACTGCGTTGTTCATCAAGGAGATTCAATGCATCTAGACAAATTTGTTAACTTCGTCAAATTTGACTGAATCAACATGATCCCATGTCTGTTCACACCCAAGGGTGCTCAAATTAGCTGCTTATTCTTCCTCCTTTCACATTAGGAGTGTTATTGATCCTTCTAAAGAGGTTAATGGGCCCCCCTACCCATTTATTCACCTACCTAGTGATAGAACAACTCTAATATTCCATTTAGCTTGAAGGCTAAATTTTTGGAATATTACAGTCCTCCCCTCCAAAATGTTTCTTATCCTCAAGCAACTGTATAAGGAGAGAAACGTCCTCCCCTCCTCTTCTTGTGGCCTCCTCATCAAAATTCCCCACCACTGCTCGAAAGATCTGCTACAATTCTTCCCTCCAAGGTTTCCTCCCAAGCATGCAAAACCATATGGTTCACATCATAGAAAGGTGGAAGGTGTAAGTGGAAACCTCCTTGCTATCCAATGGCCTCATCAAGGTAGGAGTGATGAAAAAAATGGGGAACCTTATTCCCAATGAGTCACTCCCACACCCATGCTATCATCCAAATGAAATGAGCCAATCTAGGTAGCTCAAAAATATCCTCAACCCCCGGTTCATACAATGTGTTGGGGCTGCATGGAGAGATTGGATCCTCCCATCCAAGTGGTTTCTCTCTCCATTTATGGTAAGTATGGGGCTGCTGCTAAACTTGGGTTAAAATTTCATGACCTCCAAGAGTGGCCCAAGCTACCCCACCAAAAAAATAAGCCATGAAGTGCCTCCTCCAAAGACTCAAGTTCTTCAAATGGCTCCTCCCACATGAAGAAAAGAGATGTAGTTCGGCAATCATGGGCTGCCCATTGTTTCTCCTAAAACATGCATCATGCAAATTAGGGAGAATCATAATCCCAATGGGCATCTCCAACTCATATCCCACTTTCCAAACGAAGCTCCCCATGAACATAAAAACATCAGCAATACATGGAAGCAAAAACCAATAGAAACAAGTTGTCATATGATAACCGGAAAGTGGATCAAGGTCCCACACATGGAACCAGCGTAGTGCATCAAATACAACAATAAAAATTTCTTTTCCAGCCACTTGTTCACTGGCACAATCTTTCTACATGATAGAAACATGAAATTACAAAGTGGTGTCAATGGTGCACACCAAAAATCATGTGGCTCCCCCCACAAACCACCAATAAGATAGCCAATCTCAATGCTAAAAATGGCTTCAAGTACATCATAATACAATATGAAATAAGGGATAATCCTCCTTGGTACAACATGCTGCTCATATAAAGTAAAGAATTACAAAAGATAATGTGGAATTATACATTCTCCACCATGTACTTGGGACCTTGAGCTGAAATGGCTCAACTGGAAATTCTCCCTCACCTCCAAAGAGTAGGGAAGTGGATGTGACATCCTCTCTATCACCATCTAGGCTATGCATATCTCCATATGTTGAATATATCATGCTTGATTCCCTCCCAAATGAACTCCTCTGCCAAGGAAAGATATGCATCAAAGTGCATGGAAAATAAGTCCTCATATGCTGTATGTAGCAGCTTCTCCTTGAGCTTAGAAGCTCTAGCCAAGAAGAATCTACCATAAGAATAGATGACCACATCACCCACCATATATCTATCATCTCCATTAGGGTCATCGAGAATCATGCAAGCACCAAGATCCCTGGAGTAGTCTACCAAGAGTTGAGACCTCCAATATGGATCAATCCTCCTAAGAGACAGTGCAGGTGATCTGCAATGTGAAGCTCTCCACATGTTGCTATAGTTTTCCTTTGACATCCATCATGCCAAGTCATCCTCCAAATTAATGCCATGCCCATCATGCAGTTGATCATCCTAAAAAAGAAGTATCTTTGGAATTTGGTCGCCCATGAGAAGCCGTCATCCAAAAATAATCTCCCAATCTTGGCCTATGTAAGCATGAGTGGTCCATCTACTCCAATGTATGGAGGATTCCTTCCTCAAAGGAAGTACCCTTTGTTTCTCCAAATTCATGGAGCAGCTCCCTTGCACCATGAAGGTGTCATCCTCCATCACTGCAGCAACTTCTATCAGTGTAGTACAGATAGTGAGAGTGGGTGGTCGTGAAAATGTCTCCCGCCTCCTTGAGACTATCCCAAACTCTCTCCATTGTACTAGACTCCTTCAAAGCCTTCACCTCCATGAAATCTAAGAGGGGTGAACCAAATGGAAAGATTTCTCTTACCAATTCTAGATCTGGTGGCCCCCTAGGTGAAATGCCTCCATGTAGTGGGACATTAATGTCAAGAGTAGATAGTACATATGGTTGGGCAACCTTCCCCTTTCCCTCACAGTGCAAATCAGTCTGCCTCTTCGTTGCATCAGCTCTCTAAAATTGATAGGGGTGTGTGCTCCTCATCAAATGATGATGACCTTCCTCCCTATCTTCTCCTTCCATTTGCAATGCTCCACAATCATGATATCCATTGATTATGCCTTCACCTCCATATGTGAGATCCTAGGGAACTTACTGCAATGATACAAGAAATCCTCCTGTTGGAGCATGTGCTCCTCCTTCCTCTACATGAGGTACTAGATATGCTCTAGATGTGACAGTGTTGTAACCCCCATCCTTCTCTTCCTCTTCAATATGAATATGAGGTAACTCCTCAATAAGAGGATCCTCTTTTGAAAAAGGAACCTACATTCCCTCTTGTCGAAAGATATGAGATAGAGATTTTGCCTCTATCAAAGTGTTATGCAAGATGTGAGCTTCTCCAACAATTTACTAAAGTGGTTTTGATTGTTTAGGTTCCTCCAACCCATGCACAAGTTTTCGTTTGTTTGGTTCAACCAAGAGTGTTTTAGAATGCCTCCCATCAAACCTCTCCACTAATCTCTTATAACTTTGCATAAGAAGAAATATTGGCATTTTTCAATGAAAATGACTCAAAAATCCACCAAGCATAGGCCTTACCTTCAAAATGCAGCGCTGCAACTTTGATGGCTTCATCTTCAGAGACTTGGTGCTATTGTAAATAAGTTTGTAGCTCCTCCACCAAAGCTCTGGATGAACATGTTGGTGACCCATCAAAAGAAGATAGAGTAAATCTATCCATGTCATGTTGTTTGCTCCTCTCCACCTTGATCTTGAAAAAACTCCTGAAAAGTGATATGATCTCTAAACTTTTCAGTTTGAGATTCATACTCCTGAAGAAAAACACTAAGAGTTTCCCTCTTAGGCATTCCCCTTTCTTCCATCTCTCTCATGATATATCTAGACATTTGACTGTGTTGTGCATAATAGGGTGTAGCTTCATGCTCACACCTATCATGTTCCAATCTAGATTTGGCTCTAGATTCAAACTTCTCTGGAGATTCCATCTCCTCTCTCATCTTCTTAAGATCTTCATTGATTCTCTGCATAGATTTTGGAAGAATATTTGAGAGCCTCTCCTCCTTTCTTCCTCCACATAATGGAGTCTTCTTTCTTTTCATATCTCCTTCCTTTGATAGCATAATGGCTGAGTTCCACAGGCTGAGCCAAGATTATGCTTCGATACCACTGTAATATCCAAAAATGGGAATGAGGCAGTGCATAAGAAAAATATTGGAATAGCAAGGTGAAATTAAGTCATAAAATGTGTTGAGAAACACATATCCATCAAATGAATGGATCAATAGAAAGAAGAAGAACTTCTACATCCTCCGAAGTGGGGAAAATGCAGCTTTTTGACCATGAAAACATTATTTCTAGAGACTTATGTTTTAATAGGAAAAAATAATGGTTGTATCCCTTAGAATATGTGTTAAGGCCCTTACATGAAAAAGAGGGGCTGAAACAAATCACTTATGATAAGTTAAATATACCCCCCAGCCTCAAAGCAACTTAAAAATAGCCAAATCCCATGACTTAAGCTATGCAGAATTTACTGAAGAAAATGATAGAATTATTTTCTGAGGGTTTTTGTAGTATAATGATAGAAAAAAATATATATAGAACTTTATGGAACAATATGCCAATAAAATTGAAGATCCGTCCTCCTTAATGCATTATAAAGGTAACCCAACAAGGGTTTCTTGAAAGCATAAGTACAAAAAGAGCATATTTGGATATTCAGCTCTGAAAAACACAATATTATTGCAACATTATATAAATATAGCCTAATAATACAAAATAGGGATGATAATCCCTTCCTCTAGATTTCCGGGAGAAGGGTTAGCCCTTTCCCTAGGAAACTAGCTCAAAAACAAGGGTCTTAACCCTGTTGCAACAACTCTATGCAAAATGATGTAGTTCCTGCAAGGGACTATGCTGTAGGAGATGAGGAATAGTTTGGCCCACTGCCAAGATGTGAATGAAGCCCAAAAATCTTTCTAGCTGATCTCTCAAGAGAAGGAAGGCACCCTCTACTGATAAACAGATTCGGAAGTCGTGTTATCAGACCTCCACTGCAACAACTTGCAACAAAACAATATTCTGCTACAAAAATAATGTTGAGGCTAAAGAATGGTGCTTGGCTTCAAGCCTAGATTTGGATTAATACATTACAAAGCTCTCCCAAGAGGCCTCTCAAGGGAATAGGTGGGATTCCCACTTGGGAACACCCTATGCTAAAGAGCACTACAACCCTGCTAAACAACAAGAGGAAGCCAAGTCTAAACATACCAATATCAAATGATAATATCCAAAGCATGAATAAAAAAGGCTCCCATCCTCTCCATATATAGCAAGTGAACCTCTTCACATTGGGTCCCATCCATATGTGCCAATAAGCTCATGCAAGTTGTCCTCCACCAAAACTACGTTGTTCATCAAGGAGATTCAATGCATCTAGATAGGTTTGTTGACTTGGTCAAATTTGACTGAATCAACATGATCCCATCTCTATTCACACCCAAGGGTGCTCAAATTAGCTACTTATTCTTCCTCCTTTCACATTAGGAGTGTTATTGATCCTTCCAAAAAGGTTAATGGGCCTCCCTACCCAGTTATTCACCTAGTTAGTGATAAAACAACTCTAATATTCCATTTAGCTTGAAGGCTAAATTTTTGGAATATTACAATGTTACAACTTACAAGTTTAAAAATTGTTTTTCCCGCTCAGATAAAATAGCAAAAATATTGTCTTCCCATTAAAATATGACTAATATAGATCACACAGATAGTCATGTTTTAAACAAAATTTAACAATTTCTAATCAAATAATGCCATGAAATAAAGTCCAAACTTATTTTGATATGACTTGCTACAGAAACATGCGACAAATAATATAAAATTAATAGCAACATAGTCAAAGATGAAATTTACATGTCAGAGTCCACATCCATTTCCTCGGCATCTGATTTCTTTGCTTTGGGAGTCTCGGAAGCCTGGGCCCAGTCCAATACGAGGCCCTTTTTGGGTCTCTGGAATTTTTAGGGACGAATGGATCATCACAATTTGTGTGAGATCATCTGGGTAAATAACAAAATGACTATCTTCCCATTAAAATGTGACTAATATAGATCACACATATAGTCATGTTTTAAACAAAATTTCACAATTTCTAATCAAATGATGCCATGAAATAAAGTCCAAAATGATTCTGATATGACTTGCTACTGAAGCATGCGACAAATAATATAAAACTAACAGAAACATAGTCAAAGATGAAATTTACATGTCGGATTCCACATCCATTTCCTCGAAATCTCATTTCTTTGCTTTGGGAGTCTCGGAAGCCTGGGTTCAGTCTAATACGAGGCCCTTTTTAGGTCTTTGGCTCTTTGGAATTTTTAGGGACGAATGGATCATCACAATTTGTGTGAGATCATCTAGGTAAATAACAAAACGATTGTCTTCCCATTAAAATATGACTAATATAGATCACATAGATAGTCATGTTTAAAAAAAAATTCACAATTTCTAATCAAATGATGCCATGAAATAAATTCCAAACTTATTCTAATATGACTTGCTACAGAAGCATGCGACAAGTAATATAAAATTAACAGAAACATAGTCAAAGATGAAATTTACATGTCGGAGTCCACATCCATTTCCTGGGCATCTGATTTCTTTACTTTGGGAGTCTCGGAAGCCTGGGTCTAGTCCAATACGAGGCCCTTTTTGGGTCTTTGGAATTTTTAGGGACGAATGGATCATCACAATTTGTGCGAGATCATGTGGGTGGCGACCTTGTATGGTCTTAGGAAATTTAATTTCCTTGCATTTTCTTCACTGATTTGGGGTCGGAAAACCACATGTCGTATTCAACAATGCTCATACCTTTGGCTTCATCTTCCTCCATGGAATCCTGAACATACAACCTTCAGAGTGCCTCATTGAGTTTTTCTATAAGTATTTTCAAGTTTTGAAGAGACATGGAATTGGGGATGGGCATCGCCCTGAGTGTGGGGAAATAAATTTGTGCAAATTTCCTCTGTAAAATGAAATCATTACAATTGAGCACCAGGAATCCAATTTCTTAAATTCAACCAAAAATGTATCAAATTTGATATAACAATGCATAGCCGCACCCTTCCTCCTCCTCTTCCCCTAGACAACTACTATAATGCGAGGGAAATCAAGCGAGGGAAATGAAAACTTTTTTTTTTATATTTGAAACATGGAATGGAACTTCAACTAAATGTGTATGGGGTTTTGAATTCTATTAAAAGAAATGTGATAGCTTTTCTTTTGGTATAAATAAATGAAAATAATTTGTAATCTTGTGAAAATGGTTAGGTTTATAAAATATTATAATTATTATTAATCTATAAAATTTATTGGGTTTTCTATGTCATAAAATATTATTTAGGGGATTTTGGCTAATTTTTCAATCTAATTATGTGACATCAAATATAATAATAGTGATATCAAAATAAACTTTGTATAATTAAAAAGTGCAGCTAAGTAGTAATGTCATGGGATTGATGATAATTTCTAATGAAATGTTTGGTTTGATAAGGATAACTAGCCTTTGGAGTTTTTCCATGATGTTCAATGCAGGGAGTCAACATGGAAATGTGATAGTTTGGCTCTCACATGCTTTATAAAATTGATATCTCTTTGTCAATAGACATTAGAGGTGGAAAAATATACTAGGCTCTAGAGATAAGCTTGTTCTTTGTCTATCGAGCTTGTAAGGCAAGAAAATTTTGCATACAGGTATAGTCCCAAGTGGTTGATGAATTTACCTTTAAAATGTAGTTGGAGGGAAATATGGTTCTCTCTACCTCATCACTTCTTTTAATCACCATTTTGTTTTTGTGGGAAACAAATAAATTTAATGCTCCATCACGCCCTCCTCCTCCAGTCTATTTTATGTTCAATCTTATTTTTATGGTCTAATATTTCTATTAATCACCTTTTTTTCATGATTTGACGCTCTTTTTTATTCTCCATATTAAAAAAATTAGTATTTATATGGTTTCTAAAATTCATTAATTATTTTCTTAATACTCTATATTAATTATGTTTGAATGCTTTGAAATAAAAAATTAATCATTTAAAATATATTTAAGTTTTAAAAAGAACTAAAAGTAGTAATATTTCTTTATAAAAAATATATTTAAGTTTAAAATAAAATAAAAAGTCTTAATATTTCTTATAAAAATTATATTTGTATTAAGAAAGGACACTCTTTAAAATGCCATTGTCATAGTTTACTAAACTTAATTTTTCAATTATGGGGGATATAAATTTTTGACAACATTGAGGTTAATTTTTTCATTTCCCATTTGCAAAAGAAGGGAAAACAATAGTATAAAGACTGAGAAGATGGCTATTGATGATTGGACTTTTCTATTGAATTTTATATGTCAACAACACTTTTGCACAATATCTTTAACTTCCACTCTAACAATCTTATGTATTTTTAACTATAAATGTTACAGTTTACGCGTCGCTTAGACCTTTCATCCTTTAATTTGCAACTTTTGGATATGTGGTAGGCTATTATTACATGAAACAAAAGTTGGAGACTATTCTCGAGCATTTTTTAGACTCGTGTCAAAATACATCACACTAACATAATATGTCATTTCACCAGTCTGATCAGTTTCCCTGTCAAGTGCTAGGTTGATTAGTGTAGTCACTTTTTTATTCTGTCATTGACCCTATTAGTCACTAGCTTAAGCACCTATCACATAGTTTGATTCATTACATGTTCGGTCATCCAACAGTGTACTTATTTATGATACTAGCTTATGAGTCAGCAAAGTGGTTTCCCGGGGGTTCCTTGGTGGTTCAACATCCTCAAACTTCTACAACCATAGGCTACATATCTTGTGATTGAATCTTAAACACTAACAGTATTGGAAGACATTCCTAGTAGGTTTAGCCAACGATTGCTCAAGCTCAATTTCTTTCATTGATGGACGCATACATGTTGCCTCTTGATCTTCCTTCCTTGTCATCTTCTTCAAATTGAATGGTTTACTAAATGTTCACTCTCATCAAACGGTTATATATGATAAGATGCAACCTTTCACCTTTAGGAACACAAAGATTATCTAGCTTGTAAAGAAATCCACTATAGAGAATATAATTAATTTCATTGTCACCTTCCTTGACATTAATTTTTTCATATAGATACTAACAAAACTTTTTAAATTCCCCATCTCCTGTGTATTCATGATTTCCAACAATTAGAGGAATACACACAACAAAGAAAAATTAAAACAATAATTTTTCGTTCAATCAATTTTAGCTACATCTAGATCTACATATGTTATAACTTACGGTGTTTCCTTTGCAACATCTGGTGCAATTTCTAGTATATGTCATGTGCTATCCTTTCATGAAGGGAATCCTCCTATAAACCTCCTCAATTATTCATAAATCATGCCAAAGCACACGAGATGTTGAGTCATGCCTCCAAATGTGCAAACTTTCCTTAAGGAATGTGACAAGTATTATTAAATAGATAATAATGTATGAAAATATGTAGAGTCCCTACCCAAAGGTAAGATTGGCAACACAACACATTCCTCTTAGCTTAGGCACTAATCATAAATCAAGAACTTGCGCTTTCAAAGTCACTTTCGCAATATCATGCCCAAGATGCACCTCTTGGACAAGATCATCAAGGCCACTATTATTTATGGTTTAAAGGTTTGAGGACCTCATTTGCTTCAGGTGAACGAGACCCTTGCCTTGATGTTGGAAGAAGGTTGAACTGATGTTGAGAACATTTTTGGGGTTTTTAGGGAGAAACACTCTTGTGAACAAGGAGCTATGATTTAGAAGGAGTCTGAGAAAGCAAGGAAGAGGAAATGCAATCATAGTGTTACGAAGAAGAACATAGTCCTCCTTTCTCTGGTGTTATGAGTCAACATTACCATTTAGAAGACTAAGGAAATCTCCCAAAAATTCCTGCTGGGGCAAGTAACAGGTCGAAAATTTAGGCACTTAACCCCAATAATGTGGGTGGACAAGGAAATATCACCTATTGTAAAATGTCCTCCAAAGGTGTCTCTGATAGCTTGAGGTTGGATTCATTTTTGCTTCCATGATGCGGTCGATGCCCATAAGGTACAAGATATGGTTTGGAAAATTGATTATTTACAGTTATTATTATACAGTATATATTATTATTTACAGTTAAGAAAATATGTATACAAAATTGATTCATAAATAAAAAACATTCTTTATTTCACCAGGATAGGAGTTATTGTTCATTGTTTCAGAGAGCTACATTTAAACCTTGATTTGTTCTTTTGGATTTTTTTGGAAATTATCATTTTGTATAATAGATGTAAATTATAATCAGGCCATGAAAATGGAATATTTATGGAATCTTCTTGTTTGATGAGTAATAATGTCCCAAATTTCCTTTATTGAGCCTTGCAATTTTGAGAACCCTAAAGGATTTATTAAACACCCCCTTACCCCTCCAATAATAAAATAAAAAACTCATTAACCTATATTCAACCTTTTGGTCACAGCTTCCACTATAACCAATTCCAATTCCAATGCTGGTTAGATTTTGGAGTGCACACTTAGAAACGAAAAATTGATAATGGAGAGAGTATGAAACTTTATTTTTTAATGATGTTGTAGCAATGATGAAAAATATCTCATGTACATCATGTAATTTATAGTACACTTCAGAAGGGATGGTGGTTAAACCAAAAAAACATTGATTACATGCTAAACAATAAACATTGAAAGTGTCACATGATGTCAATGCTAAAAATAAAGTCATACAATAATTAGCACATTGTTATAAAAATATAGAATTCAAATGCATTATTCGAAGATACGAGGATGATGGAAGGCTACAATATACAGGGTTGTTGTTGTTTTGACATTCAATTGAAGAATATGATGAGCATTGATGTGCAACAAGGAATGGTTGGTTTGCTGCAACAATGGCTATTTGGCAAACTAAATCCTCGACACTGGTAGTGAAAAATATCAGTGTTGTGCTGCCATTATGATTGTTGCCTTGGCAATGGAAAATTGCAATGCAACAACCTACAGACCCTTACCATTAACCTTCTTTTACTGGTGTGTGTTCTTTAGGAAGAAAGTCCAACTTTAGCCGAGTCTTCCTCATACTCTTTTTTTATGGTAAGTTCAATTTAAAGTTGGTCATCATCAGCTGCATTAACTAAAATCATGCTGGAAATTGGATCACATCAATGATTAATGTTTTGAATAGTTCTAGTGTGATGTCAAATATATTGTCCACATCCAACATAAACACCAGTAACAAAGATTTGATCAAGCCTCTCAATGCATATGGCTCATTCACCTTTTGACCTCAATGAAAATTCTTTCAACAACTAGAAGGACACAAGCATGAAATGATATTGTAGGGTAAAGGAAATCTAGTGCGTGGTGGATTTACTTATGGCCAAAACACAATCATATTACAAAAAACAACAATTCAATGCAAAAAAATTTAATGCATGTTATATCAATGCTTAAATTGACTTCCATATTAATGTTCCACATTTGAATGGACTTCCAAAAATATTGCATTATATTTATATAATGGTTCATGCATCTCTAGTAAAAACTAAAAGCTAGATGCCAAGGGTGTTTGTGAGATGTTACTTATGAATGCATAGATAATATTGGTGTACTTCATATATTCTCATTGAAGTATTGAATGTTGAATCTAACTCTTCAATGGTCCATGAATTGAGTTTTAACTCATTGAGGTAATGTGTTAGGAGCTTAAAAATTCCTCACCTTTTCGAGCTTTTAAGTTATAATTAAAACTAATTAGCTATATACCCTCCAACATAAATAATTCAGGTGGGTGTTATGGAGTGTGTGGGTACGAGCGATAGATATGTCCCTGTAGGTAGATAGATGGTGCAAACACGTTCATTACACTTACTAATGCTATGCCTTTAACCCATTTTCGGATCCCCGATGAGTTTAAACCCTAATCAACTTGTCGTGGGTTATCCGTTAGATGCTTAATCCCTTGGTTAAGCCTCATCGTCACCCCTAAACTAGCACAAGGTTTATATGCTGGCTTTCCACCCAAGAGATGTCAACTGTTGGCATTAGATCTCTTGAACGATCACTAAATCATATCGCACTGAAACTTGCACGACAGTTACACCCTCCCTTCCGACCTGATGTCATCCTAGCCATTGATATTTCACATATCTACGACAGCCGCACTGAAACTTGTACATGATATAACCATGTGCCTTCGTGGGATGAGTGGGTCCCCCTATCCTTGGTTGGTGAGTATTCCAATGGCCGATTAACACATGTGTGTGAAATTTAATTATCCTCATAATCACCAATTTAACCTTAATTCCGCCAACCTTTCACCATTCCCTCATTCAACCCTTATTTTTTTATGTCCTACGGGGAAGCGCATCCATGACTGGGAGAAAGCGTGGAGTACGTCCCATGCTGAAGGACTCACATCCTTCAAGTCGTATTATCTCTCCTTCTTCTTATCGGTTCGGTAGTTTAATCACGTGAAGATATAATGTCTGAGTATTTGGGGAAAGAATCTTTGGTTGATGAGATGGTTGAGGTTCAAGACATGAAAGTGTGTCTCAAAAACATCCTTACCCTCAAGAGGACCCTTACCCTCTCTAAAAAAACCATCATCTCATTTGAGAAAAAAACATATTTGATGAGTAGTTGTGTGTCTTCAAAGGGTTTATCATGACGACAATCTATGTACCTTTTTTTTTTTACAGAAATGGGTATGCTTATATTAATGCAAAAGGATCTGAGGCTTATGCTCAGTGATTTTACAACTAGGGACCCAATGTGTGGGGTGTTTTCGAACTGAAAACTTCACCTATTGTATTTCTTACATTCAATCAAGCGATTTCCCAATGACTAGAAAACCTTCTAATGCAAACAAATTGCTACAACAAGAGACAAAAATACATGACAGGCTAAGGCAGAGGGTCCCATGATTCCCCCTTGTTGCAGAGGAGGGATCTTGCATGCAAAGAGACAAAATTTTTGGCCTCAAGGTCCGCTTTTGTGTTATTTTTCCGTAGGACATGAAAGAACTGAAGTTTGTCAAATGACTCGATCAACTTCTTAATTCAATCGAACAGTCGTTGCAAGCGGAGGTATTTAGGGACCGATTTTGTCGTAGTTAGGCCAATGAGATTTTGTGAATCTCCAATGACTCGAGCCTCCTTGATACCATGTGCTTGCAGCCCCAAGCTTACATTTTGAGCTTGAATTTGTCCAGCAAGGGGAGCTAGTCTCTCCCACTCAGACCTCCTTGAAAGATCGACAACCCAAGATATTTGAAATATCCCCATTTTTTGGATCCTTTGAAACCCATAATCCTAGTGATTGTGCTTAGCTCGAGGCCAGATAGGTTCCAAGCATAGATTAAGCATTTTCTGTATTAAGTTCACTCCCATACTCAAGGCAGTAGCTATCCAACTCCAGTTTGAAGCGAGAGGTCAGGACGACCGAAGCACCCCCCAGGAGAATGGAGTCATCAATAAATAGAGCGTGATTTATGTCTTTGAATCCCCTGGTGATCCAAAGACCCATAAGCTCTTTCTCGATTTGTCTTTTCTCCAGCATAAAACTGAGGATAGAGGCTTGAATAATGAAGAGAAGAGGGGATAAAGGGCATCCCTACTTTATCCCATTACTAGCCTTAAAAAAGTCCGTAGCACGCCCATTGACGAGAGGAGAAATCCATGGTTCCACAATGTAGGCCTTGACCTAGCTTATAAAGCGGCAATCAAACCCAAATTGTTGCATGACCCCAAATAGAGATTTATGCATAACTCTGTCAAATGCACTAGCCAGGTCCAGCTTGATAGCCATACCTTTTTCTCTTCTTTGGATGCTTGAATGGATCACTTCCTGAACTAGAATGAAATTATCCGTTATCTGCCTACCTTTGAAAAATCCCCCTTGATTGTCAGGAATGATATCCGGAAGAAGGCCTTTCAGTTTTTTGGCCATGACTTTAGTGATAAGCTTGTAGCCAATATTGCATAGAGAAATTGGCCTAAATATGTTGAAAGAGTTTGCACCTTTCTCTTTTGGAATAAGAGCCAAGAAGGCCGAGTTGGTGCTGTGCCATAACTTATGGCAGGTCTAGGACTTTAAGATCATTTAGTTGAAATCCTTTTTTCACAATGTTCCAACAAGTTTTGATGAATCAAGCAATGAATCCATACGGCCTAGGAGCCTTGTTTGGATCCATATCATCAAGGGCTTGCTTGAATTCATTGACTGTGACAGGAGAAGTCACCATGGCACTCATTTGGGCATTGACCTTTGGAGGGACCAACTCAAGCAGATTGGAGCTGAGGTTTGCTTTCTTGTCCTCTGAGTACAATTTTTTGAAGTGCTGATGGGCAGCTTGTTTGATGCTGGTAGGGTCGGAGAAGGATTGATCTGCAGATTTTATCTCCAATATAGAGTTAAAGTTTCTTCTAGCTTGAGACTGCTTATGGAAGAAGAAGGTGTTTCTATCCCCAATTTGTAGCCACAGAGTGCGATATTTAAGTCTCCATAATTCCTCCTCCCGAATACAAGCCTTATGGAGATTAGCCTGGAGCTCCTCTTCGAGGATAAGGTTGTCCTTCAAGATGTCCATATCTTCCATTTATTTTTGGTGGCTCTCCAAACAGGCCTGGGTAGCCCGCCTTGACTAGGATGGAGAGGGGAGGGATTTAGCCCAACTTTTGAGGGTTCTCTTCACTCTCCTTAGTTTTTCTTCCCACACAAAGAAGGGGGAACCATTGACAGGTTGTTTCCAGACTTCCTCAACTCTATCCAAAAAGTCGGGTTGCTGTACCTAGAGGGAACTGAAATAGAAGGGACTAGGCCCCAGATTCATGTGTGGCTTCAGCTCAAGCCTAATGGGCTTGTGATTGGAGATCAAAAAAGAAATAATAGAATAAAAAACATCAAGACCTAAGACTAAGAAGGAGCTTTGAATGAGAAAATGATCTAACCTTGCAGCAATGTGGCCTGGACCTGTTCTTCTGTTGGTCCATGTATATTTTCCCTTGGGAGGTTTGATGTTCAATATATCCCAGTCCTGAATGAGCTCCTCCACCTATTCCCTGGCTAGATCCCTTCTAATTTTTCGCCCTCGATTCTTCTCTTGACTTAAAGTGATGTTCATGTCTCCAACGAGAATGACATTATCCATTTGAATCTCATTTTCTAGCTCCCTAATGGATTCCCAGTAAGATTTTTTGTCTCACAAGAAGATAGGAGCATAAATGTTGAAGAGATTCACAGTTTCTTTGGAGTGAAGAAGCAAAAACTAAGCAAAAATCCAGTTTGAGTTAAGTTTAACCTGGATTTTCTCAAAGCATGTCTCATCCCATAGCATTCCTAGCCCTCCTAAGGTGCCTCTAGAGGAGACTACGACACCTCCCCCTTTACCCCAGAACTGTTTGCTTTCATGGAGAATGTCCATTTCCTCCATTTTGGTCTCCTAGATGAGAGGAATGTCAGGCCTTTCCAACCTTACTAGACTTTTCATTGCTTCTTCTTTTAGGTTGCTACCCATCCCTCTAAAGTTCTAGGAGACGATCTTCATTACTTCCTTTTTTGAGCTGAGAGGGCTCCTTTAGAGCCTTGGATTTTATTTCTGTGTGCTTTAGGGTTTTTTGCCAACATCTTTTCTAGGGTCGGCTGGGTCCCTTGCAGCTTCTCCTTGTAAGTTTCTTTTTCTCTCTTTTCCCTGCAGGATTTTCGTCCCTCGATAGATCTTCTGACTGGATTTTGATAATCCCCAATTTCTCCCTCTTCCTCCGACTTCTCTGAATCTTGATCTTCCCACTCGGAGAAAGGCGTTTTATCTTTCAGGGTTCCTCCAGGATATTCACCAATCTTCAATGGTGCTAGGGTTTCCTGAATTTTGGAGATCCTTTTTCATGTTATGTGGATCGATTTCTTGAACTTCCTATGTATTTGAACTAAAGGCCACAAATTTGTTCTCTGGGCCTTTTTATTTATGTATGATTTGTTTATTTAATATATTATGTATGATTTAGTCAAATTTAACTAAGAATATTATTTAAATAATGATTTAAATAACTTGTTCTTAGGAAATAATTAAATAGATAAGGATTTATTTAATTAATTTCCTTGTTTTGGGTTAAATATGACCAAATAAGTTATTTTATATGGTGAAAGCAATTTTACTTAGGGTAAAATTGGTCTTACATGGTGTACTTGGGTTCATCTAATAATAATAGGTTAGATGACCAAAAAAATGGTGTAACAGATTGCCCCCAACGTACGAGTGTTAGGAGAAAATCGTATGACCGAAGTACGTTGTAAGAACTCAATCACTAGATATTAAAAGGGATGTGAGAGAGAGAAGTGTAATGTTGTCTGATGTGTTAAAGGACTAGACCCTGAGGAGACGAGACTTACAAGTGCAACAACTCTCTATGAAGTGGTACTTGTGCTAAAGGCGGCGGGGGAGGCATACTTATGCCCGTCGAGACAAAGTACAAAGAATAAGGCGCCCGGAAAACCACGAAACACTATAAGTATAAGGAATAAGGCACCCAGAAAACCATGGAACGTAATAATGAAGCATGTGATGGCCTAAACATGAGCCAGATAAATAACATGATAAATCTGACATACATGCGATGCCTGGAATTATGCAACAATATGGTAGTACGTGAGATACAAATACACCCAAATGCCCCCTACACGCGGGGAAGGGCTCGCAACATCTAACTAATATGTGCAAATCGAAGAGGCGCCGCAAGCGGTGGAGGCTAATATCGTCAAATCAGAGGAGCTGCATCAAGGGTCGAAAGGAAGTCATCCGGGCATGTGGGCGGCTACCTCCAGGGCCACCCCCTCATGATGGTTGAAACATCTCGCACATACCCGGGAATCATCAAGAGCTGCTGCTGCATCACTGGACCATCAAGTGTATAGATCACGATCATGTTGATAGGAGCTCGAACCAAGGGACACTGCCCCCAAGACCTGGCTTCTGGAATAAATGAGCTAATGTCGACAAAAGTAGGTCTACCATAGGTGAGGAAATAAGGGAACCCCACCTAAGGCACAGGGAAAATAGTAGAGCGACGACCAAGTAGACACTAATGATGATGATGGAATTAGAGAAATGGATGAGCAGTTGGACGACTTCCCATGTTAGAGAATAAAGTGTATGAAGGGCTTGGCATTGACTGACAAAATATCATGAGGGAGAGTGGTCAGGGGTATTGAAGGCCATGATGTGGGTCATGAGGGAGGGACCAAGCAGGAAAGGATGGAGGACTATGGCGGGGTACAAAGGGACTCAGGATAGACTCCATGAATGTGCTGGTGACTTGACTTGAATGCTCTAAACAAGGGTGACTTGATGGTGCTGCCTCATAGTATGCGTCCAATGGGGAACCATAAAAGCATGAGTACAATAGGGTAGCTCATAATGAAAATCAACATGAACGAATACAAGTAAGGAGGAAAAGTGGTGCCCCAAGTACAAGTGTCGTAAGTGAAGAAATTCGATTTTAAGAAGAGGTGAATAGACCCTTAATGGACAAAAATGTGTCCTGGTGAAGTATCAAAACATAAAAAAATGATAGATACCCATTTGAGTGCTCGGTGAGAGCTTTCCAATGGTGCAGACAGTGTGTCAAACACGGCTACGGTTTGGTCGCAGCGGGTGAAAGAAAAAATAGGGGTTTTCTTCTAATAGGGTGTTTTCCCTCCAAAATCATTCATTTGCTTGTGTAGCTGTGGTGAATGTGGAGAGGAGAGAAGGCTCTAAATCTTGTGGTGATCGTAGCGGACAAACCGACCATTGGAATTGTGATCCGTCAGTTGTAGGTGAGAGGCCTAATCTTAAGCTTTGTTTTTGATGGATTCAAATTGCAGATTAGGGCTTTAAATCTCAGTAACTACCCCTATTTCTTCCTCACGGACGGGTTTTTGGGTTTCTTGGCTTGCTTCCATCCTTCTTCTTTCTACTTTTTTGGGGCTTCATTTTTGGGACAGTTATTTGCAAAGTGGCCATACTCATGACATTCACGACATTTGAACGACAACTATTCGTAATCTAATTTCTGTAGATTGGACCAATTTCCCACCATTAGATTAATGGCTTCTCGCATCCCAATTTCGAGGTCCACCTCCATGCAAATTTTGGCGCAGTCATATTGGTCTTTGTTGTTAGCTTAGTCTATGAATTTCTTGAGGGCGTTATCGATTTCCTGTAAGGATTCCTAGTTCCAACAGTGCGCCAGCAAGTTTGGGAGCCTGACCTAGACTGGAACGACAGATGGGACATCCTCTAAGGGTTTGAAGTTAGGAGTCCAATCATTTAGGTACAACCCTCAAGGACCCATGAAATAGGATCCCTTTATGAAGATCAGGTCCTTTTCCTCCTTTGTATTCAATTCGAACAGGAAAAAGCCCCGCCCCAGGACGTATGAGGTGACGATGTTTGCAATGAGAGGCTTCCATTTTCAAGTGATCCAGGCCTCCGTAGTTTTTGGTGAGGTTCATAAGCCCATTAAATATCCGACCAATGCGCGTTTCGCGAGGGAAAGGGCCACTTTCATTGGACCCTCAGGCAGTAGAGCTACCGAGGGAATCTCATCTAGTCGCTTGACAAATTTGGAGGCGATTTTCTTCTTCTTCTTAGGTTGGGAAGCAATCAGTAGCTTGAACGCCTCGACCTCAAGAGGAGGAGGTGGAGGTGGAGGAGGGTCTTGATATTCCACCATTGTGCCGAGCCCAAGCCAAGGAGAGCACCCTGACGAAACCCAGACGCAGAACTATAAACGAAGGTAGAGCGTGGGCTCAACAACATTCAGATTGTTACCAGAATAAAAGGTCGTGGGCTTGGCCCGGATCGGTTAATATCTCGCGGTGAGCCATGCCCTCGCTCAGGATCGAGCACAAGGCCTGTCCGTCTTTACGAGAGCGACCTTACCTCTACACCGCCTCCACAGAACTTACAACCATCTATGTACTTAAAACATATACATCATGTGAATAAAAATATCATGGTTATCAATATTTAATCTTATTTTTCATTTTGGAAAGGATATCAGAGGCAGACATTACCGAGATCCCATTCACTCTTCATCAAAACTATGCCTTTCTCTAGTCAGAAACTCTACATCCGTTTCATCGCCTACAATTTTTCCATGGGCCTATAGGGTTTCTCCATAATTGTTGAATTCCTCTCCCATAGTAGAGATGTTGTGATGTCCCCTTTAACATTTAAAGAATAAAGAAAATCATAACTATAACTATAATTAATAATTAAATCCATCTTAACTTTGGATTTGGATTTACCAAGTGTGAAGACTAATGAATCAAATATTTCTTAAAATGCAAACATAAAAAAATAAAAAATTTGAAAAAAAAAAATTACAAATTCAACTTATTTTTTTTTTTAAATATTAGAACATTTATAAATTTACATGAAATAATATGACTATAAATAGAATTTTCAAAATGAAAATATATTACCTTATTAATATATATTTTTAAAGAAATGTGAATTCATTGATTTTATGATTTAAAAATGTAGTATAAGAATAACATCACTTTAATTCCACTTTCTTGTTTATAAATTTGAAAAATGATTTTAATATATTGAAATAGTTTTTTTTTAAAGAAAATCATTTCACAAATTAAATTTATTGACTTTATGATTTAAAAATGTAATATAAAAATAACATCCCTTCAATTCCACTTTCTTATTTATAAATACTATGAATACATATGAATACATAGTAAAATTAAAAATAAAGAGTAAATAATCTGCTACAAATTTGACTATTCTTACAATCACATTATAATAAAAGTCTTAAATGGTTTTAGAATATTATTTCCAATAAAAAAAAATTTCACATTATAATAAAAATATTAAAATATTTTTTCACATTATATTCGAATTATATTTTCATTTTCCCACGGTATGGCCAAATATAATTTCATTTTCCCAATGGCATGACCAAAATAAATTCACTGGAAAACCAGGTGAATAATCCTAGAACATTCGATTAACATGATTAACAACAAAATAGAGTTACCACTCACTGTAAATCGATGGATTTTCTCCCAAAATAACGATGAAAAGATGAGTATATCCAGCCAATAGGGAGCCGGGTTGTAGGAAATAGGCAGAACAAATGAAATGATATTGCTTCTCGCTTGCTCCCTTGAGTCTGTAGTAGCAGTTGATCTTGGTGCAGAAGAAGAAATGGTTGTTGCTGCAATAGAATATGAATCACACTCTTCCCACAGGTATGCTAGGTATGCTGACAATACAAAAAGTAACATGCAGCCATATAGTGATGCACCTACCAAGGCGTCAATGATGCAAAATAAAAAATCAGGATTGGTGAGGTATAGAGAAGGAGGATTGGTCGGCAAACCAATTTTGCAGAATACTTTAAATTTTATAGAACAGAGGGTTTTCTTTGGCATTCCTTAGCCAACTAGAGGCAATGCGGTTGTGTACAGGATAACGTGACCACAGATTGAGTCCGAGAGGTATAAATTGAGAAATGAGAAATCAATCCATTCTTGGAACCTTCTAGAGGATGGAGTATCGACACGTAGGATAGCCTTCTGAATGATAAATATTATACTCACAGATAATAAAGGTAGGGATTCAGAAATACCCGGGTATATCGTTTATTTAGTGGTCGAATGGATTCCAGTTTGAATAAGGGACTCCCTCACATAAAATAAGATAGATAAAGAGGGAATTTGGATGGATCAACAACAACTGAGACAGAGAATTATCAAAGAAAATATGAATGCGAATAGGAGTAGAGTGTGTGCTGTTGTAATGTTTTAACCAATCTTAAAGGCCATAAGGATCAGATTATAAGTGAAGGAGTGCAGAAGACAATGTAACAGGTGCAACAAAACAAGTTTTCTTCAGAACATAGATGATAACTATTGGATAAAATATGAAGGCAGGTGCAACAAGTGTATCAACCACATTGTATTATGGAAGAACTCTTCAACGACCATCCAACTTCCAATATGAATGAAAAAAGGTTTCCCCCTATGGATTGATTGCCCATGTTTACCCATGACTCCATATGAGTTCTTTGTTGAGGGACATGATACTTTAATATTTATCATATTGCAGTTCCTAATATTACTTCGATTTGGAGGTCAAAGGTGGCTTTCATTAGATTTTAGAGGTGACGATGCTCATTCATAGAGCATTTTTATGGCAAGACTCAAGTCTAGCCATGTGATATTGACTAAGAATATAGACAATCTCATATGGTCAAAGAACCCCTTTGGGGTTTATATCCCAAAATCCAGATATATTTCTATTAGTTTATATGGTGAGAAGAGGAATCATGTTTGGTGGAGGATGAGATTTTGGATATTTAAATATCCCTCGAAGGCTTGAATTTTATGTGGTTTGCACTAAAAAAATACTTGACTTGGTATAATCTTCTGAGGAGGAATAGAGAAAGAATCGATAGGTGTAGTTTATGCAACGTATGTGAAAATACCAATAAAGATCTTGTCATGGATTGTAACTACACTATGCAATTTTAGAGGGATATTAAACATTTGACTAGGTTGAAAAAAATTTGAATTGGTGGCATAGTTGAAAATGGTGTAAGAGGTTGGTGCCATAACTCTTCAGTGAAGGATTACAAAGAACTTCCTTAAATCCTAGCTTGGGTATTTATCAAGATAGGAATGTAAAATTATTTAAAGATAGGCAAATTCTTCCTATTCAATGTGTTTTTCCTATTTGATGTGGTCTCAATTATATAAAATATTTTTCCTTAGATGACAGTACCTAAGCCTCTTAGGAAGATTTTTGTAGAAGTGGGTAAGTATCGTGCATGGGCATACTTTGATGATGACCCCTATTTCTATGAATTATGGAGACGTGTTTTATATAGTGAGTCTCATAGCATTAAATTTAGAGTTGGATGCTATAGTCCTGGCTTCCCATTTCTGTTACATTGTATGGTGATGAATCATTTGAAAAAAATTTCACTGCACCATTAGGAGTAAATTATTTAGTATACAAATATCAATATAAAAATGAATGAGAGCAGAGTAGGAAGACAAATAAATTATAGTCAAAGACATAACATATTGTTGCAGGTTACTTATTGCAACAAAGGATAAAATGCATAATGTAACAGAGACATACAAGATATTGAGACCAGAAATAGCCAATTCATCCCTTAACCCTAAAAGTGTGTGCACGATGGTAAACTTGTCCATTGTAAGTTCCAACAATCTCTAGCGAATGGAGTGACCTTAAATAATGTGGTAAGGTACCAACTAGGGGAACACTCCTTCAATCTAGGTGATTCATCACTCATCATAAATGAAAATCAATTTTGAATTACAAGCTCAAAATAGCAAAGGAAACTAAGTCTCTTTTTCCAATGACTCAACTATCTCTCCATACTCTCACACATATCACTATTACTAAGTTAACATACCCCTAATAGATCAGGGTGTCTAGCGCATACTCTCCAAGGAAGTAGTCAATTCATCCCTTAAGAATTCACCCTAAAAATGTGTATAGGATGGTCAACTTGGCCATTGTAAGTTACAACAAGCTCTACCAAATGGAGTGACCTTAAATAATGTGCTAATGTGCCAACTAGGGGAGCACTCCTTCGATTTAGGTGATTCATCACTCATCCTAAATGCAAACCAATTACAAGCTTAAAATAGCAAAGGCAGCTAAGGCTCTTTCTCCAATGACCCAACTATCTCTTCAAGAATAGGAAACAATGGTTAAGGGTGCAATAAATAAATTTAGGTTACTATAACTACCTCCCCAAATAAATGCATCAATCACAAAATAAAAAATAAAACAATTACATTTGTTAGGAAATGAAGCAACTTAGGATTGTGTGCCAAGTGGAATACCCTTTAAAACATACCTCTTGACCATGGAAAGGATTTGCACCCTACAAAATGAGGCCCAACATCTTTTAGGCCATAAAATAATTCTCTAGAATAGATCCCTCCTTGTACAAACAAATCAGATGAAGGTGAACACAAGGAATAGTATGCTACTTGTTGGTTGTTTATTTTCAAATCTACACTTAACTGTTTCTTAATTTGATGAGTATCACATTGGAGAAGGGGACATACTAACTAATGAAAATGGCTTCCATTTTCTATTCTATAATAGCAACAGTCTTATGCCAAATAGGCCTCAAAACCTTGCATTGGTTCACCAGCTAAGGCTTCCCATCATATAGCAGAAATGTTGATACTAGTGCAGAAATGACCAACTCTCTAATATTGCTTAGAGAAAACTAAGCACTGACTCATATAGTCTCGTATGAAAAACTTGGTCATTTCTGTAGAAAACCAAGTGATTCCTAAGTTGCTCTAGACACTCTGCTCACACTACCCACCCTCTTGATTAGATGATTCGTACAGTGCCTTTGCATTAGCAAGCATTCACTTCCACAAATATTAATTGAGTACCATCATATGATTTGCAGTGAACCTTTAAAGCCATAGGTGGTGAGATCAGACACCATCTACTGAAAGTGGAGTGGGACAATTGACTTACAACAATGAAACTATCAGCTTTTTGATCAGTGGGATGGTACATTGGTGATAAACATGCTATATTGGATGAGGTAGAAGCTCTTATAGTTTCTGAAAATCTGATATTCACTTCCATATAATTTAATGGATTACCATCATAGGTTTTTATGTGAACCTTCCAAGTCATAGGTGATGATATCAAATACCATATGCTCAAAGTGGAGTGGGACAACTGAATTGCAACAATAAAAATAACATCTTTGAGTTCAGTTGGATGACACTCAAATACCATCTGCTCAAAGTGGAGTGGGACAATTGAATTGCAACAATAAAAATAGCAGCTTTGAGTTCAGTTGGATGACACTCAAATACCATCTGCTCAAAGTGGAGTGGGACAATTGAATTGCAACAATAAAAATAACAGCTTTGAGTTCAGTTGGATGACACATTGGTGATAAAAATGCAATATTGGATGAGATAGAAACTCTTATATTTTATGCAAATGTGACCCTTGTCCCAAGCCTAAAACCCTAAGGTGGAAGAATTTTCATGCAATGAGAGGCTAGTCACCTCCACTAAGAAGTTTTATACTTTTTTGTCATTGAGCCTTTAGTTAGTATATAAATGACTTGGGGAGTACTAGTCATCTCAGGTAAGATAGTTTCTGTAACAGGGGTTTGAAATTCTAGTGGTAAACTTTAACACATTTATTGGATGCTTATGTGGACGCTGGTTTGAATTTTAAGCCAACAAACATTGTTTGTTATACAAGTAGATGAAAGTGAGTAATAGAAGAAATGGCAGTTGGATGAAGAAAAGGAAACTAAGGTATTGGACTAGAATGTTTTTCTTATTTGAGAATAATTATATGATTAACTTTCTTTAAAACCTGATAACATAGATAAATGGTGGTTATGATTGAAAAAAAATATGCCAATAATAGTTGACAAAATTATATAGCCAACAAGACTTTGTGATGCTTTCAATTACGGATGCCCCAAAGCAAAAAACTTCATATATCAATCCAATTATTATTCCCAACTATGCCCAAAATATGGAGTCATGCTCAATTCATGCATATTTTTCTGGTTATAGCACAGTTTGTCTTTGTTGATGTGTTAATTTTGGGCAACTAGGTCCAAACTCCATGTTGTACTGCTCAGATGATGATGCCAATATTTTTATTGGATTCTTGTTTCGGAGAGGTGCAATATTGATTTAAAGATCCTCATGATCAAATGAGAAGAACATTTATTTTGAATTTATTCCACTTATGTGCAAGGTCAGCCGGATTTGTAATGTAGGCTTGAGATCCCAATGGATGTGTCACACACCCTCATTGATGGATATAAAATAGAGAGACTTGGAGGTCATTTGATCATCATCTCATCACACACATTCCTCATGATCCAATTGGTTCGTTCAACCTAGAAGATGCTTCTCTCTCTCCCATGTCATAAATCTAGATGATGTCAGAAATGGATGCCGTAAATATGGATGATGTTGAAAATGGATGTTGTAAATCTGGATGCTATAAATCTAGATGATGCCAGAAATGGATGCCGTAAATCTAGATGATGCCAGAAATGGATGTCATAAATCTGGATGATGCGGGAAATGGATTTCGTAAATCTGGATGATGCTAGAAATTAATGTTGTAAATCTGGATGATGCTATAAATGGATGCCATAAATATGGATGGTGCCATAAATCTAGATGTCAGAAATATGGATGATGCCAGAATTCTGGATGCTAGAAATCTGGATGTGGGATTCTTTTGTTGAATTATGTTGAATTTTGATGAGCTATATTTGAGGGTTGTGTGTGTGAAACTTGGAGAGTTGGTTGACCTAAGAAATACTTTGTTGGTTGAAGCATCTTGTTGACTGCCATAACACACACTATTCTACATCTTTGCTGGACAAGAAGATATGTAAATCTAATCTATTTTATTTGCTTGTCTTATGTTGAACTATTGGTATGTTTTATCATCATTTTACTTTCATGTTTATGTGATTTTTATATTGTATCGGACCCTAGAAGATTGAAGTGAATTTTCATTAAGCATATAGTATTCTATCTATCCAAAATTTACATGGTATCAGAGTTGAGGTGAAGACAAAGCCCAAGAGAGTGTGAAAAGAAATCATCGAAGAAGAAGTCTTGTCAACGACCAATGGTCTGATGATAGGTTGACTGACAAGTCTGATCATATTGCATGAAAGATGTCCTTGGATTTGGCATTAGAAGATCAAGATGTAATGGACTATGTGTAGGGGAAGATTCATGAGCCTCCATCATATTTTATGAGACTCATAGAAATCAGGAATTATCTCCTTGCCATAGGAGAAGAAGTAGTTGATCGAGAGCTCGTCCTCATTTCTCTTGGAGGACTTCCCCGAGACTGGAAGAAGAACTTCAAGGAAGCTCTCACTATTGGTTTTAGAGTTGATACACTCTACCATGTTGGAGGAAGTCCATTAGGGTCTATTTCATGTGATACAACTCGTCAAACTGAGTTATGGCACTGGAGGTTTGGACACCTTAATTACAAATCCCTTCCCAAAGCAAGGAAGGTGGTGTCTGGTATGCTTGAATTCAAGAATGATCACGAAGGCGTATGTCAGGGTTGTGCCGAAGGAAATCATACAAGGGAACCTTTCCCCTCAAGTGTCACAAAGACATCTGATATCTTGCAATTGATACATTATGGTTTATCTGGTATGCCGCCCATGAAATCCTTGGGAGGATGTTCTTATTACATGACTTTTATAGATGACTTATCTCACAAGACCTAGATATATTTCTTGAAGAAGAAGGACGAAGCATTCAAATGGTTTTGTACCTTCAAGGCCTTGGTGGAAAATCAAACAGGAAAGAAGATCAATATTTTGAGGACCAATAATGGCATCGAATATGAGTCAAATGAGTTCAATGGCTTTTGCAGAGGAGCTAGCATTAAGAGGGAGACCATGTCAACCGTATATACTCCTGAGAAAAATGGCGTTGCTGAAAGAAAGAATAGGACCATTGTGGAAGTTGCCCGTGCCATGCTATGTGACCAAGTTCTTCCAAAGGTTCTATGGGTAGAAGCTTCAAACACTAATGTGTACATACAGAATAGATGCCTGAATTCCACTCTGGAATCCAAAACTCCCTAATAAATCTTCTCTCGTAAGAAACTTGATGTTTCTCATTTTAGATTTTTTGGTTGTCCTGTCTGCATTCATGTGCTGAAAGAAAAGAGAAGCAAGATGGATGCTTCTGGAAAGAAGGGAATGTTTTTGGGTTACAGTGAAACTTCGAAGGCATACAGAATATATTTTCTTGGTCAAAGGGAAGTGGATATATGCCACGATGTCGTCTTTGATGAAGATGCTTCCCTCAGGAAATTGATAAATCTTCCTAGCTCCAAGGAAGATAATGATGAAAGAATAGGGAAGCAAGAAGAGCTGAAGGATGAGATGATGCCCGATGTTGAAGGACCGATGGACCCTATTGATCCACCTCCTTCAATGAAGAGAAGAACTTCATGGCTTAGGGATACTCTTGAGGATGCCGAGAGACATATGGCCCCAAGGGGGACATTCCGTGAAAGCAAGAAGCCGAATAGATACCAATGGTATCTAACAACCATGAGTACTATCATACAATCTGAGCCAGGATCATTTGAAGAAGCCATCAAGCATCAAGTTTGGAAGGATGCTATACATGAAGAGTATGAGTCCATTATGAAGAATGATGTTTGGGATGTGGTCTTGAGATTAGAGGACAAAGTTTTTGTCACCTCGAAATGGCTCTAGAATATCAAGCATGGATCTTATGGTAGTGCTGTAAAGTACAAGGCAAGATTTGTTGCCCGAGGCTTCTCACAAAAGGAAGGCATATATTATGATGATATATTTTCTCCTGTGGCCCGCTATACCACCATCCGATCTATTATTTCCCTTGCTACGATGCAAGGATGGAGTCTCCATCAGATGGATGTGAAGACCACTTTTCTGCATGGTTCGATAAAGGAAGAGGTGTATGTGGAGAAGCCTATGGGGTTTGAAGTCTAGGATAGATACTATCATGTATGCAGGCTGAAGAAAGCCCTCTATGGGTTGAAGCAAGCCCCTAGGGCTTGGTATGAGAGGATAGATAGCTACTTGATGAAGTTGGGCTTCACTCAAAGTAATGTTGATCCAAACCTTTACTTTAAGGTTGATAGAGAAAAGCCTCTCATTCTAGTTCTCTATGTGGACGATCTCTTCCTGACAGGTGTTGACCCTCTCATTCATCAGTGTAAAAGGGAGCTAGCTTTCGAGTTTGAGATGAAAGACCTAGGACTGATGCATTACTTCCTAGGCTTGGAGGTTTGGCAGAGACCTAGTGAAATTTTCCTTTCTCAAGGAAAATATATTGTGAAGCTGCTGGAGATATTTGGTATGGTAGATTGTAAGTCCATGTCGACACCGATGGAACTCAACTTCAAGAAGTTGTGTGGAAATGCTGTTGGGCCTGCTCTGGGAAATCCTACGGAGTATCGTCAACTTGTAGGGGCATTGATGTTCTTAGTGAACTGTCGTCCGGACATATGTTTTGCAGTGAACACTTTGAGTCAACACATGGTTGATCATCCTCACATTCACTGGGTTGATGCCAAGAATATCTTGAGATATCTTCAGGGCGCAATAAACCATGGGCTGAGATACACTGCCGAGAGTTTGAGACTCCATGGATATACTGATGCCGATTGGGCTGGTAATGTGGTGGATCACAAGAACACATCTGGATGCTACTCAACACTTGGTTCTTCTTTGATATCTTGGATGAGCAGGAAGTAGAAGTTGATGGCTTTGAGCACCGTTCAGGATGAATACATTGCAGTGAGTATGGCCTGTTGTGAAGCTATTTGGTTATGAAATCTCTTCAGTGAGCTGTTCAGGCATGTGCTTGATACCACCGTTATCCTTTGTGATAACCAGAGTGGGATTCGTTTATCAGAGAATCCCGTGTTCCACGATCCATCCAAGCTTATTGATATCAAGTACCATTTTATCTGGTATATGGTACAGTGAGGTGTCGTAAGGCTAAATCATATAGGAACTGATGAGCAGGTCGTGGATATTCTCACTAAGCCCTTGGGGAAGGTCAAGTTCCTAACCTTCCGTGAGAATCTTGGTATCACGGAACGACCCTATTCTGAGGGTCCTATTGGACGATGAGCTCTAGGATTTCCAGGAGGATTTGGGGATAGCCTCTTGGAGCTATAAGAAACCACAAGGCTAGGCTTGCCGAACCTTGTTGGTGTGCTTTCGCCCCACCGTGATGATATTGAGTTGGTTCACATCTCTTTGATCTATGCCTTGTATGAATCTTAATCATGGAGTTTCGTACTCATGGGAAGTACCTATCATCTTGGCCAATGAGGTGGGAAATGTGGATAGAGACCAATAGCAAGACCGATGGACACATCAAAGATTGCCATACTCTCTATGTCTAGGATGGCACGTGTCCAACCACTTGATTTGGGATCAAGTCTAGTGAGGTTTTGGACCCCCAACTGACTTTAGGCCAGTTAAACTAACTTCAGGTTAATATATGACTCTTTTGAGTCCAAGTAAGGTTTCAGAACTCCAATTGAATTTGGGTCAGTTAAACTAACTTCGAGTTAGTATATGAATCGTTTGAGTCCAAGTGAGGTTTGATACCTCCAACTAACTTCAGGTCAGTTAAACTGACTTCTAAGTCAGTTTAACTAACTTTGGGTTAGTATATGAATATTTTGAGTCCAAGTGAGGTTTCAGACCTCCAACTGGCTTCGGGTTAGTATATGACTCTTTTAAGTCCAAGTGAGGTTTCGAACCTCCAACTGACTTCGGATTAGTTAAACTAATTTTGGGTTAGTATATGACTCTTTTAAGTCCAAGTTAGGTTTCCCACCTCCAACTAACTTCGTTCAATTAAACTAACTTTGGGTTAGTATATGACCCTTTTGTATCCAAGAGAGGTTTTGAACCTCCAACGGACTTCGAGTGAGTTAAACTAACTTCGGGTTAGTATGAGACTCCTTTGAGTCATATAGAGATTTCAGACCTCTGAGCTAACTTTGGGTCAGCCGGGTGTGATGTCTTTGTGACTTACCATTTGAAATAAAGAACCAATAAAACAAGTTGCGGTGGGATGACGCATGATGTTTGGATGGCACTGGTGGATGGAGTTCTCCCTAGTTGAGAGGGAGTGTTAATTTTGGGAAACTAGGTTCAAACTCCATGTTGTATTGCTCAGATGATAATTCCAATAATTTTATTGGATTCCTCTTTCCGAGATGTGCAAGATTGATCTAGAGATCATCTTGATCGGATGAGAAGAACATTTATTTTGAATTTATTCCACTTATGTGTAAGGTCGGCCAGATTTATAATGTATGCTTGAGAGCCCAACAAATGTGTCACACACCCTCACTGATGGATATAAATTAGAGAGACTTGGAGATCATTTGATCATCATCTCATCACACACATTCCTCATGATATTATTGGTTCGTTCAACCTAGAAGATGATTCTCTCTCTCCCATGTCGTAAATCTGGATGATGTCGGAAATGGATGCTGTAAATCTGGATGATGCCAGAAATGGATGTCATAAATATGGATGATGCTGGAAATGGATGCAGTAAATCTAGATGATGCTGAAAATGGATGTTGTAAATCTGGATGCCGTAAATATGGATGATGTCGGAAATGGATGTCGTAAATCTAGATGATGCAGAAAATGGATGCTGTAAATTTTGATGATGTTGAAAATGGATGCCGTAAATCTGGATGATGCTGGAAATGGATGTCGTAAATATGAATGTCATAAATATGGACGATGTTGTAAATATGGATGATGCCAGAAATCTGGATGTGGGATTCTTTTGTTGAATTATGTTTACTTTTGATGAGATATCTTTGAGGGTTGTGTGTGTGACACTTGGAGGGTAGGCTGACCCCAGAAAGACTTTGCTGGTTGAAGCATCTTGTTGACTGCCATAACGCACACTATTCTACATCTTTTTTGGACAAGAAGATATGTAAATTTGATCTATTTTATTGGCTTTTTTTATGTTTATCTAATGGTATTTTCTATCAGCATTTTACTTTCATGTTTATGTGATTGATATATTGTATCATGCCCTAGAAGATTGAAGTAAATTTGCATTAATAATAGAACATTCTGTCTTTCCAAAATTTACATGATGGCATACAAGCTAATTTACTAAAAGCATCCCATGAGGACCCTTGAAATGTTGTTTGCCAAATCAAAAACAGATTCTGGTGTGTCACTACTTTGAAATGTTGAAAAAGTGTTTTGGTGACACTTTGGATTTCTAAAAATTTTTATCAGTTTCTTGAAATGCGCAAGATTTCTGTTCCATCCTGAAATGTTTTACAAATTCTGGAAACATTTCAACAACAAACAACAACTTTTTGGGTAGAAAACTAAGCAAAAAATTTAAAACATTTAGGAATCACTAAGAAAAAAACTCTCTAATAGTGCTTGGTCATTTCTACCTACAGAAAACTAAGCACTGACTATATGAGTCAGTGCTTGGTCATCTAGTGCAGAAATGACCTCTAATGATTCCTTCTCTCACCAACTGTCTTTGGGTTCTATATCGATGAGATAGACTCCTTTCTTAGGAGCACATATAGGATGGTGTTGATTACCTTCTACCCGATGTCTTGATCTCCTTGCTTTTAGTTTTCAACGACATGATCCTCTTGGCACCTCACCTAAGGGGTTATAGAGACAAATTGATGCCTTATTCAACTCATGTGATCTTTTATAGTTGACATTTGAGCCTTTGGTTACTATATATATGAATGACTTGGTGAGTACTAGTCATCTCAGGTAAGACCATTTCTGTAACAAGGGATTGAAATGCTAGTGGTAGACTACAACACCTTTATGGGATTCCTATGTGGACGCTGGTTTGAATTCCAAGCCAGCAAACATTGTTTGTTACACAAGTAGATGAGAGTGAGTAATAGAAGCAATGGAGGTTGGATGAAGAAAAGGCAACTAAGGTATTGGACTAGAATGTTTTTCTTATTTGAGAATAATCATATGATTGACTTTGCTATAAAAATTGATGACACAGATAAATGGTGGTTGTGATTAAAAAATATATGCCAATAATAGTAAAAAAAATTATATAGCCAACAAGATTTTGTGATGCTTTCAATAAAGGATGCCCCAAACCAACAAAATTCATAGAGTAATTCAATTATTAGTCCCAACTATGCCCAGAATATGGAGTCATGCTCAATTCATACATCTATTTCTAGTTATAGCAAAGTTTGTCTTTGTTGATGGCATACAAGCTAAGTTACTAAAAACACCCCAAGAGGACCCCTGAAATGTTGTTTTGCCAAATCAGAAACAGATTCCGGTGTGTCACGATTTTGAAATGTTGACAAAGTCTTTTGGTGACATTTTGGCTTTCTGAATTTTTTTATCATTTTCTTGAAATACACAAGATTTCTGTTCCATCCTTAAATGTTTTACAAATTCTCGAAACATTTCAGCAACAAACAACAAATTTTTGGGTAGAAAACTAAGAAAAAAATTTAAAACACTTAGGAATCATTAAGAAGAAAACTCTCTAATAGTGCATGGTCATTTCTGCTTAAAGAAACTAAGCACCAAGTATATGAGTCAGTGCTTGGTTATTTACTACATAAATGACCTCTAATGATTCCTTTTCTCACTAACCCTCTTTGGGTTCTATATTGATGAGATAGACTCCTTTCTTAGGAGCACATATAGGATGGTGTTGATTGTCTTCTACTGCATTTCTTGATCTCCTTGCTTTTAGTTTTCAACAACATGATCCTCTTGGCACCTTGGCTAAGGGGTTTTAGAGACAAATTGATTCCTTATTCAACTCTTGTGATCTTTGGTAGTTGAAATTTGAGCCTTTGGTTAGTATATGAACGAGTTGGGGAGTACTAGTCATCTCAGGTAAGACATTTTCTGTAACAAGGGATTGAAATTCCAGTGGTAGACTACAAAATATTTATTGGATGCCTATGTGGACGCTGGTTTGAATTCCAAGCCAACAAACATATTTTTTTATACAAGTAGATGAGAGTGAGTAATATAAGAAATTTCATATGGATGAAGAAAAGGCAACTAAGGTATTCAACTAGAATGTTTTTCTTGTTTTAGAATAATCATATGATTGACTTGCTATAAAACCTGATGACAAAGATAAATGGTGGTTGTGATTGAAAAATCTATGCCAATAATTGTCTACAAACTTATATAGCCAACAAGAATTTGTGATGCTTTCAATAAAGGATTCCCCAAACCAACAAACTTCATAGAGCAATCCAATTATTAGTCCCAACTATGCCTAGAATATGGAGTCATGCTCAATTCATACATCTATTTCTGGTTATAGCAAATTTTGTTGTTGTTGATGGCATACAGGCTAAGTTACTAAAAAACACCCCAGGAGGACCCTTGAAATGTTGTTTTCCAAATCAGAAACAGATTTCGGTGTGTAACGACTTTGAAATGTTAAAAAAGTGTTTTGGTGACTTTTTGGCTTTCTAAAATGTTTTATCAATTCTTGAAATGCCCAAGATTTATGTTCCATCCTGAAATGTTTTACAAATTCTGGGAACATTTAAGCAACAAACAACTTTTTGGGTAGAAAACTAATCAAAAAATTTAAAACACTTAGGAATTACTAAGCAGAAAACTCTCTAATAGTGCTTGGTCATTTCTGCTTAGAGAAAACTAAGCACCGACTATATGAGCCAGTGCTTGGTCATTTAGTGCAGAAATGACCTCTAATGATTCCTTCTCTCACTAACTCTCTTTGCATTCTATATCGATGAGATGGACTCCTTTCTTAAGAGCACATATAGAATGGTGTTGATTGTCTTCTACCCAATGTCTTTATCTCCTTGCTTTTAGTTTTAAACAACATGATCCTCTTGGAACCTCACCTAAGGGATTGTAGAGACAAATTGATGCCTTATTCAACTCTTGTGATCTTTTATAGTTGACATTTGAGCCTTTGGTTAGTATATGAACGACTTTGGGAGTACTAGTCATCTCAGGTAAGACAGTTTATGTAACAAGGGATTGAAATTCCAGTGGTAGACTACATCACCTTTATTGGATGCCTATGTGGACGTTGATTTGAATTCCAAGCCAACAAACATTGTTTGTTATACAAGTAGATGAGAGTGAGTAATAGAAACAATGGCAGTTGGATGAAGAAAAGGAAAATAAGGTATTGGACTTGAATGTTTTTCTTATTTGATAATATTCATATGATTGACTTGCTATAAAAACTAATGACAGAGATAAATGGTGGTTGTATAAAAAACATGAATCTTTGAAACATGTAGGATTTTATTCCAAAATAAATTCTGGTAATAGATATAAAATGAGTCCAAAATGTGTAAATTGTTTATGGAGTTTCAACTTTAGTAATATTCAATTCCATTATATCAAATAGAAAGCCAAGATGGACATTGAAATTATGCTCCATAGATAATTGTTGTTCATGAAAATAGCTGATAGTGCCATTGAATAAAATTCTATCACGACAACCTTATTTGATGGAAAAACATTCAACCAAGAATGCATAGTTAGCAGCTCAACTACTTATGGCAATTTTGATGAAAAAAGATAGTGTTGTTATAAGTGATGGTTTGAAATCTTAAAATTGTATTTGCTGCTGAAGACAAATTGTGAAGTTTTTTGAAAATTATGAAGTTGACCAAAACATTTGTATAAAGCCAAAAATTTAAGTGTGATGGAGACAAACAACACCTGTATATACATTGTTTTCTGTGACACATTGCAAATTCAACATTGAAATCCATATATATAATTTGAAGCTTTCACTAAAGAAAGCCTTCTAGTAGTTTTAGATTTTATTAGAAATTGTAACTTTATTGTACATGTTACAATGTTTCAACTGAAGAAATAGTTGCAAAAATAATCAAATTAGTGGATATAAGTTAGGTTGATATATTAGAAACAACACATCACTAAGTTTAAATAAAGTTCACAGAAATTTTATAGCGTAAAATAATTTTCAACATTGTCTTAATTTATCAAGACCAGTCAATTAGAATGGGGTCTGTACTCGTTTTAGCAGAAATTAAACAACGTGGTTCTACTATCGCAAGAAATCTCATGTAGTACAAAATATTGGGAAGTTCTAGAAAATTTGGAAATGTCAATTAAAATGGGGTTTGTACTCGTTTTAGCAGAAATTAAATACTGTGGTTCTAATATCTCAAGAAATCTCAAGTAGTACATGATCTTGGGAAGTTCTAGAAAATTTGCAAATTAAGGTTATAGAAGTGAACTCCAAAAATCTCAAGATGATATCATATAATATATTAATATGAGCGCATTAATTTAGGGAACTTAAAAAAGGCTTCATGAAACAATTTAAACTTTAAAGTGATATTATACTAGAAACCACAAAGATTCAATGAATGAGCATTTAAATCAGTGAATAGTCATAATGCACACTTCTTTTGCAGGTCTCGTGGGGTAAAACTATGATTTTGATTGGAGGCCTGATGGAACCACCCTCTGATAGAGTTGAAGGTGTGTATTTGGTTTGCTCGAATATCATACCTTGAGTGCACAACTTGTCTCAAAGAATACATTTCCACCTCTAAAACAAGGAATTTGATCCATTTTTATCTACAAATTATCCTATTAGCTTATTACGATTATCCATGAATATTTATCACTTACTATCATATATACACATAAAGGAAGAGAAGGAAGAATATGTTGGCTAAGATGTCAAACAAATTTTCCATAATACCCAAAAGTATTATGGAGTAATTAGAAGATGGAAGTTTGACCAAATTAAGGTTTAGTGAGGAGGAATTGGAGGAAGAAGGGTTTTGGAAGATAAAATAGAGCAGTCAGAAGATGGAAGGCTCTGCAGATTAAGGCCTAATGAGGAGGAATTAGACACATTGATTTGTCTTATTAAAGCTTTGAAAATACGAGATTGCACTGCAGCTTGAGATATTAATGTATATCCTGGAGAGCTCAATTCAAATGTTGATTGACTAGATCTATCCTTCCAGGATACAGAACAATATTATGTGATGGAAGAGAGTATAGTAAATGACTCAATAAATTTCGAGTATGTTGTAACAAATTAAAATCCCATACAACAATTTAGGGTGGGAGAACTTATGGAGAAAAGAATTTGAGAAGGGAAAGAAAATATTCATACTGTTGTAGCAAGATTTTGCATAGCTCAATTGTGGAGGGTTTTTTCAGATAAACTCCAGCAGGGGACCAAAATTAAAGCTTGCTAAGGCTTTTGCTAAGAGTAAGAGATGTATCTTCTAATTACATGTGCAAAGCATGCAATTGTTGCATTATATTAGAGGACTTGGTATTCTAAAGTTTAAGCTGGATAAAAATGAACACAACTCACCTGCATCATTTGCCAAAGATGTGAAATTGACATTCTCCAAAGCCATGACTTATAACCCAAATAAAATGGCATAATCATCGGCTCAACAACTCCTACAGACCGAAAATCATATCCTCCATGGCAGTTCTCATTGAAATTTTTCTCAAACATTGGGGCCCAAAACTGCAGAGTTTTGAAGACACCTATCAATATTTGTTGGCAACTTTACAAGAGGAGGACCTTATTGGTTTTCTTGAAGATGAAAAGGATTTTTTTGAACAAAGGAATATGACAGCCCTGTAGCAAGAATAGAACAACCTCGTGGTAGTGAAAAATGAGCTTCTTTTTGACAAAGATTTTGTGGATTCCCCTAAAAATAAGGGTGATGATATTCTAGCTCAAGAAAAAGAAGTAGAACATGTAGAAAATTTTATGAAGCAATTTGAGGACAGTGGTCTAAAGCCATTGCAGCCATCCTATGTGGACTTGATGCAAATGTATATGTGCCTGTGTATGTAATGTGAAGTAGAATACACATTTTTTCGATGTATGGCAAGGTGTCGACCTAATTGGGCAGCTTATGAAATATTTCTTGAATCCTTGATTAAATGTAGCGTGCTGGAGAGGGATGAGGGGGTTTTTGCAGAGTTGCAAAAGGATGGTGCAGTTGGTATTAAATCCAAGATGTGCAACGTAATATTAGAGGGATATCTCAGTGCTGGTCAAGAATAAAGGATCAATTACCAACTTATTGCTAGACGTTAGAGGTGCAGATGAAAACCTTGACTTTCAAGAAGAGTATTTACAAATTTTGAATTATAAAGACTATGAACTGTGGGCCTTGGATTTTCGCCATTTCTCAGAGGAATTGAATCAACAGTATGAAATGAACTTGGAGAGTCATGAAGCTGCAATTGATGGACTTCTTTTGGCAGCAGAATGTCACCTGAATCCATATTTCACGATGAACACCAATGACAGTGACTATCATATCAACAAAAGTGCCAATAAAACCAAATCTTCACACGCGTAGGAAGATGGTTGATGAGCTATTTTCAAGTAATAGAAAGCCAAAAGTGGAAATCGTAGGTAATCTCAAAGAAAAGAGAGACAAAACTGTAATTGACATTCTTATGCAAGCAGCAGAATGGGACAACAAAATGCAGTGTAGTATTTTGAATGTGAGTTCATATGATGAGAAAGTAGTAAATTGTGATTTTGAAGAAAGGCCAAATGGTTTTAGAAAATTTTCCGATGATTCAGAGTCTATGGATGATGTTACACTTGTACGCTAGCATCATGGTCTACTCTATGTTTTTCTGATTCGAGAGTTTTAGAGGGAACAACACAACATGCTGCAGAGCGTCTAAATACATTGCTTTTATCTCTTCATTATTAGCAAAAGGATTTTAGTCATCCAATAAAACCTGGAAAAATACTTGGAGATAGGCGACAATGGACACTTCTTCAAATTATAGTTTCTGCAGCCAATGGTAGTGGCATCATGGAGGAGGATGATGAGTATGGTAGGAAATCAGGCTTCCAGTTTAGAAACTCGATTCCTGCCTCCTCATGGATGGACAAAATATCAAAATTTTCAACCTCTTCATTTCCTTTGGTTAGATACATAGGTTGGATGGCATTGGCTTGCTATGCGAAGGAAAACTAGAAGAGAGGGATCCTTCTTGCGCAAGATATGCAACAAATGAAAAGCTTGTTGTTTATTTTCTTTGATAAAAATACATAGGTTGGATGGCATTGGCTTGCTATGTAAAGGAACACCAAAAGAGAGGGCTCCTCCTTGCGCAAGATATGCATCAAATGAAAAGCTTACTGTTTATTTTCTCTGATGAAATCACATCCATCAAAAGATGTTAGGGAAATGAGAATGAAGAATTACAAGACACCTCCCTTTTGGAATCCAAAAAACATAAATATGAGAAACCTGTTAAATAAAGTGATCATTTAGATCAAGTGGATAGTGATGGCTTTGCCCACGCTCTTTACCTTGAGCTAGACATGATCTTTCCGAACTTAATAAATTAGTTTTTCACATATGCAGAAGTGATGCTAGAGGTTGTCTGCTCCCATTTAAAAGTAGTTCTGCCTAGTTCTATTCCAGATATATTATTGGTTTTCAGGGTTGTGTTCCAACCCATTCTTGGATGTAGATAAAGATCAAAATGTAATGATTGATGCCAGTTGTGGCATGTTGAAAGGTGTTGTAGCTTCTAATGTGAAGTGCATCATATTGCGGATGCTAGAAGTAATCATTATGGAACATAAGGAAGCTATTAAATAGGTGATATGATTATTTCAAAAGGAAGCTATTGTTCACTTTGGAGTAGATAGGTGATATGATTATTTCAAATATATGTTTGAAGAAATTGATATTGGCCCCATGTTTAATACATTACACTTATATGAATATATACTAGGACCAAAGAGTCAATGGATAACTCCGTGGAATTCGAGACATTGCTCTTTAATCTTGGATACTTGTTATAATTGTGTGCGATGATTCAAGTGATGTTGTACTAATTTATTATGATATTGCTCTTTATTTTGGTTGCTTTATATTTTTTTTGTGTGACAGACTATTTTCGTAAACATTTTTAGTGCCATACCAAGTGCCCTGTACGGGTCATTGGTTGGGTATATTCTCACAGGTATCAAAATTTATATCTATGACCAGAGAGCCGTTTGTAATGTAATCGAACCTAGTGGGGACACTCACTCGACCCTCAAAGTAGACATGGTTTAAATGAGTCTATGAAAACTTTTAATGTTTATTAATCAAATAACTTTTCAGCTTAGTGTTAATTTGGGTTATGGTAGACTGAGACCACTGCGATTGTATCACATTCTCAAATTTCTTCACATAAATGATATCTTGGTAGAGTTTGTTCAAGTAAAAGATACTATCAGTTTTAGGACTAGTTGTGTGGTTTTACTTAGCTTAAGATTAGACATATTATTTCGAATGTTTTAGTTCAGTCATGTTAGTATTTGGAGATGGTTGTAAATTGCTATGTAATTCATATTATTCTTTTCTATTAAATTTATTTTAATATTGAATATGGCCGCTTTTTTCATAATTTATTGCTGGAAAGTATTGATGGACAATCTAAAGATTGTCCCCATATTTAAGTAACCCTTTTTTAGTGAAATGAATAACCCTGTGTTTGGTCTTTATTATAGCTACCATCCTTCACCAGATGATGCATGCATATGCATATGTTGACAATCTCCTCTGAAATTCCATTATATCTTCATTATCAGTATGAAAAGTTGAAGACATGATACCAAAAAGAATCAATCCTGTTGTTGGTGAATAACAACCCATTGAAGAAGCCCCACAAGAAACGTGGTGAATCTTGAAAATTATTTTGCCAAAAAATCTCAAAAGCATCTATTCTGCCCAATAATGAACATCTGAGGAATTGAAATAGGTGGGCAGCCTTAAAGACGTCGATCTCAATGATTTTCTGCAATACTCACATCCATCATCCATGTGACTAATTATTTTAGATACTTAGGGAAAAGACTCAAAGAGCTCCTGGACCTCATCTCCTTGACCTGATATATCAAGGGATCCAATGCTTCCTTGTAGAGAACGTTAGTCAAATTCTCGGATGTTTGCCTCTGAACAAGTTAGACACTGGAGTTTGTGTTCTGCTCCACTGTTATGATGGTGTTGCAATGGGGTAGGACTGTTTGGTGCCTTGGTGTCATACTGCTCCTTATTTCTATTCATATGAAGGTAATCAAATCCTAAAACTTCAGCAACCTCTTCTGTCTGTTTTATTTTGGTTTCCAACTTGCAGGATTGAATAATGCAACCCCAGGATGATCTGATCTGAGGTTTGTCTTTATTGAAATGAATCAGGAGGGAGAAGGAAGACAACACCATTTTGTGTTGATTCATGGACTTGGCCATGGAGCATGGTGTTGGTATAAGGTTGTAACTCTTCTTAAGGAGAGGGGCTACAAAGTGGTTGCCCTGGATCTCACTTCCAATGGGATAAATAGGGCACCTCTATAGATCAATTCAATTCAATTGCACACTATGCAGAGCCACTGCCAGATTATATCAGAAACCTCGGTAGTGATGAGAATGTACTTGGACTCTCTGGAATATAACTTGTCATTTTAAGGTCCGAGAATAGTGAATCTAAGCCCAAAGTGAAGATAGAACTATGTTCAAGAGAGTTATGAATATTAGAATTTTTCAGAATGCTTCTCTTTATTGTTCCTTTGAAGACCTTACTATAATAGATATGGCCTCCCAAAATTAAGCAACAAGGATTTGATAGTTTTTTGGACTTTATTTCACATTTTAAGTTGAGAAAAACAAGGGTTCAAACCTATTCCACTTTTATTAATTACCCATTTTGACTTGGGAAGTTGCAGAATGGTCTCTGAAGATGTTCTCATTACATTGTTTTCATATTTGGAAAACAAAATATGCTCAACCTTTTGTTATGTGATGGATGGACTTTCAGTTGATTAGCACAAGGGGTCCTGATAGCAAGGACGCTGATTGAAGAATGCCATGTTACTAGGACAAATGATCCACTCAGACCTGCCAAACCACAGAGATAATGTGGCCAATTAAAAAGTGAGTTGGCCTTTGAGGCCTTGCTCAGACTAGCACAAAACTAAAAATTGAATGGCATTCTGATGTTCACTGGTTCCACAAAGGTATTACTTGGTTAGGATAACCAACCCTTCAAGGTCAGTTGAGACCTTAAGAACTTTGCAGACTTGGAAATGGGATAAAAGAGTTGGTACTTACCTCTTAGAAGCATTGTATAGATGACCTTAGATAAGGTCTTTCAAACCTGGCTCATTAGGTTGTAAGAATAGTTGAAACCTTCTATTATACATAAATTGGATTTTTAAGAGCACTGGTCTTGATTCCCAAGTCTCGACATTAGTACCCAGATCCTTGAAAAATTCCAAGATATTCAACGTGCTCTAATCATATTCCAGGGAAGTTTTTATTGCTCCCGAGTAGGACCCAAACATATAATTTCCCCCAGTGAACGACATGATTATAAATGACATGAATGCTACAAACCATCTTCTCATGACAACTCTTTTGGCCAAATCAAAGGCCTCCTTCCTCTCCATCATCTTAACCACTGCAACAAAGAAGGCGAAACAATCTTATAGGAAGGAAGTCCATTATTATAGTAACAGATGTTCATTTCTCAATGATAATGTTGAGTTTGCACTAACATATTGAACTGTGATTTGAAAATTAAAGGCTTGCTGGAGCAGATGAGGAGACCCAACTTTCATTTTTGCGGAGTTGGATAAAGGTCCATCTGGAAGATGGAAGTAGGATACTGAGAAAAATAGTTTTGTTTGCAGATTTTGGGAAATCTTACAAAAACCCAGGATTTCACATGGGTGAGAGAGACAATTTAATTGGTGTGTTTATAAGCATGTATATGCATCTTGTTATATGGAGAGGAGCAGGTAGGGGATCCATGTTCTGGAAACTCATGGCAGAAGGAATGAACTCATATGGAGATGGGTATGATATTGTTTTGTCTCAGAATCCATCCACAACAGCTCTAGTTTCGGGTCAGTCTCATAAGTTGGCTAAGCTTACTCATTTGTTTACCAAGATGTATGAATATAAGAATAGGAGGGAGCCTGGGGTAACACGCTAATGATTCTCAAATTTCTCAAATTGATAACCTAAAAATAGATATTCTTGAATCGCTCAAAGTGCTGACCTAAAAATAGATACAATAGAGAGTTACAGACTATAGTGGATTCACCCTCACAAGAATTAGTTGAAAGTATTTCTCAATTAATTTCAAACTCTTACTCTCTATTTTATTACGCACACTAGCAAGAAAGGGGAATTTAGAGAGTTTTATCCTAGTACAGCACTTGAAGCTAGATTATATCTCTATCCATCCAGGAAAATAAGTAAACCAGTGTTTATATGGTTTAAAGGTACGAGGATAATGGCAGGCTGCAACATACTGGGTTCTTTGTCGACGTTCGATTGAAGAAGGTGATGAGCAGTGATGTTCAACAAAGGAATAGCTCATTCACTGCAAAAATGGCTCTTTGGCAGACTAAATCCTTAGCATTGGCATGGAAGAATATTAGTGTTGAGCTACCATTATGATTGTTGGCTTGGTAGTGGGAAATTGCAATGCAACAACCTCCAGCTCCCTTACCATTAACCTTCTTCAATGTTGCAACAACCTAGAGTCTGAAGACAATCTAGACTCCAGTTAATGCTGCAAGTTACAACAACCTAGACTCAGGTTAATGCTGTAAGTTGCAACAACCTAGACTCAGGTCAATGTTGCAACAACCCGGCCTACCCTAGGCCTAGAATTTAGTGTCTATAAGTGTACCGTGACACTTCAGACATTAGTTAGAGAACACAAAAAAATGAAATGCATAGTGCGGTTTGGACTCCACAGTCTACAAGTTGTAACCAGGGCTGGGAAAATTGGTAATAGATTATAGATAAAGACAAAATTTTGAGAAATTCTCGGTGGATCGACAACCCTTCCTAGAGAATTTTACAATATTATTCATTTTTTTTAAAAACCTGTAAAAATCAATTTTTTTTTTTTTAATCGTAAATTTCGCTGAGTACTTCTTTGATGTGCCATAGGCCTCTCGACAGGCTCTAACCTGTTCAATTTTGAACACTGATCCTCAGGTGCCCATGAATAAAGAATAGCATAGTCAGCTGGATAAGCAGGTATAATTTACAAAATCTTACCCAGAATCTCAGTCAGATCTGATAGTATCATTTCCATGATTTAAATAATGAATGGAGGAGTCTTAATAGTCCCAATCACTTAACATAAAATCAACTAAGGCGGCCAAAGGATAATATCCCATGACTCTCATCATCATGCCATCTGTGCCTAGGTCTAATTGGAAAAATACATATATTTTCCTATAACTAATTCAGCATGGTAGTCATTTTAAGTCATGGGCTATGGTCACTACCCTAGTATTGAAAGGAGTACATGATGTTCTGTGTTAACCTTAATTTCACACATATTAATGCATATGCATATTTCAAAGTTTAAGCTCACAAGGTTGTAACTATTTGATAGGAAAATGTTTTTCTATTCTGAGCATAATTTCCCCATGGAGTGTTTTATTTATCTTCACGCATTCATGTTTTATAGGAATAGTATATCCACAATTTTAATTTCTTTCTGCTTTCAAATATCATTAAATATTTTTATTCTTAAATGTTTTAATTCTATAACTAATGTAACTTCTTTATTGTGTTGAGGGCAATATTTCCAAGTATGGATCCATGGAACGAAGAAATAGAAATCGAAATCTTATCTTATATGTGAATTTTTTCTTTCAAATTATCTAGTGTTGTGTTCATTATTAATTTGAAAAGGGCCATTCGATGGGCAACTAAAACAAAGCTGACTTTTATTGATAATGTATTAACTGATTTATTAAATGAAAACAGGTGGTCAATTTTAAGCACTCTTGAATAGATTGAAAAAAATGATTAGCATTGCATGATGTTGAAAATAATTAGGTGGATTAGTGCAAAGCATAAGAACATATTGAGTTTAATGGCACAACTGACACTATGGAAGAGGCTTTGTAACAAGTGGTGGAGTAGATGGTGGCTGAGCAAAGGGTTGCAACACTGTATATGCATTTGGAAAATACCCCTGTGCAATGGTGGGTAAGCACATCAAATCATGTTGCATTCATGGAATGATATGATAGAGGCACTAAATGATAAAATCCTACCAGAAATTGGGGCTCAATTAGCTAACGACATTTTGGAAAGCAGTTCTGTCAATGAGACCCTACAATTCGGTGGTACATCCAATCCAATAGGCCACATGTATTACTGCATGTCATTAGGATATATAGGAGGTTCCTATTTAAATATGGGTTCAAAATTTTATGCACACCTTAGAGCCATTTCCAAAGAAGTGATATTCTAAGGTAAAAATGCAGTGGCAGACAACTAGCTAGGTTGAATAATGACTCTACTAGGAGGAGGCACAGATTGCAAGGTTGATAGAGTGCATTTGGTGTTTCCCATATATGGACCATCCACAAAGTCTAATAATATGTTCCGCAAGGGAGTACCCCTTAGAGGAACTTTGGCATCTGTGGTATAAATAAACCGATTCCCTTTTGAAACTATTGATAATGTGATAGGTGGTATTTCTTTGGAAATGAGAAGTATTGGTCTCCTTGTTGTTCTGTCAACTGTTGATAGTGTATAGGATGGTGGTGGAAATAATGGGGAATAATAAAGATCTGCATTCTATTTAAAGGATCTGCATTGTAGTGTAATGCAATCTGCATGTAAGGATCATTTTATTTCCAACCCTGCAATGCTTGGTCTAATTACATCATTGGGAGAGTGAATGAGGAACACCAAAAAGAATGCAAACAGAAGATTTGATAGAAAATCCATTCGAATACCAAGCCACTCATAGGCACCAACATTGTGGAGAGTAGATCTAGTATACATATCAGTCAATTCAGCAGGGAGAATTCTTTCTTTAGCTTTTGGAAGTATATTTATTTTTGTATCTTTCTGAAGTATACATATCTAACTATATCTCACATACATATTAGTCAACTCAGGAATTCTCCAAGGTTGCAAGTGCAGAAAGAATTCTCCCCGCTATCAAAGGCACTCCTATAAGCATACATGTACCAAAAGTAGAAACAAAGACAAATGTGGGTGCAACAGAGAAAACAAATGTTGTTATAGCTGATGCATAAACATATTTTTTTAGCCAACTGCATGATTCCTACCTCAACATTGCTAGCTTCCAAAGAAATCTTGTCTCCCAATCCTGCAAATCGAGTTTGATAAAAACCAATGGAAAAAATGAACATTTACTTTAGCATTGACTTCACATGTTCAGATCACTAATCTACATTTCAGTGTAGTCTTAGAAGTCTTCTTAGGGACATCATTAATCAATTTCCACACACGTTTGTTTGCACCATTAATCTTTACAGGGGTATTTGTTGTTGGTTCACCATTTCTATGGAAACTCCCCCACGCCTTTCCATGACAACAATCTCTTTTGAGCTTGATGCTTGTGATTTTGTAGAAATTCATGTGTTTCCAATAGATTTTAGCCATTTGGAGCCAATTCCCCAATCAGGGAGGGGCTTGGCATCATCCAACAATGTCTTCTTATTTTTCTTGACCATTGTGCCTTCCCCTACAACGGGCTTAGCAGCAACAATGCTAAAACCTCTCTGCAAAACTCTGCATGCCCACATCAACGCTGTTTTGCTTTCCATACCTTCGATATCCCCCGACACACACAATGTCCCTTCCTCCCTTTCAATCTTGCTTAGCACTCCTCGAAATCATATGCCACAAGTAAAACCCATTAAAACCCTTTGTAGATTAACTTTTTTTTCATATGCTTTTGTTGATATATGAAACCTTTCAAGCAATGGTAATTTTATTTTTTCTCTTTTCCAAAAGGTAGAGAACCAACACTCTGGGTGGCAAGAACACTCCTCCTATGGAGGCACATCTACTCCTTCAGTGGATTCAATCCCTCAACTGATTTCATTACATATGAAAAGTGGATTCAATCTCTCAACCACTATAACTTTGGCACATGATATTTTATATGAATAGACAATGCCTTTGATGTTAAAAAAATACTGAGCTATTTAGATGTACAGGAATGGGAAGGGGAAGGAATTGGATACCATAGATGTGTAGGAATGGGATGGGGAAGGAATTCGATACCAATTAAAATATATGTGATTAAAAATAATCAAACAAAGGACTGCATTGGTCATTCTCTAGAGAGGGCATTAAGGCATTCCAAAAAAATAAATTCCCTGCTCTCTTGTTTTACTTATGAGTAATGAGAAGCATCATTAACATTGGGAAGGAGGGAACTTGCTATATTTTATACCAAATGGTATCACAAATACAAGTGCTTTTGGTGCTTGCTAGAAGAGAAATATATTCACTCTGTTGTTGAAAAGTTCATGTGTGATATTAGTTTATTTGATCAATTTGTCTCAGACCAAAGCAACTCAGAAGCCAAAAAATATTTAAGTGCAGTGGGTCTGATAACCATGCCAATGCTCATTTAGCACCTAAAACAAGCCCTGAACCTAAAGTTGTTGGCATCAAAAATTATTTAAATATTGATGGAAAACATGAGGGACCATGTTACTGGAATAATCCTTGTAAAGAACACAATGAACATTAAAGAAGCATGGTGTAATGTTTCTTTTTCGGGAATTTTTGAAATGTGATCCTCAAGGACGTTGTATAAGGAGGCCAATGCAAAAATAAGCTGAATTGGGACTTGGACCCCCTTTTTTACTCTTCATACATGACTATCCTAGAACATTAGTTCAAATAAATAAGCCTAGAGGGCTTATACAGATCTCTCGAAAATAGATCTCTCAGAAAATGTTCAATGAGAGAGCTTACAACAATACATGAACACAATCATGAAACTCTACAAATATGAATAAAACATAAGATGAGATGTAGTAAAGCCATCATATTTATTAATAAATCAACAACATAATACAGAAATATCATGAGGGATAACCCTCACATGCAATGGGAATCAATCTCCAAAGATTAAACTATGCAATACATGAGTAGCTGCAACTGCATAGAATGTCGAAGTAGCTGTGACAGCGTATTCTATACTATGGTAGCTGATGAAATAGATACATATACATGAAAATGGCTGATATATATAAAGAAATGCCCAGAAATAGAAGGATGGGCTCAAATACAATATTTCTAGCTAATCTAGGAGAGATTGCTAGAAATGCCAGAAAATGTACAATGTGACAATCTGACTTGTCACTGCAACTGAATCGAAATATACAATGAGGCTATGGCAGATCTGAAATATTTATGCCCTGCTTTGATAATGCTCTTCAGTATAAGGTTGATCCCTCTACTCAAGAATAATCCTCTTGATGAGCTCAACTAGACCCTCCCAATAGCTTCCTCTGAAAATAACGCAGTATCTACTTAAGACTGTGTTGTGAGAGATGATGAGTGATTGGCATGATGCCAAGGATCTGAAATGATGCCTGGGAGTCACCTCAGCTTCTCCTCCAAAGAATATACAAGATCTCCCCTGAAGACTAACCCAAATAATGGCTCTATGAGTTCCTCCTGTTGCTTCTCCCAGCAACACAACATTTTATGCTGAAGCTGAAGGGATAAGATTGGCCAAATTATGGAATGAGGAAATAAAGATCAAAACCTCTCCTTCCTTGAGGAAGAGGTAGGGATTCTCGACCGGGAACACCCTTGGGTTCAAGAACCCTACAAACCCTCCTAAAGAGCCCAGGGATGCAAATCTCTGCAAACCCTACGAAAATGATAAGCTAATGCATAATGAAAATGGCTGCCATCTCTTCCTTATAAATAAAAGGAACCTTTCTCACCATCGCTCCCATTCATTATTGCTTCTAGCTCAAGCAAGTGAAGCCTCCACTGAAACTGCACTGTCCAAGTAGGTGCAATGTATCTGGATATTTTTAGTTGATTTGGTCAAAATGACTAGATCAAGGTTGACATAATCCTATTCAAACCATGTGGTGCTCAATCTAGCTTCTTTATTATTCCTCCTTTCACACAAGGAGTATTATTTCTCCATAAAAATAGGTTAAAGTGTCTCATTATCCATTTTTATTTTACAAAATAAAAATATGCTAACTATAATGTTCCATTTTAGCTTGAGGCTAAAATTGGGAACATTATAGTCCTCCCCTCTCACATGTTTCTTGTCCCCAAGAAACTACATAGAGAGAACAAAATTCCTCCCCCTCTTATTTTGGACCCCTCATTAATAGACCCCACCATAGCTCATCAAGGTATGCAATAAATCTGTCCTCCATGTATCCCTCCAAGTGTGTAAAACCAAAGTATACATCATGAGATAATAGAAGGTGCAAGTGGAAATATCCTTGTGGTTAAATGGCCTCCTCAAGGTAGGAGTGATGAAAAACATGGGAATTATTATTCCCAATGAGTGACTCCTTCACCCATGCAATCATCAAAATGAAATGAGCTATCCCAAGTAGCTCAATAAAGAAATCCCTGACCCCGAATATATGCAATATGTTGGGGCTGAATGGAGAGTTTAAATTTTTCCATCCAAGTAGTTTCTCCCTCCATTTATGATAAGTATGAGGAGGTTGCTGATATTGGGCTGAAATTTCATGGCCTCTAAAATTGGCCCAAGCCTCCCCACAAAATGAATCATCCATGAAGTGCCTCCTCCAATAATGCATTCTCTCCCAATAGCTCCTTCTACATGGGGAGAAAAGTAGTGACATGGTAATCATGGTGTGCCCATTGTTTCTCCTAAAACATAAAGAATGTATAATGGGGAGAATCATACTCCCAATGGGTTGTCCCCATACCTCCAACACTCTCCAAGTAGTGCTCCCTCTAAATGTACAACCATTAGCAAAAACAAGGAAGAAATATGCAATGAAAACAACTTTTCATAAGACAACTAGAGAGTGAGTCACTGCTATACTCATGGGACCAGTGTAGTGAACCTCCTGACTACAAAAAACTAAAAACAAAAGGTTCTTTCCCAACCACTTTTTTTCTGCCACAAACATCTCATAAGATGAAAATATGAAAGTACAAATGGGTGATAATGGTGCACACCAAGAAGTATGTGGCTTCCCCCACAAACCATCATAAAAATAGCCACTCCCATTGCTACAATGGGCCACAAGTACATCATAATAAGGAGCATAAGGAGATGTGATCATCCTTAGCTCATCAAGCTGCTCATAGAAAGTAAAGAAAGGTAAACCAAAATGTAAACATATACCTCCTTTACCATGTACTCTAGTCCTTGAGCTGAAATGGCTCATCTGAATGCTCTCCCTCACCTCCAATGAGTAGGGAAATGGTTGTGCCAACCTCTGCAAAAAAATCTGGGCTATGCATATATCCATATGCTGATATATATCATGCTGGATGCCCTCCCAAATGAACTCCTCTAGCAAAGAAGAATATGCATCCAAGTGCATAGCTAGGAAGTCCTCATGTGTTGCATGCAATAGTCTCTCCTTGGGACTAGAAACTCTAGCCATGAATATTCCGCCATAACAATAGATTACCATGTCATCCACCATTTAACTATCATCTCCCTCATGGTCATCAAGAATCATGCATGCACCAAGATCCTAGAAATACTCAACCAAAAGTTGAGTCCTCCAACCTGGATCCATCCTCCTCATAGACAGTGCTGGTAATCTGCAATATGATGCTCCCCTCATGCTGCTGCCTACTACTTTGACATCCCCCATGCCAAAGTCATCCTCCAAAATGTTTCCATGCCCATCATGTAGCTGCTCATGCACAAGTAGTAATGGGGATCCTGGAAAGCTAGTCTCCCATGAGAAACTGTCATCCAAAAGGAATCTCCCCATCCTGGGCAATGTAAGCATGAGTAACCTCCATCTACTCCCGTGTGTGAAAGAGTCCTTCCCCAGTGGAAGTATCCTCCTCCTCATAAAATATGTGGAGTGGTCATCCTGCATCATGAAGATGCAATCCTCCATCCCTGCAGAAAAATCTATCAGCGCAGTATGACTGATGAGAGTGGGTGATGCTAAAAATGAGAGAGTGTCTCTCTCCTCCTTGGGTTTATCCAAAAATCTTTGCGCTGTGTTGGAATCCTCAAATGTCTCCACCTCTCCAGAATCCAAGAGTGGTGAACTGAATGACAAGATGCCTCTCATCAACTCTAGATCAGGTAGCCTCCCAGGTGGAATTCCTCGATATAGTGAGAAATCAAGCTCGGAAGAAGACTGTATGTATAAGAGGACTTATTTTTCCCTCTCCTCACTGTACTGTACAGTCTCTCTCCCATGTGAAAAGAATTTCTGGAATAAATAAGGGTATATCGACCCTTTCTGCTGATCCTTCTCTTCCTCCTCCATCTCAAAATCCACAAAAACTGCTGCAAATGGCTCTGGAATTGTGCTTTGGTCCCCACATGTTGAATCTCTTGGAATCCCTTCCATAGAAACAAGGACTCCTCCCATGGAATAAATGGATCCCTTCTCATCTCCATGTGGTGATGGAGCTTCCTCCAACATGACAACGCTGTTGGTTCTCTTGTGCTCATCCTCCCCATCAATAAATGAGATTACCTCATCATCAAGGAGTGACAGTAGATCTTGGTACTCTCTTGAAGGAATTACCTCCATGAATTCATAGATGGAAGAGTGCCTTTCATATAATAGGGATCTTGCCTTTAGCAGGTCATCATACTCATTTTCATCCCTTTCAGAAATATAGAATGGAGTTTGTTTCACGGTTCTCTTCAATGCATGCAAAGTGTTTGATTTTTTGTTACAAAGAGATTCACAATGATTTTCATCAAATTTTCTCACCAACCCTTTAGTGAATCCATCATGTGATTCTTCATTTGCATGATAGCATGAAATAGAATTTCCAAACCATAAACCATGAGCCATACCTTTGATTTGCAGCTCTGCTCCTCTAATGGCCTCATCTCCTTTCTCCCTCCTCCTGGTTGTGCAGGTGGGAAATGAATTGCGCTATGGATCTGCATGTGTGGCTGAATTCTCACACCCATCATGATAATAGCTAGGGCTTGTTTCATCCACAAACCCTCTCAGAAAATCTTTCCAATTTTCCCTTTCTTTCTCTGAAAGGTCTTCAATGATACCCTCTAGAGTCTGGAAAAGAAGAAGGGAAACCTCCTCTTTCGTCATTCCTCTTCTTATGTACATATCCTCTTCTAAATGAAGAAATTCCCCTTATAATGAAATTTTATGTTGGGCTGCACAACTGTAAATTTCACTTCTTAGGAATATCAAAATTCTATTCCAGAGATTGACTGCAGGGGCATTTACTAGATATGTCACCTTTGAACAAAAGCTGAGATCCAGAGGCTACCTGGCCATCTGAAAACTATGTCTATAGATTTTTAAATCTTCCTCCTTCAGGGATTCAACACTTTGGCTTGAAACCACAGGCTGAGCCAAAGATCATGCTCTGATACCACTGTAATGTTCCTTTTTCGGGAATTTCTGAAATGTGGTCCTCAAGGACACTGTATAAGGAAACTGATGCAAAAATAAGCTGAACCGGGACTTGGAACCCCTTTTTTACTCTTCATAATTGAATATCCCAGAAGATTAGTTCAAATAAATAAGGCTAGTGGGCTTATATAGATCTCCCAAAAATAGATCTCTCAGAAAATGCTCAATGAGAGAGCTTACAACAATACATGAACCCAATCATGCAACTCTACAAATATTAATACACCATAAGATGAGATTTAGTACATACATCATGTTTATTAATAAATCAGCAACATAATATAGAAATATCATGAGGGATAACCTTCACATGCAATGAGAATGAATCTCCAAAGATTAAACCATGCAATACATGAGTAGCTGCAACTGCACAGAATTCCGGAGTAGCTGCAATAGTGCAGTCTATACTATGGTAGTTGCTGAAATAGACACATATACATGAAAATGGCTGATATATATAAATAAATTCCTAGAAATAGAAGGATGGGCTCAAATACAAGATTTCTAGCCAATCTAGGAGAGATTGCTAGAAATGCCGGAAAATGTACAATGTGACAATCTGACTTGTCACTGCAACTGAATCAAAATATACAATTAGGCTATGGAATATCTGAAATAGTGATGCCCTCCTATGATAATGCTCTTTAGTAGAAGGTTGATCCCTCTACTCAAGAAAAATCCTCCTGATGAGCTCAACTGGACCCTCCCAATAGCTACCTTTGAAAATAATGTAGTATCTTCTTAAGACTGCATTGTAAGAGTTGATGAGTGACTCGCCTGGTGCCAAGGACCTGAAATGATGCCCGTGAGTCACCTCAGCTGCTCCTCCAAAGAATATACAAGATATTCCCTGAAGACTAAGCCAAAGAATGGCTCTGTGAGTTCCTCCTATTGCTGCTCCCAGCAACACAACATTTTCTGTTGCAGCAATAACACTGAAGCTAAAGGGATAAGCTTGGCCAAATGCTGGAATGAGGAAATGAAGCTCAAAACCTCTCCTTCCTTGAGGAAGAGGTAGGGATTCCCAACCAGGAACACCCTTGGGTTCAAGAACCCTACAAACCCTGCTAAACAGCCCGGGGATGCAAGTCTCTGCAGACCCTACGAAAATGATAAGCTAATGCATAATGAAAATGGGCTGCCATCTCCTCCTTATAAAGCAAAGGAACCTTTATCACCATGGGTCCCATTCATACTTGCTTCTAGCTCAAGCAAGTGAAGCCTCCACTAAAACTGTGTTGTCCAAGTAGGTGCAATGTATCTAGACAGTTTTAGTTGACTTGGTCAAAACGACTAGATCAAGCTTGATCTAATCCTATTCACACCATGTGGTGCTCAATCCATCTACTTTATTATTCCTCCTTTCACACAAGGAGTTTTATTTCTCCATCAAAAGGGGTTAAGGTGTCTCCTTACCCATTTTTATTTTACAGAATAAAAATATGCTCACAATGAGTTGGGAAAAGAAAAAAGGATTTAAGGACAAGTTGCTATTTTCATTGACTCTCCTCAGAGGGGACGACGTTTTCCACATCATTCAAGTATAATGGCAGCATAAAATATATATTCTCAGAAGTAAATAAGTTAAGGGTAGGCTGATCTGCATATGATCATAAGCCAATTTGTTTGATGTCAACTAGAAGATGGAAACCTAGAAGAGAATATCCAATCAAATGTTACCCTTTCATATTCATGGGTAATCTATCAATTCATCTCAGCCAGTCCTCCTATATACTTTATAATGCTTGCTTATGCATGTACAAATGATATTTTCCTCACAAGTTGCTGCATGCTAGTCAACGATGTTTTTCGGGTGTTGAGAAATGATGGACAAGTTTCCCATCCCACATCATCCCCGATTTCCATTATTTGATAAGGTGCAAAAATATGGATATCGCTGTCAGTTTGCTAAGGAATACAGGAAATAACTACTGAGGCAGTTCCTTTCTCAACAACAATTAAACAAGAATGGCAGTGAATTTAATGTGTCAAAAGAAAAAGTATAGCACCTGGAGGAAATTAATTCGAGGTGGCCTTTTTGTGTTTCCCTTGTTGCAATAAATCTATCAACTAATCACATCTGTGGGTTGATCAAAACATGTTGAAGGTATTGAAGGAGGTTGGTGAAAGTGTTTCATATTTTCAGATAGATCTTGGCAGACTTTAGTTATAGGCCTTTACCCATATTTAGTATGTTGGAGATCACATGCATATTAGGAAGAATCGAATGAAGAGTTATTGGCAATGACATGATGGATTTATTTTGGATATCGCATGGATTCAAAAGTCAAAGAAAACTTTATCTAGAGCTGGGCTAGAGATGTTGACCAATGTGCCTATTATGGATGGCCATAAGAATTTGATATTGTCCTGCAAACTGCTAATAGAAAGAGTTTGGAACGTGAGTTTGTAAAAAGGCTGAAGTCATAGGTATATAGTGTGCTGAATAAGGTATGAAATAAACTCTTCCAACTTCAAAATTGGATGTATATTAGCACATACAGGCTTTAAACCATACATTGGATGTCATTTATTGAACCTATGGATTAAACATGGCCTGCCACCCATACCACAACCAAATCCAGATAGTTTTCAAAAATGTAATTACAATAGCATTTGAAACAATATTGTGTCCTTTAGGTAAGCTGCAGAGGAGAATTTCTAGCGCTGGTTGGAGAAGATATTTATGGTGTCACAAAGTTTACAAAATTTCTTGTGGGGATGGATAAACATATCATGTTGTAAAGCAATTCCAAGGTTGTAACCTCATCCTGAGATATTTCAATTGCAATGGATTAAAACCTGTGGATTTGAATTTTATAGATGGATGGATAACATAGTTTGTTTCTGGAAGAGTGGATGCTTCTAATGGATTTATGTAAGAGTGGATTAGTTTTTTCATGTGTTCAGTAGATACAAGTTTTTGGAAAATTTTATTGGATGAATCAATGATTTGAAGCATGTAAATTATTATTATTATTAACCAATTTTAAGGTCACAACTAAGCCAGACACCAAATTGGTGTATGATACTTCCTTTTTTTGTGGGAGAAGAGAAGGAGGTATTTCCACAACAGTACAAATTTATGGAGCAGAGGTCTGCATCATATTGCCTGAGAAATACACAATATTTTATGGGGGCCAAGTCACCCTGTTCTTCGGTGGACCACGAGTGCCACCCTAGGGATGCAAATTCTAATCGTCTTTGGTAGCTGGGAGGATACCATGAATTTCTAGCTCACCTGGGATGCAGGAAAGGAGCAGGAAAGGAAATTGTGGGAGAGTTTCTAGCATTTGGATGCCAACTCAGCTAGCAGTTGGAGGAGCTAAGGGAAATTGGGCCAAAATTCTAAGGTCAACATTTGGCCAATTATTTCGTGGGTTATTGGAGAACCGGAGGTTAATTTCCTGAAATTTTCTAGGCACTGGATGAGGCCCTAAGAACCATTGTTCACAATAAAAAATGCATTTTTTCACTAGGTCGACGTAGAGATTGTTGGGGACAACCACATTACATGTTATAGTAGTTGATTTCATCACTTAGGCATTGTTAGGTTGGCTTGGGCAAGCCCAAGTGCATGCTTTCTGATCTTACCTTTTTAACCAAAATTTATATTAATAAAATGGCTCAGCTCAACGTGGTTAATTGAGATTTCTTGGTGTTTAATGTGTTGTAAATTATGTGTGTTTGTTTTTTTACTATGTTTTCTTTGCTTATCATTGTAAATTTCCATTAGGAACATTACAATGGTATCAAAGCATGATCTTGGCCACCTATGGGGAAGCTAGCAAGGTCATGAAGGTGTTCGACTCACATACACAATGATTGGTGAGCTTATATACACTCCAATGATGCAAAAAGGGGAAAGTACACAAGGGCTCTTATGGAGTTGATGAGGCAAAGCCAACAATTGGCTTGTGAAAGGGATTGAGGAGATGGGGTTGTTTGGAATTATATTTTGGGAAATTGTGGGGTGTTTTCCAGCATTTTGGTGGAGAAACAAGCCAACATCGGCTACAGGTTACAATTTCTACTTGTGGAGGAGGGCCAAGCATTTTGAGGTCAAATTTGGAGCGTCAAAAATAGAGCAAGCCCTTTTTGGGTTTTTATGGGTTTTTGACAAGGATCTCAGAAATAATTTGGCAGAATTTTGTGGTCATATTCGAGGGGTAAAATAGGGGTCCCAACTTAGCCAATAACTAGAGGATCTAGAGGGAAATTGGGCAGAAATTCCGAGGTCAACATTTGGCTGATTCCTTCATGGTTTTTGTGGGTTATTGGAGGAGAGTTTGAGGTTAATTTTCCAGAATTTTCTGAGCACCATAGGGGACCCTAACAACCATTATTTGCAGCTAACAATGCAATTTTTCACTTGGTTAGCAGAGAGATTGTTGGGGACAACTACATTGCATGTTAGAGTAGTCAATTTCATCACCTGGGCATTGTTAGCTTGCCCTGGGCAAGCCCATGTGCATGTTTTTTGATCTTACCTTTGTACCCAACATCTATATTAATGGAATGGCTCAACTCAACGTAGTTTATGGAGATTTCTGGATGTTTAATGTGTTGTAAATTGTGTGTTTGTTTTTTTTACTATGCTTCCTTTGCTTATCATTGTAAATTTCCGTTAGGAATATTATGGTGAATTCAAGCACAAGATTTGATAGAAAATCCATCAAAATACTAATCCATGCATTGGCCCCGACATTGTGGAGACTAGGTCTAGTATATATTTCAATCAACTAGAGATTTCTCTCCATGAACCAAGACTCCTGGTCAAAACTTCTAATGGTGGTTGCTCCAGAGATTCATTTTCCAAAAATTTGTACTATTGGAGCTCTAGAAACTAATGACAACCGAACCACTTCACTAGTTGATGGTATGTAATATTGATGATATCATATACAAGTTGAACTCACCTATATAAACACAATGAATACCTGCCAAGAAATCTAAGACATGACTGCAATGATCCCCTAAAGTTGTATAAATGCAAAAGCCAAAGCTCTTGGTTGTGTAGGAATCAATGTGTTCGTTGAATCTGATAAGTTGATGCCTGATTCAATATTCACCCAAATGGAGTTACATCAAAGGATATTGGTGCACGAAATATACACCTGTGAAGATTGCTGAAAATTTGATTGCCATTTTTAAATCCAACCACTAAAAGAAGCATAGAGCTCATAAGAACGCAAAATGAGTTGCTTAATTTCAAAGCAACATAAACAAGAATGAGAAGTGAGAAGGGATTTTCTAACAGGGAACACTCATTTTATTTTATAGGGGTTGCCCATGCCACCTAGTAGTTACTAATTATTTGAAGTAGTTGAAATATTATTTGGTCCATTAGTATTATAGGTATCAAAGTACCATTGTATGCAACAATAATGTAAGACCAGTATACCGACATGTTTACCCTTCTTCCTTTGCATCCACCTCTATGGAATTTGAGATGCGGAGAGCCAAAATGGAGAAGCAATAGATTTGCATACAAACAAGCCATATTAAAAAGGGTTTATCTGCACTACACTGCTACCCAAAAAAACCAGTGTTATATATACAAGCGTCTGCTCCAACTTTATATTATGTTGGTTAAAAATATTTACTAAATGCAGAATATTTACAGTTTCCTTTCAAGATCAGATTTAGAGATCTATTAAAGCAGTCCAACATTATCTAGTGAGACCCATGTGTTAAACGAGTTAGTGCTCTACCAAGCCACTAGAACCCAACCTCGAGTTACATACGAGTAAATTTCCATTGTTGGTTGCATGTTCAAAAAAATTGTTACTGCATTTTCTATGCAACTTCATGGAGAAAAACCCACAAAGCCTGGAAAATTTTCTAATTTCAGATTTTTGTTGACAATCTAGTTGTTTGTGCTAAAATGAAATGTAGCACATGTTATATTTCATTCCCCTTGTAATGTTATTATTTCCATTGTGTTTGTGTTTGTCCTAGAAGAAAACTTAACAGGTCCTAGTTTTTTTTGGCATGCACCTTTGTTGCTGGAAATATGCTTGTCTCTCTACTAAAAGTAAATCTAGCACATGTTAGATTTCTTTCACCTTTCAATGTTGCTGTTGACAATGCCTTGTATCTATGATAGAAGAAAATCTAGCACAAAATATATTTCTTTTTGCCCTACAATATTTCTTTTGGAAATATACTTGTGTTTGTGCTAAAAGTAAATCTAGCATGAGCTAGATTTCTTTAACCCTACCATGTTGTTATGTTCTTATGTTTTTGCTACATGAAAATTTAGCATGGGTAGATTTCCTTCACCTTGCAATGGTGTTATCAACAATGTGCGCTTATTTATGCTAGAAGGAAATATATCACTCATTATATTTTTTTCATATTACAATGTTGTTATTAGCAATGCACTTTCATTTATGATAGAATGAAATCTAACATGTGTTAGATTTCTTTTTCTTGATAATGTTGTTGTTGGAAATAGGCTTGAGTTTTTGCTAAAAGTAAATATAGCGCATGCTAGATTTTTTTCGCCTTACAATGTTTGTTATATGCTTGCATTTGTGCTAGAAGGAAATTTAGCACGTGTCAGAATTCAACTTGCAACATTTTTATTGACAATGTATTTCTGTTTGAGTTAGAAGGAAATTTATCACGTGCTAGATTTGTTTCACAATGCCATGTTGTGGTTGGTAATCTGGTTGTTTTTACTAGAAGGAAATATGCTAGATTCCTTGACCTTGCACTGTTGTTATTGGAAATATGCATGTGACTATTTTAGAAGGAAATTGAGCACATGTTAGATTTGTTTTCTTGCAATGTTGTTATTGGCAATATGCTTTAGCTAGTGCTAGAAGTAAATTTAGCGTGTGTTAGATTTATTTAACACTACAACGTTGTTATGTTCTTATGTGTGTGCTAGAAGAATATCTAGCACGTGTTATATCTGTTTCATCTTATAATGTGCTTGTGTTGTGCTGTAAGCAATCTAGCACATGTTAGATGTCCTTTGCCCTATAATGTTGTTGTTGTTAACATGCTTCTTTTTGTGCTACAAGTAAATCTCGCATGCACTAGAATTCTTTCACCTTATAATGTGCTTGTCCACTTGTGTTTATGCTAGAAGTAAATATTACACACATTATATTTCTTTCACCTTATAATTTTGTTATTGGCAATGCGCTTATGTTTGGGCTAGAAGAAAATCTAACACACATTATGTTTCCCTCACCTTGGAATGTGCTTGTGTGTGTGATAGAAATAAATCTATAGCATGCACTAGATTTCTTCCATCATACAATGTTGTTATGTGCTAGAAGGAAGTATAGCACGTGTTAGATTTATTTCAATTTGAAACGTGTTTGTGTTTGTGTTGGAAGAAAATTGATCACACGTTAGATTTATTATACTCTACAATGTTGTTGTTGGGAACATGCTTGTATTTGTGGTAGACATAAATCTAACACTTGCTAAATCTATTTCACTCTACGATGTTGCTATGTGCTTGTGTTCGTGCTAAAAGAAAATATAGCACACGTTAGATTTATTTTACCTTGCAATTTTTTTATTAGTAACACCTTGGTGTTTAGGCTAAAAGGAAATCTCAAATGTGCTAGATTTTTTTTGTCCTGCATTGTTGTTGTTAGGAATATTTATATGTTTGGGTTAGAAGTAAATATAACACAAGATAAAATTTTCTCACCCTACAATGATGTTATGTGATAATGTTTCCATTAGAAGGAAATCTAGTATGCATTAGATTCATTTCACCTTGCGATGTTATAATTTGCAATGTGCTTTTGTTTCTGACACGAATAAATCTAACCCGTGTTAGATTTGTTTTTCCCAGCAATGTTGTTGCTAGAAATATGTTTGAGAATTTGTACTAGAAGGAATTCTAGCATGTGTTATATTTTCTTCACGATGCCATCTTATTTTTGACAATCTAGTTATTTATACTAGAAGGAAATCTAATGCTTTGCACTGTTTTTTCGGAAATGTGTTTGTCTATGTTAGAAGGAAATTTAGCACACACTAGATTTTTTTTCTTGCCTTGTTGAAAATATGTTTGTGTTTGTGATAGAATTAAATATAACATATGCTACATTTTTCTCACCTTGCAATTTTGTTATGTGCTTTTGTTTATGATTCAATGAAATATAACGTGTGTTAGATTTCTTTCACCTTACAATGTTATTATTGGCAATGTGGTTTTGTTTGTCCTAGAAGAAAATATTGTGGGCGCTAGATTTCTTTTTCTTTACAATGAAGTTATTGGTAATATCCTTGTGTTTATTCTAGAAGTAAATCCAACATGTATTAGGTTTCTTTAACTGTACAATGTTGTTATTTTCTTATGTTTGTGCTATAAGGATATGTTGCATGTGTTATATTTCCTTTTACCCTGCTGCAATGTTGTTGTTGGAAAGACGCTTATGTTTGTGCTAGAAGTAAATCTAGCACAGGCTAAATTTCTTTCACCTTGCAATGCTGACATGAAATTTTTTTTCTTCTAAAAGGAAATGTGGCATCCTTAAAGTTATTTTACCTTCCAATGTTGTTATTGGAAATGTGCTCATGTCTTTATTAGAAACAAATCTAGCATGTGCTTCATTTAATTTTGTTTGCAATATTGTTGTTGGCAATGTGCTCGTGTTTTTTATTGAAGTAATTCTACCACATGTTAGATTTTTTTTACTGTACAATGTTGTTATGTGTTTGTTTTTATGCTAAAATGAAATTTAACATGTGTTAGATTTCTTTCACCTTGCAATGTTTTTATTGACAATGTGCTTGTGTTTTTGATAGAGGGTAATATAGAATGATTTTTTTCACAATGCAATGTTGTTGTTGGAAACATGCTTCTATTTGTCCCATATTTCATTCTTAGACCAAATATTCCATACAAAGGGCCTTCTAATCATTTGATGTTTTAACATTTCTTATATTGTAACAACAATCTACATAGGCATGGACTAAAAACTCATTGTCTTCAAAAATTATAGACAAATTTCGCAAGCATGGAGATGTCCTAGGAAGGATTATTGTTGCAATGTTTTTTTTGACAATGTGTTAGTGCTTGTGATAGAAGGAATTTCATCATGCACTAGATTTACTTTACAATGAAATTTTGTTGGCAATCTCTTGTATGTGATAGAAAAAATTTTTCAATGTGTTTGCCTTTTTATGGTCTCTATAGAAAACTATGAATATACATGACTATCAAAGATAAATTTTGTGTAAACATGATGTTGTTGTAGTATTTACTATTGTTGTTATTTATTCACAAGGTATTGTTTTCTTTTGCTATCATGCTTATGCTTGTGTTAGAAGAAAAGTTAGCAGGTTCTAGCTTTCTTATAGACACAATTAAACTAACATAATAAATTATTTAGGGGTGACACCCATTTCATAATCAACACCATGATTAGCTATTATTCTGAGTTCTACCATTTTTATTGTTCTTGTTCATTTTGTTACACATACAATGATGCAAGTAGTGGTAATATTTATAAATTCATACTTTCTTTGATAATTTGAAACTATGATAATAGTTTCTTACTTTATTTTCAGAAACCATGGACCCTGAAGCTAGTGGGAATTCAAAGGAATCATCCAAGGAAAAGGGAAATTCACCAAATACAACACCAAAATCTTTAAATGGTATGACAATTTTAAAATTAGTTTGTACTTTGTTACAATGGTTGCTAATAAATGATTGTTGATTAATGAAGTTCATGTTATCCTTATTTTTTAAGAAAACTTGCATAGGCTTTGATCTTCTTTTCATTTGTGCATATGTATGAAATGAAATGTTATAGAAGATGAATTCATATTATTTTTTAATTCATTTAAAATTTTACCATCATAAATTCTTACAAATTCTTGCAGATGCTAAGAACTATGGTACAAACTGTGAGATTCTAAAAATCTATTTTATATTCATTTTCAAATAATTTGACAAAATTCTAGTATGCAATTTAGAACTTAATGAATTTTGATTTATTATTGAATAATTTCCTACCTAATATTGCTATGAAAATTGAAATACACCATGTTAGTTGGATTTTCCACATTAAAGATCCACTTTTACACAAAAAACACATGCAGATAGCACTAGGAGTGGGTTTTTAATGTGGAAACCCCATACTAACATGGGTATTTTGCTTTTCCTAACAATTTTAGCTAGGTGATTACTGTTGGTGTCATATAGTAAACTTGAATTACACATGTGCTCCTTTATTATTCTTTATGTAAATGAAAATAGTGTATTATAAGGCTGTTTAATAATATTTTGTATTTTATGCTTTCCATATTTTTTTTCATAAGCCATAGAATCTCGTGTCCCTGAAATTCCAAGTAAAGGAGTGAAGAGAAAATGAACAAAAAGTGATATACAAACAATGCCTCCTTCAATTGGTAAGGTTGTTTTATATTTTATGTATACTCTTATAATTTTTCTTTTCCTAACAATTTTAGCTAGGTGATTACTTTTTGTGTCATTTAGTAAATTTGCATATCACATGTACTCCTTTATTATTGTGTATGTAAATGAAAATAATGTATTATAAGGTTTAATAATATTTTTTATTTCATGCCTTCCATAATTTATTTATTTCTTTATTTTTTTTCATAAGCTGTGGAATCTCGTGTCCTTGACATTCCAAGTAAAGGGGTGAAGAGAAAACAAAAAACAAGTAATATACAAACAATGTCTCCTTCAATTGGTATGGTTGTTTTATATTTTATTTATACTCTCTTATAAATGGTTAGATTATGTGGTCTTGTAAATTTTAAAATAACATTAGATGACAATATTTGAAATCTTAATTTCATTTTGATTTATGCAAATAAATTTTTATTTTTGTATATAGAATTGGTTGACACCAAAGCAAGTGAAATGTTATAGTCACCATTTAAGAAAAATAAAAAAATAAACTCAAATGAAAATATCAATAACAACTTCAGCTTCTACGTTTGAAATGATTAAAAAATACAACACATCTAATAAATATGAGTTTGTGCACGATTGGTATGTCCAGATATAAACTCCTGTGAATATGTATCTTGATATGTAACTATTTGGATCCATAGATGGAAAAGAACTTGAGATATTAAAATTAATTATTAATTGCTATGCTTACAATGAAAATGACATTGACTTTCAAATGGAGGCGATTAAATAAAATGAAGTAAAATTAATTTCTTGTCAAGTGGAGTATACAAATATTTGAAAGTTCAAGTAACGATTCACCAAATACGATACTACAACCAAGACCAAAATATTATATGGATGATTAAATATGATTCATTGTTTATATAGTTGTTTAATGCTTTTATCCATTGTCACAATTTATAACATATTTTATGTTTATTGTAGTGACAAGCAAGGAGAACAAAGGCATTGATTAAATGCATGTGAAAAAAAGCTATAATCAAGCAAATGATATCATATTAGGTAGTTAACATGAAATTTTTTGTTTACTATTATTATTTTTTATATTCAATTAATCATTGTCACAATTTATAACATATTCATTGTACATTATAGAGAGAAATAATGAGAACAAATACAACAATTTGAAGATTGAGAATCAAATTTATAATCAAGAACAAAATATAACAGTAGGTACTTATAATTTTCCCACTTGTTTTCCTTATTATTTAATAATTTTTATTCATTTTCACATTTCAAACTATTTTATATGTTTAATGTAGAGACAAATAAAGAAAACAAAAACGATGATGAGGTGCATAGTTATAATTATGAAGATAATGCCTTATCAGGTACTTATTACTTGTATTTTGGTTTTTTCTTATTATTATTCAAATTTTAATGCTTATAATACCATAACATTGTATATGTTTATTATAGGAACAAATAAAATAACAAAACTAACAATCAAAATAATGTTAAAAGTGTGTGTGTGTGTATTTCGTAGGTTACGTTGCTAATGCTTTTCTTTAGTTGCGAATTTTGTAGTGAATATATATTATATTACATAATTTGATTATATTTAATTGAAGGTTTAATATTTTCACCTCCAGGTTCTGTAAATATGATAAAAGAGAATATTGTTTCATCAATAAATAATCAATAATCGAAAAAACACTCATGGTAAGTGTATTGTTTCGATTTTTTTGTAGTAATTTTTGTAACAAGAATAAAATGGTTTGACTAGAATATTTTTTATTGTACTGCAGCCCAAATAACTGAAAAGAAATTAGTTATTCTGGAATTAAAGGAGATTTTTTATCATAGCATCAATGATGAAGAAGCAAACAAATGACATGTTGAGAAAATGGGAACTAGTGCACATTACAAAATAGATAAAAAGTTATTTTGGATTCATCCACATGAAAAAACATTTTTTGAAATATGTTTCAAAAATGAATATTTTGAAATTACAATTTGGATGACAGCTTTGAAACAAAACACAATAAGAGTTCTAAAAAAGTTGGTTTCAGAAAAATTAGAAGATAAACTTGTGTTTATGTGGACTACTTCAGAGTGCAAACCAAAAAAGGGACATAAGGCCATTGAGAATCCAAAAAAAGGTATACACACTAAATCATTGAAAAAAGTGTGGGAAATGCATACCCAATATGATGCAACCAATACTATTATAGTGGATTGTTCACTTGAGAGAATGAAAGGAAATCCAAAAGAAAATGTGATTATTGCCCCTCCATTCATTGGAACAACTCAACAGGATAATTGGTTGATCGACGAGCTATGGACAATGTTGATTAAACACAACAACGCAACATATGTGCAAGCTATTTTGAAGGATGTTCAATCACATATAATAGTACCTTAAGATGATTGGTGTCTATTTCATGTCATAATATGTATGACATGATGAATCATTACTATATTTTGTAGCCCTTTTAAATTTAAGTTGACTTCTATTTCACAATACTAACAAAATAATTGTTGATTTGGTTTGTCATAAGTAAAATAAAATAATTTTATGTTCTTTATTTTTGTGAGATATTATTGTATTGATAACAATTATTGATTTGAATGGTTGTTTAATGTTTTCGTATCAAAATTTCTCATGCTATGGAAATTTTTACAATGGATTAGATTGTATGTAAAAATTAATAGATAATTGGTTTGTTTGTTTGAATTGGATCATTATAGCTATTTTTTTTTAATTGTGGTTTAAGTTATCATTATACGTCTTAGAAATTAGTAATGCAAATGATGGTTCACTGCATTCTTTTAAACTTTTTTATTTCATATATGTTGAAAAAATATATTAGGAGGTATGTAGCACCAAAAATAGACATAGAATATTTACTAAAAGAAGCACTAAAATAAACTAAAGTAGAGACTATAGAAATTAGCGTATAATTAAGTAGGTTTGAAATTTAAAAATTGTATCATATTACATGTGGAAACTAATATATAATTAGTTGGTTTAATTGAAACCACTGTAATTATATTTTTCAATTCAAATTAAACAAATCACTATCAGTCTTAAAATCCATTATTTAAACGGTGGGTCAATATGATCCTATAAGACTTGCTTATTCCATACAAATTAAATAAAGGTATTAGGTTGTATGTGTAAAGTAAACATATCATTAGTTTGTTCACTTTACTGGGGCCATTGTAACTATAATTTCTAATTACCATTAACTCATAATAAATACTAAAATCATTTTTGAAATGTTAGGTTTTTATATCATTAACCAATAAAGTGTTAAATTTGAGATATGTTAATATCATATGTGTGGTTGCAGTGCAGTTGCAGACATAAATGGGGATCACTATAAGTCAAAAGATGTTTTTGATATTTAAAATGGAAGGAGTTTTCTTCCAATCATACACCAAATATGAACAAAATTGTTATATTCAAAGAGAACCACATTGGCAGTTCGATGATAGGTCCTATTTTTAAGGCTTTTTCACTCACAACTATTAAAATATTGCTTAAAAAATTATGATGTTGCAATATGGACATTAAATGTCACTGACAAGTACATCTGACAAGTAATTGTAATATCAAATATTGATATAGAGGACTTTAAATTCACATGGAATATGTCTCATTGTCATTTGCAAACAAAATTAGAAGCAAGGAGAACAATACAATTTTATGAGAAAGGTTGATTGATGTGTGGTCCCAATATGGATATAATTTTGAAGAATCAAATTTATTTCTAATAGTTACAATAAAAAATACTTCTCAATTCATCGGATATCGATCTCACCACATATTTATAAAAGCCTATACAGGAAAATAACAAGATACTTGGCTTATGCAAGTTTTTTTCCCCTTTCTTAAGACACTTCATCGTATGAAAGAGAAACATGAGTAAATTCGAATGTTCAATAGAACATGTACTTCATTGTAGTGGATGAATATAGTTTTCTTTATAAATTTGTTCACAATTACATTCCAATTTTTGAATGCAATTTGAACATAGTTTTTCTGAATCAATTTGTATGATTTTATATCTTTTGGAATATTATATGGGAATTTTGTTTTATTATTATATTTTTTCTCTCTGAGAAAAAAAAGTCAGAACCTTCTATTAATAAAAAAAATTTACAATAGGAATTGTCAATTATATTATTATATATTTCTATTATTATTTATAACTAATTTTGGAATGACTTTGTTGTATCGATATTTTTTGCCAATATATGTGTGTGTGTGTGTTCTTAAATGAATTATTTTCCATTGAAGTCATCTTACACGAACCATTTTTATTGAATTCTATTTACTTATATGCATAATACTCATATATAAATGTGAAATATAAGTTTTGAAACATATCTCATTGCAAAAAAAAAATGAAATTCTTATTGAAGAAATTATAATAATTTACTTGAAAAATGCTACATGCACTATTGGTTGTTCAGGGTAATGGGAAATGTGTCAAAGGTAAATTATTTGAACTTTTTGAAGCATAAGATATGTGATTTATCAATCCATATTTTACATAAATGTATATACTTCAATCAATTAATGGTTGTAATTAAAATCATATCATATTGAAAATCAACAACACTAAAAGGTTAGTTATTGGCCTTTTACCTATAAAAAGCATTAATATCAGTACATAAATGTCATATTTGATTTTTGAGATAAAAATATATTATAAATAATTTTTCATTTCTGAAAAAAAACATATAATAAATGATAATGATTGCTAAGTGGACTATCAAGGTTTGATTGGATGCTATCATAGATAAATTATGTCTTTGAACTTTATTTGAAGATTTTTTTGTTTGTTTGTTTGTAAATTTGTATCTTAAATAAATTGAAATCATATCATATGAGCCATAATTATATTATTATTTTTTACTTAGTTATATCCATTAATATGAGTGTATAAATGTCATATATAATAACCATATACTATAAGACATTTTTTCCAAAAATAAATCTAATAATTTCTTGATAATAAGTATTAAGTGGACTATTTCAACTAATGGGTGATGGGTCATAGGTGAATACTTCAAACTCCTTAGATTTTAGGACATTTGATTTTTAATCCATAATTTATTTGTGTATTTTTTAAATCAATAATCATGTTATCCCATATAAGTTAATAATGAATCCATTTATTGACCTTTATTTGTCTACCACGTAGTTTCATATGAGTATTAATTTCATATTGTATTTTTTTGAAATATAACTCCATGTAAAACAATATTATTTTCTTAATAAAACATGGAAAAATTAATTAAAAGCGTATTAAGTGGGCTATCTAGATGAATTAAAGAGATAGATCATAAATGGTTGTATTTAAACTTTTTTTGCAGCATAAGACATTTATTTTCCCATCCATTTTAACTTTTTTTTCATTTTAAATTCTTAAATAATTTACTTGTAATTAAATAATCTCATAGAATCCACCATGACTGTATTCTATTTGGTTATATGCATTAATGGAAATTTATAAATGTGATGTATTTTTGAAATGTAGCTCCTAATGTAAATAAATATATATTTTTTATTAAAAAAATAGAAGTAATGGATAATAAGTTATAAGTGACCAGTCTAATATAAAGCCATCTATCAACTTTTATTTTCTTATCATGAAGTTTAATATAAGTGTATAAATAAGACATTGCTTTTTTGAAATAAAAATTCATGTAAAATGAAATGTTTTTGCTAACAAAACATGAAATAATTAATTGATAATGAATAGTAAGTAGATTTCTCAAGTTCCCTTTAGATATAGGTCATAAATAAATGTATTTCAACTTTTTATAACATACACCATTTGATTTTCCCATCCCTATTAACATTTTTTAAATTTCAATTCGTAAATAAATCATTTCTAATTGAAAAAATAAAAACCAACTAGACATAAAGCATGACATATTAAATTATATTTAGTTATATGCATTGATACAAGCTTATAAATGTATTATGTTTTTGGAATAAAGCTCTTAATGAAATTAAAGATACATTGTTTAGAAAAAATAATAATTTAAAATCAATGGATGATGATTTCTAAGTGGTTTATTCTATTTTCAATCGATAACTTTTCGATGCATTTTTAAATCAATTACTTTTATATACAATCATGCCATATAAATCGATAAAGTCAAAAAACAATTGATTTTTTTTTATTTACCTATCATGCGGTTTAATAGGAATGTATAAATGTGACATTGTTATTTCTAAAAGAAAACTCTATGTAAAAAAAAGTTTTCTATTAAAATATGGATTAATTAATTCATAATGAGCATTAAGTAGACTATTCAGGCTCATTCAAGAGTTGTGTCACAAATGAACATATTTAAACTTTTTTCCACCATATGACAAGATTTTCCCATCAAGATTAACATTTTGTAAATTTCAATTATTAAATAAACAACTTTTAATTAAAATAATATCATAGAAGCTAACAAGGCCTCAAGTATTTATTGTATTCCATTTAGTTATATGTTTTGATAAAAGTTTATAAATGTAATATATTTTTGAAATAAATCTCTTAATGTAAGTAAAGATACATCATTTAAAAAACTAATTAAAATTTATTGATAATGGGTTTTAAGTGGTTTATTTAGACCACATGGAAAATCACGTGTAATAGATAAATAAATTTTAATACATATTTGATATTAAAAAATAATATTTTAATGATAATTTATTATTAGTTACATTAAGTATTTAATAATTAAATTTCAACTAGAATCTATAAGTTGCGTTTCACATTTATTTATTTCCCATTAACAATTCTTATAATTTTCTCCTATTGGTGAAAGTAATGGTCAATCATTGTTTTTCTTAAAATAGGTTGGAACTATTACATTAGGACCATTATTAGTTTTTGACAATGTTGACAAGGAGATAAATATCCAAACTTCCATCAAGTGTACTATTTTTTTAAAACACTTGCTTCCACTATTTATTTGTCTATGTATATTGGTTCTCAACAACCACTAATTCTTATTTAATTCAATTTGTGACAGTGTCCATCATAATGGAATGACTTGAATACCCATTTAAGAACTCTCATTCGATGTACTTGGCTTTAAGTGGATATAGATCAATGATACCCAACCTTCTTGAAATACCTAGATCAATAGTGCCTAGCTTTTATAGTAGCTGCATGGACGATGTAAAGAATAATTATCACCTCCTCATTAGTGTTACTTAAATGCACGAAGGGGTAGAAAATTTAGCACAAAAACATTTTACTAAGTTTCTAGTAGACTAGATTCAAAGAAATGCAATGGAGGCACCTCCTTTCCACTTACACTAAGATCCTCACATCACCATTATTCAATCAACAACTCTCTCACAGGTTGTGGGAAAGGGGGTTAGAGTTGTCTAACAAAAAAATAAAACATCGATGACTATAGTATGTTATCCATAACTATAATATATTTCTTGGATGCCATACATACTAATATGATTTACCTTAAATAAATTGTTTCTAAGAGTTTTCTTTCACACTCATATTGTGCATTGATACTATTGTATCTAAGAACCCCATGTTTGACCTATTCATGGTTTCTAATTGGTGTGACATTCCTAAAATTATTTTTATCTTAAACTAAGTTAATATGGTGATTTACAAAAGAATGAATGTTGTTGAAGGCCATGTAATAGAATACTTCCAAATTTAATGAAATATGTGTTTATGAAAGGATTTCAAATATCAAAGTGCGACTCAAATGTTTATAATTGAATCCTACAAATATTTGTGGTGGAAATTTTTTAATCTAACTATTGAATTTCATGTATTTTTTGAATAAAAACAAATCTTTTAATTAAAATATTTTTTAAATGGAATAAACAAGCAATCTAAGGAAACAAGGACTAGTTAATTTTGGCAAGAACTATGAGTTTTGGTCTCTAATATGAATACCCTCCCACAAGTCTTGTAATGTTGGGAATCTATTGAAAATGAATTCAAAGAGATATATCAAGAAAATTTGTAGACCATTTCTGATTCCCAAAGAAATCATCTTGAAAAATGCAGAAAAATGAGAACATGGCCATGTTTTGGATCAAGAGTTCAATGGATAACTCCAATTTTCCCAAGATAATTGGAGCTTCAAGTGTACTACACACCTAGAATATTTTTTAGTTAGCATATCAAGGTAATGAAAAGGTCAAGACAATGAAGCATCAATCCCTCAAGTGAGAGTTTGAAATATTGAAGATGATGGAGGAAGAGAATATTAACCAATTCATATCGAAAGTGATGGGACTTGTGAATAAGGTAAGGACTCATGGAAAGATGATTGAGCATCATAAAATTTTTGAATTTTTTCTTAGAAGCCTATGCAAGTAGTTTTAAATGTTGTCATTTCCATGGAAGAGTCCAAATACCTATGTAAAATTACCATAGAATAATTAATGGGGCCTCTTTGATCCAATGAACCAAAAATCAATAAGGAAGAGGAGTCCTTAAAGGATTCTTTTAAGACTCATACATCAATTAATAGATAAAGAGGTGTTGAATTTCATAATTATACTAGGAATGGGGGTGAATCGATATACTAAAATTGTTTACTTATTTGATTCCATTCAAACATCATAAAACTTCAATTTCATAAACTTAATAAGTGACACAAGATATACATCAATACTCTTATGGGAGAAAAACACAAAACTTCTTTATATGAAATATCTTGTAGGAACCAACCCATTATTATATCAATTTGTAGGCAGCAACCTATAAGAGACACTAAAACCCTGTGTTGCTTTGTATGAAACAACCTACAGAAGACACCAATCCCCTTTGTTACTTTATAGGAACCAACCTATAGGAGACACAAATCCTCTTTGCTTCTTAGTAGGAATATAAATACAATATAAACCAGTCCCCTTTAATTCTTTTTATGTACCAAGTTATAGGAGGCGATGATCCCTACTATAGCAAATATTTATTGGAACCAACCTACTTCACTGAACCTACTGATTGAAAATGTTTGTTATTTGTTCATCATTTCACCAAGTATGCTTATTTCTTTTTTCTTAGTAACTCTAATAGTTTCTTCTACCTTCATGACATCTAATTTCTTCGTCTTCCTTCACTAACTTACTTATTCTAAAATCTATCGCTTTTGGCTTCTTCCCAAGAATGAATTTGCACAACATGTAACATATCTAAATTTACGAATATGGTTTTGAAATTTCTACCACAAGTTCCTACAGATTTATCGATGCGGGTACAAGGAGAAGGTGACCCAAACTGATGCTCTATAAAAAACCCAAGCCATTTACATTAGTCACCTATGATGGGTTTAAAGGCCTTGTTAACCTTGGATCCTTTCTCCTTATGAAGGAATTAATCTTTGATGAAACTAAATCTAAATGTAGGCCTATGTTATACTATACTAACTAATTATTAAATAATGAACTAAATCCTATTATCAATTAGAATGAAAAAAAAAATTAGTAAAAGTTATTTTTATCGTAAACTATGTTAAAGAGAAGGCTAATGTATCAATGTGATGTTACAAGATCAATTCTAAGTTATAGATTTCATTTAGAAATTATAATTAGAAAAAAATACATTGTTATATTACAATATCAATCTATCATACAACATATACATAAATATGTTACAAGAAAAGAAAAAGACCATATAAAAATAAAACTAGTACAAGATAAAAATGATATAAAAGTAAACGTGAGAAATATTTCAAAAATATAAGATGAAATGAAATTTCTATATTGTTGATAATCATCAAATAATTCTCAATGTGAACAATAATGAAGCAAGAATTGTTACCATAAAAGTACTTTATTTCATTAATAAACAATGCACAACTATGATTATTTAAACATTTCACATTAAAAATGTATATATATATATATATATATATATATATTAATTGGCCAAGTAGAAAGCAGAGAAATTGTAATTGATTTTTTCACAAATTCATAGGCTTCAATCTTTTGATTTATAGACAGAACCAGTAAGCCACTAGATAGAGAAAAGAACATGACCCATTAATCAATCACAACCTTGCATTTAATCAATATGTTTATAAAAGAAATATATACACATATGGGACTCCCCACATATATTCAAATTGTACTTTTGTCTTGATGGATAAGACCCTCAGGACACCAGTCACTGGAGATTTTTATTGATGTTTTATAATAGTAACAAGGCTAAAATAATACTTAAATTAAGAAAGTAATGAAATAATTAATATTATGTTCAAGAGATCATATCATTGAGTAAAGCATATTTCTATCTTCTAAAAAACAAAGAAATCCGATTACAAAGTAATAAAGAACATATCAAAGAGAATGTGAACATAAAGAGGAAATTAATTAACTAAATCAAACCAATTCAATTCACACTATAAAAAAATTTCACAGTCATACAGTCAAGGGAATATCTTCACCCAAAATTTCGCCTTTTGGATCCCCTATACAATTGAATCTAGGAGTTTATATAACTACAAGTCCCTCAACCTTACAATAAAAAATAACTATCGAATTGTATTTGATTCAATCGATTACAAAAGATTAAAAAAAATTTATCAAGTTCAAACCTTCTCAACCTATGAGTAAATTAACATAAGGCATGCAACATGCATAATCCCATACTAAGTTATGAGGGAACACATGTTCGGTAGAAACATCACAAATCGTATTATCAAAGAAAGTTTCTTTGTTAGTGTTAAATATCTATTGAGAAAAAAAATGAAAGTTAGACAAAATGATAATAGAAATAAAATGGTTCTCTACATAATCTAAAACTTTCTAGAGAACTTTTATTAAAAAAATTAACTGGATTAAAAGAAAAATTACCTACATTAGTTTTAAAAAAAATTGACTATTTTCTCATACTAGGTCCTTCTAACTCAGAAGAGATAGTAAAATTTAAGTTCAGAGAATTGATCACAATATGTGTATCTTCATACCTAGTTGTACCTTAAACAGAATATGATTTGTGTTAATCTAAATTAGGTTTTATTTGGAATGCAACTCTCAATGTTTCATCTCCATAAACCAGTTGACTAATTATATGTTTGAATTAAGGAACCATAAGAAAATATTGTTTATTCCAATATATGTTTACATCTAAATCATGATAGTGAGAATTTTAGGAGGAGGAATCACCAATATTTACAACATTATAATGACCTGGAGATGGGTCCTGAGACTGAGAGTTATTACTTTTTATAGAGGGTTCAAGACTCTTTTCCAAGTTGACCAAAGAGATGGTTTCAGGAGGATCTTTACAACTAGTTATTCGAGCGCTATCTATTCTCCTTTGCAAACATTCTATTCTCAATGTGTCCTAAGTCTTACCAGTTTCATTTTTGTTTATAGGTTGAGAAGGATTCACATTGGAAAAAGGATATTTGGACATGTAATTGGAATTAATATCTTTAGCTGAGGTCCTAGTAACTCAAAAATAAGTCAATATTTTGGAAACATTAATTTGGTTGTCCTATGAAGAGGATAACCCTACCATTTGAGGAACATTATCCTCACATTCATCTTGCAGCAACCCCTAGAGAATGGTTAAAGTTGTATTATTCTGATATGGATTAGGAGGAGTAGTCGGAGAGGATTTTCATAGCCATTACGAGTGAGAAATAGGACCCAATGATGAACAATCCGAGATAAGTGGTATTTAACCAAAATGAAAATAAAACCATGATGATAAAGAGACTAGTTGGGGTTCTTATGCTTACCCTAGTAAGCTTTTGACATCCTTGTAAAACTTTTAAGAAGAAAATATGGAAAAATAAGTTTATGATCTAAAAAGGCCATCAAGATCCAAATGTGATATATAAAAAAAACATTGTAACGACACTTTGACGTAATATATCTGTGAAGTAATTGTAACATCTTATGCCATTTTGGTTTAAGAAACAAATTCAATATGCCTTTGAAAAAGTATTGACAATCTTTAATCAGAAGTAGTTTCTTCCATGGTATTTTCCAGAGTGGAATGTTTTTGGAACAACACTTGCCTCTTGGAACAAATTGCGTAGCTTCTTCCAAAAACTTCAATTCAATTTTGATTTCAAGGTCATTGAAATAAGCTCTTGTGACATTAAAGGAATCAAAAAAATACTTAATTGCCTATCCACTATACCCTTGAAACAATTGTAAGAATTCCACCCTACTTATTGAAACATGGATAAACATTCTTCATTTTCTTCTACAAGTTCTGCTGAACAAGTTCTTCCTAAACTACTAGAGGCATGTTACAAAGAAGAATAACATGATAGTATAAGGTAGGGTTTGAAATTATAGCTAAAAATGGTTTGGAATTTCTATAATAGGTACCTTGAGATATCCTTTTCATATCCTTTTTATTTGGATTCTAAAACAACACAAAAATAAAGATATATCAAAAATAACAAGATGACCTATTTCAATAATATTTCATAAGCATTAAATAAGCCTAAATTCCCTAGAGCATATTTCTAAAATTATAGCTCGACAAGGTCTGAAATTTGAATCACAGGTACATGGCACTATTTTCTCTATATCCTCTAATTTTTATGGTCTAAAACATTCTAGAACAAAGTTCATAGTGAAAATATTGCACTAATCCATTTCAAGAATATTTTAGGAGCATTAAAGGAGCCTAACTTCCATAGACAATATTTATGAAATTATAGCAAATAAAGGTACAAAATTTGACCCATAGGTACATGAATATCTTCTATATGTATCCTCCAAGTTTAATCCTCCAAAACATCCCAAAATAAAACTTATAAGAAATTTCCTAGATGACTCGTTCACCCTATAAATCACTTTTTTGCTTCCCCTTTTAGACTCCCATAATCACCCCAAAAGTTATTCTTTGACTTCTCTTGTGACTTCATATCATTTATTACTTGGAATTTGTTTGAATGAATTCGTATTTCCTTTATTCATAGTGTTTATGCATTCACTTATGGTGTTGGTTTGTAAAACTACTTAGGTCAACCTACTTGTACATTGATTGGGTCATCTTGACAAAATATTTCATATCTCCTCATTCCTATGGAATTTGAGGGAGTATCATATTCCATTGGAAAGGTATAAAATTTATTTTTACTACCATATATCACATGCTCCAATTTTAGCTAGGCAATTGGAGTAAAATTTTCTTCAAAGATAGGATATCCAATTGGGGCATCAAAAGTCCAAAAACAATATTTCCAATAATATTTGTTTCCCAATATTTATCTTGGACACAAGAAATATCCCCCATCCTTTGGCATCAATGAAAACAATATTTCCAATAGAATATTTGATGGAGGATAAACTTTGGCAAAAGAGGTATAGAACTACAAGACAAGGGAAGTGTGACCTTTACTGAATTGGGTTTAAAGGGACACTTCTAGGAAAATTTAAATTGTACTCCAAGGAGAAGGTAGAGGGAAAATTTCCTCACCTAAGTTAGTAAATATTTCAGCAACCAATGTTCTACATGAATATCTAAAAAGATTTAGAAAGGAGACAATAAAAAATATGTTCCAGAAAAATACCACTATCTTATTATGAGGGAGAGATGAACATTTTATAAACAATGAAAACATTCTCCTTATTAATTTTTAATTTCAAAATATACGAGATAAAGATCAATTACACTATTAGATAAAACAATTATAGAGATGTTTCCATCTTTACTAGTTTTTTTTATTTTTACTTGTTTTTTAGTTTCAAATGCTTTCAAGAAATAACTTTTCTTTATCCTTATTTCCCAATCAGTTAAATGTTTCTGATTGGTGATCCTTTCTTGGTTGCCCAATCCCTCCCATTTTATAGTGCGAAGCATCTCAGTTTCCTCCACCAAATGTGGGATATTGTGCTTCAATGATTCTATTGTCATCCATTTGGTATTCACTAGTGTGTGTCCCTTCAGACTAGAAGGATATGATAAGTTAGGCACTACATTAGCACCCATGCCTAGTGTCATTATACACATTGAGAGTTGCGCCTATGAAACAATATATATATTCGCATGCTTTCCCACCAAAAGTTGTGAGCGGTGAGATATTGAAATTATTACTACATAGAAAGTAGCCTGAATTTGAAGGTTTCTTTTCTACCATTCTTCATTTTTTTTTGTGTTGTTGTATACAATGTCCACACTCTTTGCCCCAACTTTTTTGGCACTATCGCTACTAGAACTTGAAATTGAGATTTCATCCATTGCTACCATTGATGGCTTTATTTGAACCCCATTATTACTACCATTGAAGGTTGCATTTCCCTTTACAATCCACAACTTTTTGTGTCTAATATGAACTTATGTAAAAACATGTTTCTTTGATTAATTAAGTCCAATAGACAATTTTCCAGCAACACAAAAGGATGGGGCATTGGATAAGGAAGCACCTATAATAATATATGTTTGGTGTTGAGTAGATAATGGAGGATGAAACCCCATGGGTTGGGTGAAGAAATTTGTAAATTTTTATTGTAGATGATCCATGGAAGGAGGTATCGAGTGGGTGTTCTTTTCTAGCATGATAGAGTGAGCCAAACAAAAAATAAATGCATTGGTTTACATTGAATTTATTAATGGGAGATTTTCTGGTGAGAGGTTGGGTTGATGTGAGGGTCGAGCATGTGAGAACATAAGTGGGACCCTCGTGTTGCAAGTGGTATTTGTGATCTTCAACATGATAAATAGTGTGTCAAGGTTGTTTGTATGGAATACCTAGTAACAAATCAACACAATCGAGAGAAGAAACATCAAATATGACGATATCTTAAAAACAGCTAATAAAAAAGGTGACGATACAAAAATGTGAGACAACAAGACATGGGCCTTCCTTTTTGGCCCAACCTAGCTTATATGGGTAGAGGTGCGGAGTGGTGGGGAGGATAAGGTAGTGAACCAAGTCCTAGGCCACAAGATTATGTTGACTCCCATTGTCGAGGATAAGAGTCACCAACTCATGTTTCATTTAATAATTACGGGTAAATAGAGGTGAAAAATTCATTAGCAGTCATCAGGATGGGAGAGGGCTCTACTTTGGTAGGATTATCAAGAGAAAAAACTATAAGTTAGGTAGAGGAATTTGGGTTCTTTACCTTTGTAAAAAGAGTCTTGTTTGGGTGCATATTTTGAAGTATTCAACAATATGTTGAATCATGTGAGTTGGTCTTGTAAAATTTACACTAGGCGGATGAGGCATGGACAACATTAGATGGACCAATAGGAGATGGACCGTTTTTATTTTATGAGATCACGTTTGAGGAGCCAATTCACGTTCTATTGCCAAGGACTGAATAAAGTCCTTGTCCAAGGAAGTACTATCAAACAACTCAACTTCTCGATGAAAAACCATTAGTATACCATAATTAAATTTAATAATTAATACCTCCTCTAGATCAAGGACATGATGTTGAATGCATAATTTGAAAAATAAATCATTGTATGCTTGCTCTGATTGATTTGGTATTTGTCAGAGTTACAACCATTTGGGAAGGAGATTTTGGAGATATCCTGAGGGATAAAAACATGCTCTTATGGACTGATAGAAGTCATCCCAAGATGTGATATATGTGGATCTAATCTATGATGTTTCCCCAATGTCTATGATCAATGATATATCCTTGAGTTGAGCATCCCACCATTTTTGTGCCAGGCCCTCCAACTATATATTGGCGATTTGAAGCTTCATGTCCTCTTCTCGTGTGGGATATATTTTGAAATAGGTAGAGAGACTACTAAGCCAAGAATTTATGATCTCTCCATTCATTTGGCCCAAGTATTTGGGCAGTTTAAAGCATGTATCTAAGTGAATTTTCCGACGAGGGTGTTTCTTTTCCTGTAGCATAATTAGCTCTTTAAGGGACATGGCTAAATCATGGACTGGTGAATCCTCAATTGAAGGTTCTTGATAGGTCGACATGATTTTCATCAACCTAAGGAATTGAAAGGTATGACCCCAAGCGACAATCTGTGATATGAATTTGAGGCAAGGAGGATGCACTAAGAAGGGCACTAAATTGTTAAGCCACAAATCCCAAAACAAAATTCTTTGAATAGTTGGATGGCTTCCAAGATCTTCGCTTTGATACCAATTGATCTACATGCATATCTAAAAAGATTCAGAGAGGAGAGAATAACATAGATGTTCTGGAAAACAATAACACCATCTTATTATGAGGGAGATATGAGCATTTTATAAACAATTCAAACATTTTCCTTATTGATTTTTAATTACAAAATATATGAGATAAAAATCAATTACATTATTAGATATGAAAACTAAAGAGATGTTTCCATATTCACTAGTTTTTTATGTTTCCTTCTTTTTGAGCTTTAGATGTTGCCAAGATAGAAATCTGTTTTTCCTCGTTGCCCAATAATTTTCTATTGTTGAGCCTTTCTTGGTTTCCCATCAAAAATCCTCCCAAAATAGGGCTTATGTCCAAATTAAACCATTATATTTTTTTTCGTCTATCTTAATGTTTTCATAGTGGAAAAATTTGGAAGAATTATCTTGTAGGGTCATTTTAATGATGGTCATAGTTTGTAAAATTGGGTGAAAAAAAAATTAGGGCCATTTTGAGGCATTAAATGACAACATTTTTAGTTACAAACTATGGCTAAGATTCCATATTCTACACACTGATACCTTTACAATGATGGAAGAATTTCATTAGTTTTTATGTGTCCCACAAGTTGATCTACCTAGTTAACCACCACGTTATGAATGGATTACATGTTAGCACCATAACTCACACATGTGAGGCTAGACATCTGTTTTCTTTCAATAATTCTCTAAGGGTCTAAGAGCCTTATCACTAATGTAAGTTTGAGGAAGCCAAATATCACCCCTAGATGGATATCAAACTATTTTAAATACCATATTACTAGGAGTAGGGGTTCCTTTCTCTGTGGTAGTATTTTGTTCTATAGTTGACTAAAAAAACTAGGAATGGAAAGATATAGACCAAAATTGGGAGGATTAAGTTTCTGTAGTAGCCACAGAGACCATAGGTCTTAGGTAACTCCATAGAGATACCTCTTTCTTTTTACTTGCACATTCTCCATACAAGAGTTAGTAAAGCAAAGAAGTCTCACCTTCTTGTCAGGCTTTCTCATATAAGGGTTTCCTAAGGAAAATGTATATGCCTATTCTAGGTGGTGTATGTATTACTTATGTTTTCTATTTCTCATATTTAATCTATTTTTTGTGGAGAAAGCTAGCTAACTAAAGAATTTGGAATCTAAGGAAAATTTAATAATAAATATCTCAATAATTTTATGAGATTTATTGTGACAAATTTCTCGAGTCGAATATCCATAATTGTTAATAGATCACTTGTTAATTATTAATAGATCACTTGTCAAGTAAATGACAAGTGCAAACATACTAGGACACGTGTGTCATACACATTACAATAATATGGTGGAGAAAATAAGAATTGTTGAGTAGTAGTAGGGAGCCATAGCAGGAAATAAAAGCTAAGTACAAACATGAAATAAAAACTAAGTAAAAAAAATGCATATCACTAGAAAGCAATCAATCCTAAGCAACAAGAGTTGACAAATTAATTATTAATAATTTCCACATAGAATTGAAAAACTATATTTGGTTATGTCTATTTATTAAATGCAATTGAATGAGATGTTTGGAAAAAATGAAGATCTGCATTTTAACGTATTCTTATATTACCAAAAATTTTCTAAAATCCTTATTGTCTCATATGAAAAACATACTATAATATATGGTAACCATTCAATTAAATAATATAAAATTATAATAAAAATTATTATATAATAATTTTCTATCACTTTTATACTTGTCACAAATCTTTCCTTTTCGATTAGCATAGAAAATATAATGTACACTTATACTTCCTTTCACTTCAGCCATATGAAGAAAAAAATAAAAGAAGATCTCAGAGAATCTAAATATTTAACTCAGGTTGGCATTCATCCAAAATATGATACAGCTAGTCAGTTCTCCATAGAGACATTCAATGTACACAGGAAAAGAAAATTTTCTACAGACAACTGGGTGCTATGAAAGCAAAATTAAAGAATCAAGATACAAACGTTTTACTATATATATAGGAAACGAAAGCGTCTCATAATCAGCTGGGCGCTATGAAAGCAAAATGAAAGAATCAAGCAACAACAGGGAAAGTTGAAGACGACAGGATTGGATAGAGGAAGTCAATTTATAACATCATTATTCAGAAAACGCAGTTACAGGACCTCTGCCATACAACAAATCAACTTAACAATATTGGATTAAGATTGGATTGGAAAGGAAAAAGTGGAATGCCCCTACAATATCGGATTAAGATTGGATTGGAAAGGAAAAATTGGAATGCCCTACAATATTTGGATTAAGATGGGATTGGAAAGGAAAAAGAAAATGTGATTGAAAAGGAAAAAGTGGAATATCTTAGATTGATTGTAGATTCTGAAAATATTAAAAATTTCAAAATCAAATGACCAAGTTTACTGGAGTTACCTTGTCCTTGTTTATCTAATTATTAAAGTTTTCAAAATCAAATGACCAAGTGGACTGGAATTACCTTGTCCATCCAATTCCCCAAATAGCATTTGGGGATAAGGATGGCTAGTGGAATGTGGAGTTCAAGAAGTAGATGTCATGTATTGATTGTCTCCACTTTAGTGGGTTATACTATTGTAGAGTCAGAGTGCCCATGTTTTTTGCCCATACAACACCAAGCACCATGGTTGTCCAACACCGTGAAACCAGGAAAAGGTGGCTGATCAACGTCAATGAAAGGTAAATAATATTCCATCTTAGATCATGTACATGAATAACGCACACGACCTCAAAATATCCTTGGAGTTTGACGTAATTCCTTCCTGTTGCACTCATGCAGGAGTTACGCTGCACCGTGTGTTTCATTGTCCGTGCAAAATTTACCAAATATTCCCTATTGGTATTGACCTATGCGCACAATGTCGTTAAAAAAACTGGTATTAGGTCCAAACGATACATTGTGCACTTGTGGTTGTGTACAAACCACTCGAAACCATGAAATACAGGCTGTGTCTGGTCTCCTGATGGCTAGGAGTCGAAATCTGACGTTTCTTTTGAATCAATAATTTTCACTAGATAACGTTTTGTAATGCACAAATGCCTTATGATACGATTCGCTCTGAATCATTATTAATGCTAAGGATTTATTTAAAAAGCAAGTGCCCTAAAAAATGTAGTGACTCAGAGGAAATGATAATCATTAAAAGATAGTCTATCTACAATGATCTTGTATGATTCCTTCAACAAATAAGAGACTGATGCAATAGTGTAGAAATAAGCATAATATAATTGCAATAATATAACTTATTTTTTTGAACATTTCAATCACCTAAAAAAATTTAATTGACAATCCCTTATATATATCATAAAAAATAAAATGTATAATATAAAAACAATAATTAATGTTTTATTTAAAATTAAAATTAATAAAATTAATAATTAAAAATATTATTTTAAATTTAAAACAATGAAAATATAACTAAAATTTTCAAGTTTTTTAAATGGTTGTTCAAAAATAAAAATAATAACAAGAATTTCAAATTTCAAATTTACTTCCATCACTTTGAACTATTTATATGTTATCATATGTTCTGTTCCATACTCGCATTTACATGGACAATCAATTTCACACTCATTAAATGTATAAATCTGAAAAGGTACAAACTTATTTAAATATATTAAATTCAAGCCAAAACACATGCAATTTCATAAAATTTAACCATATGAAATTTATAGTGAAATTAAAAACACACTCATTAAATATATAGATCTGAAAATGTGCACACTTATTTAAATATATTAAATTAAAAAAGAAAACACATGCAGTTTCAGAAAATTTAACCATGTGAAATTTAAAATCACATATTTAAAATACAAAATAAAAAACACACAGTTGAGGAAAAAAATAAAAATAAAATTCAGAGTGCACAATGTGGTTGTCTCAAACCACTGAGAGCTAGAATGCACATCAGTTAGTAAATTATGGGAATAAAAGCACACTTTGGTTGTGTCAAACCATTGAGAGCTAGAATGCATATCAGTTAGTAGATTATGGCAATAAAAATATGAATAGTATTTAAAAAGCAACATTCAGAACTAAAATAACCCAATAAAATTTACTAAAACTAATGTTAATTGTGATGAAAATTAAAAATCAATAGCTAAATACTTAAACCATAATGTAAACAAGGTAAATCAAAACATTTAAAAACACCCAATGTTAACCCAACCAACGAAAACAGGTCTTACAATGACAAATGACATACACACACGTATTTTGAAAATGTGCCATGAACCAAAATTGTGTAATTTGAAAGAATATTCAAAACAAATAATTACTAAAAGTGATAACAAACCCACCGAGTGACCAAAATCCATTGGATTATTTTTGTTTCTATTTTGGATAGTATATTAAAAACATCACAATTGAGGATACGATATGCTAACTTAATCTGCAATGGTTCTTAACCAATTTAATGCAATTTGACTGTATAATAAAAAAATTCCAAGAGACAACTCCACAAAGGTTGTTCCTCTAGTGTTGTAGCAAAATTTAGGGAAACAAATTTTAAGAATAAGGTTTCAAGCACTATGATATTAATTAATCAAGTATTGCACATTGCAATTGATGAATCTTCAACAAATTATTCTCTAGTACAGAATCATTGATCAATGATCATCCATGAGAATCTAAATGCACAATACAAAAACATATAGGTCAAATTTGGGATTTCTATCCCAATTCTTTTGTGATAGGTTACAAGTATAAGTCATATTCTATTTTGATTCACAGAAGTCCATGGGATCAGTTCCATTAGGAGTTGAAAGTAAAGATGTAATATTTTTATTTACTTTAGTTTCTATGTGTGGTGGGGTATTGGGAGTAGGGGAGATTGTTTGTTTCCCTTTGGGCCTTTGCAAAATTGGTTTCTGCCATCAGTGTGAAGAATCCACCTACAATGCACTACAATGCACTGATTTTGAAGCCGTAATGCTCTAATATTAATGTTGAAAAATCCACCTACAATACACATATCAAACTAATACACATATTTTGCAGTCATCTAATCAATGCTCTAATATTGTTTGTGGGTGGAAAATGTTGCATATTCCTTTTTTGATTATTTGCATTGGATTATAGACATAAGAATTATTATTTTCTAATTCCAATACATTTTCATCAAACATTGTACAAATTTATCTAGAAAATATACCTCACAAATTCTCAAAACTTATAATGAATTTACTAAGCTTCTTAAAATAATTAAAAAAAAAAAATTACACAACTCTCTACTCTTTCCTCACATTCCATCCATTTTATATAATAACCTTTATTTTTATTTAAAATAACTCCACATTTTCTTAGAATTGCATAATCCCTCCGACTTTGTATTGAATTCCACAATCCATATCAAATACTATTAGGAGTGAAGTGTACACTTGACCAAGCGTTTATTTACAGGTTTGAGAAAACAAATTTTCATGAGATTTTAAAATATTTTGAAATTTTAAAATTACAAAATTAAATAATAATTATGAAATTTAAATACGGTTATTTCATTTATAGTTAAAATTTGAAATTCCATTTATTTTACAACTTGAATTTGATTTATGGGTCACTTTCCTCGCATCATAGATTTGACTTGAACACGTGTTCAAGAACATTTTGCAAATTATTTGTGGTTTTTTCCACTTCTCTTTTTATGTCATATTGTGTAGTGAGGCATTAGAAGAGAAGATACAAGAGGGAGCATATGCAAAGGAATGTACCTAAGGTGTAGTTTTAACATTATTACAACTGCATTATCACCATAAACTATTGCCACTACAACTTAATCATATTACATAATGAGATTTTTATGGGTTTAGTGTATAACAGAAGGAGGCTTTGAATCTGATCCAATAAGTTTTATCATATTACATAATGAGAATTTTATGTGTCTAGTGTATAATAGAAGGAGGCTTTGAATCTAATCCAATGAAGAGGAGGAAGTTAGTTGAACTGGAAGAAACTTAAATTTAGAAATTATTCATATAATTTATTAGAATTAAGGTTTCTTTTTTGGAAAAAATATTTTAACTAATTATTATTAATTTTTATGAAATAATGCAAGCTTACTGATCACAATTATTTAACCTTCAATGTAGTACCATATATTCATATATTCTATTCTATTGGACAATTTTAAGTTTCTATTTTAAAACCATAACTTCTCACGACCCCGATTTTAATTTAAAGGAATAGCACTTCATTACTAATATACTCATGCTTTGACAAAGGAATATAAATCAAATCATAAACATGTTAAGTTGATGTTGAAGCAACCTAAAAACAATGTATTATAGTTATTACACATAGACTATCCATACCAAGCATGTCCTCAGTCACTAAGTATGTCCTTTGGTCACTACAATTAGAAAATTTGAAATTCTGATTTGATAACCCAATTAAAATAGATTCATATTTTCTCTGATTAATATTTTTTAAGAGGTCAGGCTATTTACCATTTTTTAAAGTCATTAACCAACTCAAAGTACATAATAGAATACACAAAAATTCCATTGCTGTGAATCCAAACCAAAACAAGCTTCATATAGAATTCTCTAAACCAACATGAATAAATATGTTTTAAGACTTAAACAATTGAAAACCTTAAGATGAAAAATAAAATTACACAACCATCATAGAAATGTACACTAAAAGAGAGTTTGTGGGAGTTGGCTTTTCTTTCATAGCGAGTTCGAGATAAAATCATAGTCCAGATAAGTTTGAAAGTTTTCATGTGAACATAGATTGAACAGTTCTTATAAGATAAAGGACAAACCTCAAGGTAGTTTGATTTCTATTAGGAAACATGTAATTCAATTTTATTCTATCTATATAATGGAAATTTAGGGAACTTCATCCTTTACATACTAGTCATACAAAAGTTGGTTTGTACCGTAAAATTTTTCAAACATTACACACATGCGCACTCAGATGAGCTTGTGTGCATGGATACAATCATTTGGCTAATACCACTACACTTCCAAGTAAATTACCAGAAATAATGACAGAACTATTTTCTCGAGATTTCTATAACAGAAATAATCTGCATTGCTTCTTGACATTTATATATATTAAACCATTATTTTAAAATTTTAGATCTAGGACCTCCATGTTGGACCCACAATCATAGTTATTATCTTCTCCAACTACAAGTTATTATTAATAGAAGTTACTACGTGAAATGTTGATAGAAAATAGCAAAAAAGCATATTGCAAGTAACAAATCCCCAAGAAAACATCAATATATTTTATTAAGAAATCAATTAGGACCTAGAAGAATATAAATTGTCATATGTCTTGATTTCAATTGAATTTAAGCTCAGGAAATATGATAAACGACAATCATGAAGCTATATAAAATCATGTTAACCATTTGGAATTGGAATATCACTATACTAATAACTCATTGAGTGCAATTGCATTAAAAGAATTAAAAGAGAATATTTGTTCCTAAAAAATCATTTGTTCAGAGCAGATTTTTTCCCAATCCTTGCATCCCATCTCCATTCAGTGAAATAAGAGGTCTCTCCCATTGATCATACGAGTGTTGATAGTTGGATTCCTCCAGATATTGAATGAAAGAGGAAAATATTTTATCATACGATTAATACATCTTCAGAGGCGAAGTACTTTGGTAAATATCTACACTGTTGGACGCTTCACATGAGTTTTGTCACCTTCTAAGAGAAAGACTGGACTTCATAACATCTTCCGCCTCACGTATCCCTGCTGATTTCTATTTGTGGATCTCTCTCCTTGCGTCGTTCTCATCATTTCCATAAAATGGATTGGATGAATTGTATTTTATTTATTGTGCCTCAATAACTACAACTGGACTATCATAAAAAACATATAGAATCATCTATATTTTTGAAACTATCTACTCAAAATGAGAGGTATTAGATTATGATTATTTCACTCCATGTAACTCGTGTAGAAAAACATCTATTGGAAAAAAATTGTATGAATCTAGTTAGATTTTTACTTACAGGTAATGATTAAACATCTGGATTTTGACAAAGTATTTCAACGTCCCTCATCTTTTCAAAGTAAAATTCTCTTTCCTTCTCCAAGCTATCTATTAAAAGGAAAGGAAGATTGAAAAAGAACCAAATGGAGATTTGCATTATGCAGGGGATGTTATTTCAAACCCTCATATAGAGGGGCATAAAATTGATGCTCTTGAAGCAGAATACTGGTTATATTACAAGGATTTGTACTCATCTACCTTCATTGGTCTTCGTGGGTGGGCTATGAGACTTTGACCTGGGCTGTTCATTGCAAGTTTCTGTTTCTAACTTGATGATTGATTCAAACAAGCAACTAAACTAAGATTCGCATTGTGTAGGAAATACTAAGTTGTCGGTCTTGCACCACAAAAATCGATAATATGAACATCGTCTAAAGCAAAAGCACAACAAGTGACACGATGGGTGCAGAAAATGCAGCTAGTTAAATGATAGATGTATTCCTGATTGCGGGTATTTTCCGGCAGACTTGGGGAAATACACCACAAAATTTGATTGTATGAACACCGTTTGAAGTGAAAGCACAACGAGTGAAACGACGGGTGTAGAAAATGTAGCTAGTTAAATGAATAGTGTGTTTTTGGTTGCAGTTTGTTGAGATTCAACAAGAAAATATTAGCACCCACACCTAGTTGCATTAAGCACCCAGACTAGGGTGGGGCCGACATTTATATTTTTGGGTGCATGTATATTTTGGTTATCCATTCATTAAGATGGATATTAAACTATAATATATTCTCAATGTTGACTTGATTCAGTTAACTGAAAGTGATAAATTCAGTTAGCTAGTGGATTTCGATTTAGAGGTAGTTGGTGAGGCATGCAGAGTAATTCTAGCTGTAATAGAGTTCAAAGTGTAGTGGTGCATTATTTAATGCAAGCTGTAAATAGCTTAACTCAGTTAAGTGAGTTAAACTCAATATTTCTAGTTGTAACTAAAGATATAGTAGTGAGAGATCAAGTGAATTAAATATTAATTAATTCATAATCAGTGATCTCACATGAAACTAAGGATTTACTCTTATTAGCTACATGCATGTCAGATCCAGTGGAGACCCAGTTGAGTTCTAGGTGAAAGGGTTAACTATCAGTTGTAGGATTATTAGCTTGCACACATGGAGCCAAACACCCATTGGAGTGCCCATGATACTTGCGCAGTCAAGGAATGAAATAATTCCTATCTTTTACGGATCTATTCCATCATGGATTTTGCAAGCAAGGTAGGTTGTCTGGAGGCTGAGAATTGGCTATGTGTTGGTCAGTTTTTCATATGATAGTGCGAGACAATTAGCTGAGTACTGGAGGGCTCTTATGAGAGTATTTTTGTATGTAATTGTTTCATGATCCATGTTGAATATACAATAGAATATAGTGGGTTTTTTAGCTATAAGTTTTCTCCGCAAAATTATATGTGTGGTGTGTGATTGATCTTTCTTCATGTTCATGTGATTAGCGATTGTGTTTTTAATTCCGCAAAAGATTTGTAGAAGAGATTCAATATATAACTTTACTACATTGTTATATCGGGTGAATCCAAGATATAGATGCATGTTGTATAATTTATACATGGTATCAGAGCACAGGAAATTGCAGAAGTGGAGCAGGAGTTGAGTTTATTACTATATAGAATTCAAATTTGCAGAAAGACTTTCTTTGTTCTATAGTTGATTCAAGATCAAAATGGCTTTCAATGGCTTTAGGTTAGAGTATGAACTCGAGGCCAGCTCGAACTATATTTCTTGGAAGGACAGTATGGAAGTAGTACTCGAAGGCAATGACTTAAATGAATTCATTGACAATGATTTTCCTAAACCCATTGTGGTAGATGCAACAAATCCTTATGCATGGCAAAAGAAAGTGGCAAAGGCAATGAGGATCTTGTTGGAGGGAGTACGAGATCACATTTTCTCAATCCTCCATGAGAAAGCCACACCATATGCAATGTGGAAGGCTTTGATGGATCTATTCCAAAGCAGCAACGACCATAGGAAATTGGCGCTCAAAGACCAACTCAGGAAGATCAAGATGGAAAAGGGAGACACCATTCCAAAATATCTAACAAATTTTGTCCAATGTCAGGATGAACCGGGGAGTGTTGGAATAATAGTTGTTGATGATGATTTGGTGAGCTTGTCTCTCCTAGGATTTCCCAAGATTTGGCACATTTATCAAGACTCTGTCAATGGAAGGGAAAATTTGCCAGATTGGGAATGACTGTGGTCGGATTTGGTGCAAGAAGAGTTCAGACAGAACACCAGAGATGGATCTTCATCTAAGAATGAGGGTGAAGAGAATTGTGCTTTGGCTGCCAAGGTGAGGAAGTTGAAGGGGAAGAAATTCCATTCTAAATCCAAGTCCAAGAATGGCAGAATCAGGACCTGTCCAAGGTGAATTGTTTTCACTGTCATGAGCTTGGGAATTTTGCTACTAACTATCCACAAAAGAAGAACAAGAAGGCTAGAGGATCTGTAGCTGGTGAGGTCCTGCCTTGCAATTTGAGCTTGAATTCTCAATGATCGCATGCATGGTGTCCAGTGCACTGGGATCTGTGTGGTATTTTGATAGTGGCACTTCCTTTCACATGACGAGAGACAAGGAAATTTTCAGTCAATTGGAGGAGAAATATCTCCAGATGCATATTGAAATGGGAGCTTACAGATGGTACAATGCTACTGGGATTGGTACCATTACCTTTTAGAGGCAGTGAGGTAAACCGTTTCAATTAAAATATGTAATTAATATATTATTTCTGAAGAAAAAATTGGTCTTAGTCACAATGTTGGATGATGGAGGCTATTATGTTTTGTTAGTGATGGAAAATATTTTCTGCGACATAAAAAAACGGGACAAGCCAAGAGGACAAGGATTCGAGTTAAGAATCTCTACAAGCTGGAGGTAGATGGCTGCGCTGAAATGATGGGCAAGGTAGATCAAGTGGTGAGATGGTATGAGGGTCAATTATGGCACAGGAAATTGGTCCATCTTCAACATGGAGCCTTGAAAGTCATGCAAAAAATTTCTACTGGTCTTCCTGGGGGTACACTTGCACAGTCAGACACATGCAAGGGATGTACTATAGGAGAATATGTAAGTGCCACCTTTCATTAGAAGGAAAATCGAGCTTTGGGGATCCTTGAGAGGGTTCACACAGACGTGTATGGTCCTTTCTCGGTTGCTTCAACTGCAAAAAATAAGTACTATGTAATATTTGTTGATGACTTTTCTCATAAGTGTTGGATCTTCTTCATGCGGAAGAAATATCAAACATTCTCTAAGTTCTGTGAGTTTAAGGCACCAGTGTTGAAATATTCGGGGAGGCAAGTGAAGGATCTTAGGAGCGATAATGGTGGTGAATACATATCTAATGGGTTCAAGAACTTCTACAATAAAGAAGGAATTCGAAGAGAACTCATAGCGCCTCATAACCCACAGCAAAATGGGGTCACAGAGAGGAAGAACAAAAATATTGTGGGTGCAACACGAGCGATGTTGCATGATCAAGGCCTACTGATGCATCTATGGGTGGAAACATGCAACATAGTGGTACATGTGCAAAACCCTTGTCCTCATAGAGTACTTGACATGAGTATACCTAAAGAGGGTTTCACTGGTAAGAAACCTGATGTTTCACAGTTTAAGAGTTTTGGCTCATTTGTTTATGTGCATGTGGCCAAGGACACCAGGAAGAACCTAGAAATAACAACTAAGGTTGGAATTTTTGTGGGGTGCACTTAAACACCCCATAATTATCGTGTGTGTTTTCCAAACAGTAGAATGTCTGTTGTGCGATGGGATATAAAATTTGATGAGGAGAAATCCATGCAGTTATCCCTTGAGAGGGAGCAAGACTTGCATGAAGAGGAGGAATTGTTAGTTCCCAAGGATGATTCTCAAGATGTGGATCAAACACATGAGGAGGTTCATGGAGTGGAGGAAAACACTCATGCAAAGCCATCCATCATAAATGGTAGAAGGCGCACCATGGAAGTTTATAGATTGAGACTTGATGCTGTAGAGAATGTAGGAGCCCCTACTTCACAGTGGAGACAGAGACAACCTCCTAGCCGATTTACTGGATACATGGCTCTTATGAGGAAATGTATTGTGACTAAACCATCTTCCTTTCAAGAGGCAGTGCAAAAACCAACTTGGGTTGATGCAATGGTGGAGGAGTATGACTCCATTGTCAAGAATAGTGCATGGGAGCTAGTACCAAGATCAATCGACAAATCAGTGGTTGGATCGAGATGGATCTACAAGGTAAAGAAAGTTGCTGATGGGAGTGTGGAGAAATACAAGGCCATATTTGTGGCCTAGGGACTCTCACAGATCGAGGGGATAGATTATGATGAGACTTTTGCACCTGTTGCAAGGTACTCCTCCATAAGATCCATCCTTGCACTCTCAGTGCATATGGGTTGGCACATTCATCAGATGGATGTGAAAACTATCTTTCTTAATGGGATCATTAAGGAAGAGGTGTACATATAGAAACCTAATTTTTTTTAGATCTTCAACAGTGAGTCGCATGTGTGCCGACTCAGAAGAGCATTGTATGGGCTGAAGAAAGCACCTCGTTCTTCGTACACTCTGATAGAAAACTATTTAACCATACTGGGATTCACCAAAAGTGAAGAAGATGCAAACCTATACTAGATTGTGGTTGAGGGTAAGATATTGATCATTGTTCTTTATGTTGATGATCTAATTTTTACTGGTGATGAGCAACTGATACACTCATGCAAGGAGGATCTTGCAAGGGAGTTCGGAATGAAGGACATGGTTTCCTTAGATTTTAAATATGGAAGTGGGATGGTGAAATCTTTGTATCTCAAGGCAAGTATGCAAAAGAGATACGGGGTAAGTTTAACATGGAGAGCTGAAAACCCATGGATACTCATCTTCCAGGAAATTGGAGGAAAGTGGATGCTAATTCAGGATAGGTAGTGGATGCCATTGTCTACCGACAGTTAGTGGGTTCGCTAATGTATCTAGTGAACATGAGACCAGACATTTTCTATGCAGTTAAGCAGCTTAGTCAGGCTATGGCTAAGCCTACCAAGCTCTTTTGGAAGGCGGGGAAGCATGTCATGAGATACCTGAGGGGCATATCAGAGTATGGTCTATGGTATAGAGGGACAGAGGGAGTGAAGCTACATGGCTTCACGGATGCAGATTGGGTGGGTAGTCCATCAGATAGAAAGAGCACATCAGGGGGGATATTTAGCATTGGATCGACATTAGTTTCCTAGTACAGTAGAAAACAATGATCTACGACACTCAGTTCAGTGGAAGCGGAATACATGGCAGCAACTCAAGCTACATGTGAGGCTATCTAGATGATAAATATTTTAGTTGGTTTGTTTGGTTGTCAGATGGATCCGATAGTGATTCATTGTGATAATCATAGTTGCATTAAATTCTTAATTAATCATGTGTTTCATGATAGGTCCAAGCATATAGATATACGGTACCATCAGCTCAGATATTGTATGTAGAGAAGGATAATGTTGCTTCAGTACATTCCAATGGAAGATCAAGATGCATATATTATAACGAAGGCGCTCACTAGGAGAAAATTCAAATACCATAGAGACAGGATTGGGGTGAAGGATAATCCCTTTCTTTTTTAGAGGTATTGTTGAGATCCAACAAGAAAATTTCAGCACCCACTCCTAGTTGCGTTAAGCACCCAAACTAGGGTGGGGCCCACAATGCTATTTTTGGGTGCATGTCTATTTTGGTTATCCCCTAATTAAGATGGACATTAAACTGTGATATATTCTCAATGTTGACTTGAATCAGTTAACTAAAAGTGATAAATTTAGTTAGCTAGTGGATTTCAATTTAGAGGTAGTTGGTGAGGCATGCAGAGTCATTCTAGTTGTAGCAGAGTTCGAAGTGCAGTGGTGCATTAGTTAGTGCAAGTTGTAAACAGTTTAACTCATTTAAGTGAGTTAGTCTCAATTGTGCTAGTTGTAACTGAAGATACACTAGTGAGAGATCAAGTGAATTAAATATTAATTAATTTATAATCAGTGATCTCACATGCAACTGAGGATTTACTATTATTAGCTACATGCATGTCAGATCTAGTGGAGACCCAGTTGAGTTCTAGGTGAAAGGGAAGTTGACTATCAGTTGTAGGATTATTGGCTTGAACATGCAACCAAACACCCATTGGAGTGCCCATGATACTTGCGCAATCAAGGAAGGCAAGGATTCCTATATTTTAGGGATCTATTCCATCAGGGATTGTGCAAGCAAGGTAGGTTGTTTGGAGGCAGAGAATTGGCTATGTGTTGGTCAGTTTTGCATATGACAGTGAGAGACAATTAGTTGAGTACTCGAGGGCTCTTATGAGAAGAGTTTTGTATGTAATTGTTTTATGACCCACGTTGAATATACAATAGAAGGTAGTGGGGTTTTTAGCTGTAAGCTTTCCGTAGAAAATTATATGTGTTGTGTGTGATTGATATTTCTTCATGTTCATGTGATTAGAGATTGTGTTTTTAATTCTGCAAAATATTTGTAGAAGTGATTCAGTATTTAACTTTAGTACATTGTTAGATCGGGTGAATCCAAGATATACATGCATGTTATATAATTTCTACATTGGTATTTTCAGGGAGACGAGGGGAAATATACCAGAAACGAGTTGTGCTACGAGAAACTAGATGTAAATCTAACACAAAAAGCGTTGGCGAAAATCAAAGGTGCTCTCAATCAAAGTAATTCCTATCGACATAATTACTTGGAGTTGTTTTTCCTGATATGAGATATTTGGATATGAGATATAACAAATAGTAATTATTTTTTATGTTAAGGGTTGGTGTAGTGGAGGTTGGGTGATCTTTAAGCGATTTTAATGGCATGAGTGTTCCTTATTTGCAACTTCTTAACCATAGGCCAGTTTCATGCATCACGAACAAAGTAAAAAACAAAAAGGCATATAGGGTTTTCAAAATTTTAATTTAATTATAAATAATTATTAGGTGGATGGTAGATTAAAACCTCCACAAAGTATTCTAAAATATTCTTAGTATTATACAAAAATCAAAACTTGAGATTTATTTCCAAAATAATTAGTCATTTTACTTAAATTGAGTAATTAAAAATATGTCATATGAACATATGTTATATGAAATGAATTATGGATTTTTGGATATGTGGTATGATAAGCTATGATATTGTATTAAATATATATGGTTTATAACAGCTTCTATGTTCATATATATATATATATAATGTTAGGTTTTGAGATTTTTTTTTTTAATTTTAGTAATATGTAATCAAAAATATGTATTTTAATGTTTATTATGGATAAATATCTATAAACTTTTACCAATTGTTTAATTTACATTTCTACTCTAGTTAATATGCAACCACGATTTAACTATATTATTTCTATTTATTGCATTGATTGAGTGTATAGAAATATTTTAGAACGTAATACAAGAGAGATGTCATACACGTCATTTAACGTAGCCCAATGTTATGTGTTGTGTTTTTTTTTTTTTATAATAACTAGAAAACGGTTGTGTTTTTCTTTACAATAACTAGAAAATATTTGTATTAGCAAAATTATAGAATTCGTGAAAACCATCTCAAAATTCCAGCTCTAAGAAATTATTAGATAAAACGTCAAACGTAAGTAAGAAATAAAGTGTAGATATTAAAAAAATAAAAAATAGAAATAAATTTACAGAGTAGCTTCCTAAAAAAGGCAAGGATTAAATAACAGAGCATTACATCACATGGTACTTGAGGGAGAAATTTTTTTGACTAACATTATTATCGTAAGGTATCCTTGGAGCAGGAGCATTTAGATTTCGAATAAACAATTCTGCATAGTAAGAAAGTGCATATATTCAAAAAGGAAATTTACAGAGTAGCCTTGGAGGAAATTTCCAAGGATCAAAACAACAAGGCACTACATCACAGGGGACTTACGGAGGGGACTTACGGAGTGGAAAAAAATGTTGACTAACAATATCTTCCTAAGATATCGTTGGAGCAGGATCATTTAGATGTAGAGTGAACAATTTTGCATGTGATGAGGAGGATTTTCCTAAGTGAAATAAAGGAAGGAGGGTTTGAATTCCAAGTGGTTGCAGAACTTGGAGATCCCATAGCATAGCAGAGATTGGAGCACCTCACGTTCAACATGGGGATTAGATTCCGAAGTTTGTCTCCACTTGGGGCTTCTAGACTTGTGATGAAAGAGACAAAGAGAGGAGTGGAGCTCTTATATTTCTTTATCTGGTCAATTGAGGGCTAACCCGAGCTTGGTGATGGGTCATGGTGTCAATACCAACAATATAGCTCTCAACCAACTACATAGAACAGCTATAAATAGTATGGGAACGCAGTAAACAAAACGTGAACATAAACAATAATAGCATATTTGCATGCTACCAAAAACCATTAAAAGGAACCTAATCTCCATTTTCCCTAACAATCTTTCTCATTAGGGAGTAAACCCACATTCTATGAAATGACATCTTTAGTCAAAGGAAATCAATCACAACTTGGAAGTTTCCTCACAATCTAAGTGAAAGTATAAGAATTGAATAAGAAGAAGGGTATGATGTAATGAAATAATGAGTGATGAAGGTGATGTCTAGCGCATGATGCAAGAGTGGATCTCATATGTGTGACCATTTATTAATGAGGAGGACATTGTGATATTGGTTGATGGAAACAATGTTCATTAATTTAGATGTTTTTAATTTTTTCTTGAAGATCACAATTAAATTGGAAATTTTCTTGACCCTTATTAATTTCGGGGACACAAAATGAGAAGTTATCAACTTTAATGGAAAATAAATTTCAACTTAGAATTTGAAGAAATTCTGCACTCAAGGATAGAATAAAAAATTGAGCAAATTCAGTGATTTCTTCAACCTATAATTTGAAGAATTTGTGCTGAGGTGAAGGTGTTGAATCCTATTTTTAGACTCTTCAAAGCATAGGATTTATATGGGTAGTTGGAGGTCAGGCCTAGACTCCATGAGATATTTAACATAGTGTTTTTTCTTAGACTGAAGAGGGACCTAGTCACTCCTAACAATGTAAAAAGTTATATAATAATTTGTATATGGCCTTTGCTTACATCCACTTTAAATCTATATCTACTACACATTACTTAGAAGGATCTAATGTTTTAATATGCAATTTTTTTTTTCATTATGCTAATAGGTGCTCTCTAGCCTAATATGGTAGAGATGTTGTAATGTAATGTCATGTTTAACATTTTGACTAAGTCAAATTACATAAAAATGAAAATAATATAAAAAACATAAAATTAATAATTATATTTATCCTTATCATTATAATTAGTTATAATTAGTAATTAAACTAACCTAGATCTATTTGAACCCTAAATTTATCAAGTGCCCATAGGGATGAACTCTTTTAGAGTAAAAAGATATTTGATCCGTCTAGGAGCTTGGTAAATACATAGAATTAAGATGGATTAAGACATAACACAAAATTATGTGAATTTATCAAGTGCCCAAAGGGATGACCTCTTTTAGAGTAAAAATACATTTGATCCCTCTAAGGCCTTGGTAAATACATAGAATTAAGATGGATTAAAACATAACATAACATAGAATTATCTTATGTGTAGTTAAACACTTGACTATAGAGTATATTTTTAAGGCACTCATTTCAATATCTCAATTACCTATAATTCTTGTTAACAAAAAATTAAACATAAAATAAAAACTAAATTACATAACATGGAATTAATAATTAGAAAAATTGCATATTAATAAATTTAATCCCTTAATCTAAATATGGTATATATTCAAATTTAAAATAAATCTTAAAATACAATTATAATTTATTTGAATTAGTTAAAAAAAATTAATTACACTTTAGGAGTAGTTTATATTGGAATTGGTCTTGAAAAATTTAAATTTTTAAATAAATGAATGAACAAAATTTAATTTCAAATAAATTTTCTTTGTCAACATATATTTACATAACACAAAATTATAAAGAAACATAACCATCATGATAAGAAATCAGACCAAAACAAACTGGATAGAGAAATAATGATCATGGAAACGATCCGTCTACATAAAAAAAAAAAAAAAAAAAAATCTAATTCATTTCAATTCGGATTCCGAAAGATCATTGCACACAAGTTTTAAATCATCAACCAAAAAAATTTACTTAGATTGCCTATCTTGCTAAACAGACAAAATGCCACTCAAGAGGAAAATTATAAATTTTAATTTTAAACTTAAAAATAAAATTATAAATAATTAAAAACGAGAAAAAACAAAACGTTAAGAATTGAAATCAGAAAAAACTAAATAAAAACATGTTTTAACTTGTATTTTGAAATATGTATACATTAAGACAAAAATTTCTTTTTTATATTGAAACATTTGTCTTCAAGTCTAAGGAAATGTTGTTTTGCTGGTACTTTTTAAAGCAAAATTTTGCAATTTCAAAAAATGAAAATTTTAATATAAATATTTTAAAATTAATTTTGAAAGAAAACAAAAATCAACCCAAAGGCTTTTAATATAAATATCTAAAATTTAATATAAATATAAATTAACTGTAAATTAAAATTCATTAAGATAATTAATTAATAAAATTTGGAGAAAGGGCAAAGTTGATAATAACATTAACAAATAAAAATAAAAATGGTGTATAACCAAGCTACAATTTGGCCCAGAAATTGTTGCGTCTTCCATTCACAGAGATCTCATCCATGGTCCGACTGCATCATGACATCCGAGCTGATATTCCTAAGCCAAACATCATGTATTCAATTTTGAAATTTAAAAATTTGGGTAGCCGTGCTCGTTATGGGGACAATTTCCGTAAAACCCTAGATACAACAATGGTTTAACACAAAACAATTGTTGTTTTATGATTGTTGTCCATTGGAATTCATTCATGTGCCACTTTCATCTACGCAGAGTACTTCGATCGTTATTTCTTAGATCCGATTCCCCACCATGATCGTGATGATTAACACTTGGGGTCGAAGCGAGGGATTGCTGCAAGGGGAAAGTAACCAAACGAGTAATCAAACAAAACTGTTATTTGATTTCAAATATTTTTCGTATTATTTTCTCTAATGATGTGTTAGAGAAAAAATGTTTTTTTAACACTCACTGTAAAAAAAATTCCCAAACCCAATTTCAATATAGATCATGTCTATCGCTTAATTGTTTTTAAAAAATCTCAATTATTTACAACAAATATAACAAAACACTCATAAAATATTTATGTGATATACACAAAGATTTTAACATCTTGAAATCTTTTAGTACAAAATTCATGTATATGTAGACTCGAATGGTGACGATTTTAGGGTTTTCCCTAAGAGGGGTCTTCTGGTCGTCTTGCCTGATAAAATATGCAGAAGACAGAAGTTTGGACAAACACACGAGAGCTCACAGGTGCAGAAGAAGACAGAAGTTTGGACAAACACACGAGAGCTCACAGGTGCAGATCACCAGGAGCTCCCACCAGCAAATGCATTCGCTTCGAGTTCTTCATTAAGCATCAAGAATTAAATAGATACATAGGCAAAACAGATTCCTAATTAATAGGAACTGAATGTCAAATAAAGAGCAAATCATAACTACGTAACCTATTCTCCATTAATTTCTAACACCCCCCTTAATGGAGAAAGGGATTTTTAAATACACCTAAAGTATCTCTAAACAAATCAAACTTCAGTCTTCCTAGTGGCTTAGTGAATATATCAGCCATGTTATCACAAGAATTACAATACTCTACAGAAATCTCTTTGGACTGCACTTTCTCCCTAACAAAATGAAATTGAGTGTCTATGTGCTTAGTGTTTTTATGAAACACGGGATTGTAAGCCAGTTTGATGGAACTCTGATTGTCGCAATTGATGATCGTAGCTTCTGTCTGTTCTTCCCCTGCATCTTGGAGAAGTCTACGCAACCAAACTGCCTCACATGTCACTGCACACATAGCTTGATATTCTGCTTCTGCCGAGGATAAAGCAACCGTATGCTGCTTCTTGCTGCACCAAGAGATGACCCCGGAACCAATGTTGAAGGCGTAACCTGTAATTGATCTTCTGTCATTTAGATTTCCCGCCCAATCAGAGTCTGTATAACCTGTCAACTTAACATCAAATGAGTTAGAATACAAAATACCAAAATCTGATGTTCCTTGCAGATACCTTAATACTCCTTTCGTTGCACTCCAATGACTGTCATGGGGTTGAGTCATAAACTGACTCAAAACACTCACTGCATATGCTAAGTCAGGTCTTGTTGTAGTCAAATAAATAAGACTACCAACCAATTGTCTGTACAATGTTGCATCTGCATATTTCGAACCATCATTCATCTGAAGTTTGCTATTCTGCTGTCAAGGTATGCATGAAGGCTTACACTCATCCATCTTAAACCTGGATAACAGACTCTTTGCATACTTACCCTGGGACAAGAAAGTTTGACTTGAATCTCTCCAAACTTCTAGACCCAAACAATATTGCATTTCCCCGAGGTCCTTCATCTCAAATTTCTGTGATAATTGCTACTTGATTTCTTCAATGAGATTGTCTGCACTTCCTGTTATTATCAAATCATTTACATACAAATAAATCACCACTATCTGCCCTTCATTATTAAACATGGTATATAAATTGGGATCATTTTTGCTTCTTTCATAACCATTCATGAGGAAAAAAGAATCAATTTTTTCATACCAGGATCTAGGTGCCTGCTTTAAACCATATAAAGCTTTCTTTAATCTACACACTAGATGTTCTTCTACCTTCTTAACAAATCCTTTAGGCTGTACTAAATATACTTCTTCTTTTAAATCACCATTTAAGAAAGCAGACTTAACATCTAATTGATGTATTTTCCAATGATGTTTAGTGGCTAAAGCAGTAATCATTCTGATGGTGTTTAATTTTGCAACAGGGGCAAATGTCTCCTCAAAATCAATACCTTCTATCTGGGAATATCCCTTTGCCACCAACCTTTCTTTATGTTTATCAATAGACTCATCTGCTCTAAATTTCAACTTAAATAACCATTTGCAACCTATGGGTTGTTTATCATCAGGTAGTTTTACTAGGTCCCAAGTATTGTTTTTAATGATAGATTCATATTCCTCATTCATTGCTTTCTTCCATTCAAGACTTTTACTAGCTTCATAAAAGTTAGAAGGTTCTGCAATGTTTAACATACCAGTCATAAGCGCACAATCCCTATATCGAGCTGGTAACTGTCTTGGCCTATTTGATCTTCTGAGTGGTGGGGGTTCAATTATTCTTCTTGTTTCTTCCCTTTGTGGAGTGAACTCCACATTATCCCGCTGTTGTTGTACCTGCTTCTGTTCCTGCTTCTATTCCTGCTGCTGACTGACTCCTGTTTCAATATCCTCTTCTAAGAGTAAAGGCACATGCCATTCTTCATTGTTTTGGACAGGATTTCCATCATCAATCTGTTCATGGAATAATACATCTCTACTGACAAACACCTTGTGAGTAGGAGGGTCAAACAATTTATAAGCCTTATACTCACTGCAGTATCCAATGAACGTGCATTTAATGGCCTTTGAATCTAACTTCTTCCTATTCTCTTTAGGAACATGTGCAAAAGCTTTACAGCCAAATACTCTAAGATGACTTACTGCAGGCTTGAAGCCAAACAATGCTTCAAAAAGGAGTTTTATACTCAAGACTTTTAGTAGGACTCCTATTCTTTAAATACACTGCAGTATTAACAGCTTCTGCCCAAAAACCATTGGTTAGATTCTTACCTTTCAACATACTGCGAGCACACTCCACCAGTGTTCTGTTTTTCCTCTCAGCAACTCCATTCTGCTGAGGAGTGTAAGGTGTTGTGAATTGCTGTTGTATCCCATGCTCGTTGCAATATTTGGTGAAGACTCCTTTCTTGAATTCCCCCCCTTGATCTGATCGAAGAATCCTGATGAACTTTCTCGTTTGCTTCTCAATCATGTTTCTGAATTTCTTGAAATATTCAAAAGCATGACTTTTATGTTTAAGAAAATACACCCATGTGAATCTTGTACATTCATCAACAAAGATTAAAAAATAATAGGCCCCCCCTAACGACCTCGTCTGCATCGGGCCACATAAGTCAGTATGTACAAGTTCAAGTATATCCCTCTGTTTTCTATCTTTAACGGCAGGAAATTCATCTCTATGCTGTTTACCGAAGGCACATGCCTCACAATCAATATGCAACTTTTTCAAAACAGGAAGACCCTCTACCATACCTTTGTTTTGCAGCAGAAAGAGATCACCAAAGTTAATATGGCCAACTCGCTGATGCCACAAATTTTCAGCAGACTTATTTGACGCCATCAAGGCTTGCTGAGGCATACTTTTCACATCCAATTTGTAGAGTCCTCCTATGCGAATACCTGTAGCAATGGGCTTCATTTGATCCAACAAATCTTTAATAATGCAATGAGATTTAAAAAATTCTACCTTGAGGTCTTGATCTGTAATCTTGGACACAGAAATCAGGTTCTTCTTAATGCCAGGAACATACCACACATCAGATATATTCCTGATCTTACCATCAGGCAGAGTAACAAGGACATCTCCATGTCCCTTGATCTCGTACCCACTATTATCTCCAAGATAGACTTTTACTCTAGAGTTGGATTCTTTAAAATTTCTGAACCATTGCTTTTTACCTGACATATGCGAGGAGGCTCCAGAATCCACGAACCAAATATCTGATTCATCCTCCTCAGTAGCAGTGTCAGCCTCGACCATAAATAGTCTAACATCCAGATTCTGATCTGGGTCTGTATCTGCATCTGCATCCGCCAAATGACCTGCATGCCTTCTCTGATTGTACCTCTCTTGATTTGCCTTCTTCTTGCGACAAAATTTAGCAATATGGCCTATCTTACCACAATAAAAACATTCAAGAGCAGAGTTATTTCTATACGAGGTCATACCTTGTGGTGTCATTTTTGATGTGTTGCCCCTCCTCTGATCAGCCATCGCTCTCCCTTTTGGCTTGAACTTTGTTATCAATGCAAGATCTGGATCTTGAGGCTTGAGAGACGACCTCCTTTCCTCTTCATGTAGCAAAATTCCAGTAAGCTCTTCAAAAAACGGAGGCTTTTCCCTTGCATTCAATCCAGTTATAAACATCTGATAGTCATCTGTCATACCATTCATGGTGATTGTCACCAGATCATCATTTGCCACGGTTTGACCAATATCAGATAGTTTATCTTTAACTTCCTTTATCCGGGATAAGAATGACGAAACAGACTCATTCTCCTCCATCTTGATTGAGAGGATTTTCTTCCTGAGGAACAAGGTTCGGCTGGTGTTCTTGATTTCATACATGTCTTTGAGAGTTGTCCAGATCTCATTCGCTGTCTTGCAATCCTGAATATGAGGGATAATGCAATATTTAACTGACAATTTTAGTAAAACTTTTGCCTTCAGCTCCCTTTTCTCCCATTCTTGAATTGTTGCATTCGTTCCACCATTTGCAACAGTCGGCTTACCTTCATCGCCGATGACAATGCTATAGGTATTCTGACCCTCAAGCAAAGTTTGAAGTTTAAATTTCCAATTTGTGTAATTGGAACCATC